>JAKOGI010000505.1:0-402500 GCA_029747015.1 Carnegiea gigantea | reverse complement strand
TCGGGCAACAGTATCGTTCCAAGCTAGAGTGAATTCCTCCACTGAAACCTAAATTTTGAATCGGAAAAGAGCAAGGAAAAGCAATGCCAAAAACAACCCTAGAATCCTCAAATCCACACCTCAATTCGGAGCAAGCTACACCAACATGAGTGAATACCCACGAATGGGAGGAGAACAACCAGAATGCGGCATCAGCATAAGCCATTGAGATGGGAGCCATACCTTGGTGGGTTGCCGGGGCTTCGAAGCAGCGACCCACGACCGAGCAGCAACCGAACACCGGGAGATGAGGAAGGCAGTGAGTGAGTGAGAGAGTGGAAGCTTGAAGGAGGAAGCCGGTGGAGTGAGTGACAGGGCGGAGACCAGAGAGCAGGGAGCAGAGAGCACGAAAATGGCGAAATGGTGGAGTTTGAGTGAGGAGTGCCCGCGCTCGAAGGACTTGGTTCTGATTTTCCCCCAAAGTTAGAGACCGGCTGTGTTGGTCTCTAGTGAGACCGAGCCATTTTGGTCTCAATTGAAGACCGAGATACATAAGCGGTCTCTAAAACTGAGACCGAAAATAATTTTCGTCTTTAATGGAGACCAATTCTGGAGTTTGGTCTCAAATTTAGAGACCGAAATTATATTCAGTCTCCAATAGTTGAGACCAAAAGTTCCATTGGTCTCAAGTAGAGACCAAATTTTTTTTTCGGTCTCTAAATCTGAGACCGAAAATGTAATTGGTCTCAGATTGAGACCGAATCTATATTTCGGTCTCTGACTTAATTACAATTTGAAACCAAAACATTTGGTCTCCAAATTTATTTAGAGACCATTATATTTTTTGGTCTTTGAAATGACTAGAGCCTTCTCAAAAAGTGAAACTCCTTTGGAAACCGAAATCCTTTTGGTCTCTAATCGAAACCGAGTCTGAATTATGGTCTCTAAAGCTGAGACCGGAAACCATTTCGGTCTCCACTGCAGCTAAATCTGCGACCAAAATTTTTTTTCGTGGTCTCTAAGTGTATATAATATCGCAGTTGGTCTCCGAAATCTGAGACTGGAAATTATATTGGTCTCCAGTTGAGACCGTATACTGGTTTCGGTCTCCAAATCTGAGACCGAAATTTGTGTTGGTCTCAAGTGGAGACCGCACAGTAATTTTCGGTGTCTAAATTGATTTTAATTTGATACCAGAGTATTCGGTCTCTAAATTCGGTCTCCAAATTTAATTAGAGACCGATTTTGATTTTGGTCTCTAAACTCCGGTCTCAATTGGACCAGATTCTTGTAGTGAATTTAGGAAATGCTAGTGAGAATATTGTGGTAAAAACTCTCTACTTCCCCTCCCTCAAAAGCAGAAAATATAACAGAATCAATGCTAGGCACAATGCTACAATACCCGTACCTTGACAGAAGCTAGGGACCTTGAATTGAAGTTATTCAGCACATCATCCAGGACATAAGAACATGGAACAAAGACTCTTAACAGAAAGACTGAAATTGCAAACATGAAAATCATATTAGTACTAGTAAGAACGATTGAAAATACCATTGTCATTCAAAATCTTCAGATATTTGAAGAGACTCCAAGGATGTGAAGCATTATATCAACACAAAGAGCTTTAATAAACTGTTGAATCTTGGAGATGAACCAGCTTCCCTAAATATCAAAAACCAAATAAAGTCCCCTTGAAAGAATTAGGCTTAATCACTCTTGGCTGGAAAATCATGTGCAAGGATAAGTCTTAGGATTCCAAAAATCTGTATTTAGATTTACCTCTTCGTGCAGTATCACGCTGAGATGAAATATTCTTGTTCTTGAAGATACGCGTATTTGATATCGCACCAAATTCTGTGCAATCACTAGAAAACCTGATGCATGAAGCACGGAAACTCAAACACCAAGATGCAGTAATATTACCTTTTATGATTTGGTATAAGGTTATTTGTTGTTTATTTCCCATGATGATATAAGAATAATCAAACAAGGAACGGGACAATGAAAGAGAATCAATGGACACAAGTCATTAATTAGCTCATATGTCCCATTTAGGTTAATATTGCAGCTCGAAGATGAAGTTACGTATAATTGCTGAAGCACACGCAAGAATCTAAACATGAAACAGTTTTTGTGGATGAACTATCCTACCGACAAGACAACAACAGCTGTAGTTCAATTAAGGACAGACGTCGTGACACTGTAATTCAATTAAGGACCGTTTTCCAAACTTAAGTCGAAACTAAACTTTAGATTTTTATATTGAACCCGAGAAATAAGAATAGAAATAAAATTTTGTTGATTCTCAAGATTATTTCGTATTTTCAGTACAAGCTCGTAATAAACATGAACTATGCTAAATCGAGTCGAGCCGAGTTTAGCCTTGCTGGGTTTAGCCTTAGTTCGGTTTGCTTTCGAGCCGTGCTTTGACCGAACCAAACCTGAGGGCTCGGCGAGCCGGCTTGGTTTCGTTACAGCCTCGTTACAGCCCTATTATGAAAAGTGAATAAAATAAAAATAAAATCATGACCTCTATTGAAGACTTCAAAAATCTATGGTCTCCTAGTTGTAAATTGTGATAGTTTCTTGAAGAACTCACAAAAACTCACATGACAATACTAATCAAACACAACAAATCACAGAAATCCTCTTAAATGAGGGTGAAAATTGAGTAAAATGATCCAGAGAGGTCGGAAAATCAAAGATGGGATTAATGGAGGATGCAATAAACCTTTGTAAAAGAGCACTTAAGAGGCCTCTTGAAACGACCAAGAGGATCCTACAAAAGTCACAGTTCCTGTCTACCAGAATATCACAAGACTACCTTAAACATACTGATTTTTTCTGCATATACACTTCAACAGAAATTACAAGTGTAACAAAATGCAATGGCAGAACATCTGGTTGAATGATTGCCATCATAGTTGCATTCCGCAGATCATCACAAAAGTATGTGACTTATTCCCCCTCCCTTCCTCTTCAAAACAAAAATCACAAGTTAAAAAAATTGCTGTCATAGTTGGGCATCGATCAATGGTGGCTTGCATACAATTTCTCAGTAATATTCCAATAGAGAAGCAAGAGTGCCATCCTATTCAAGTCGAGTCAGTTGACGCAGGGTAACGAGCTTTCAGACAAGCAGCCGTCTAGATTACTGTCAAGAATACAATGTACTAATTCAAGTTCATAAAATTGCAAAACTAATACAAATTAAAGACTGCTATGTGAGCTACGAAGAGCACAGGAACATTGCAAGCTGTTTCCTCCATGGTTAACTTGCTTACAAATCCATGAACACTCCTCCCGGTAAAAACAGCTTGAGTTCAAGTCCCAATACAGGTTCTTTGATTTCCATAAAATGTAAGAAACAAATTGGAGAATAGGTCACTATATGAACAGGTGGCCCATTACCTGTTAGATTATAGTGGGTATTCATCAGAAATTTTCAAGTTGTCTTAAATCTGCATCACTCTTAATTTCAAAGTCATGAACCTGTCTAAGGGGTTTCAATTGTGCAAGCTTTCTACAATCAGCAAATTCGTTGAACGGTTAAACCTGAAACAATTGACTTAAATTGGCAATGCTAACGAGAATATTATGGTGAACCCCCCCGGGGAAAGGAACATATTACGGAATCACTTCCTTCAATGCTAAGTGCAATGCTACAATACTCGTACCTTGACAAAGGCTAGGGACCTTGAATTGAAGTTATTGAGCACATCATCTAGGACATAAGAACATGGGACAAAGACCCTCAACATTAAGACTGAAATTGCAAACATGAAAATCATATAAGTACTAGTCAGAATGATTCAAAATGCCATTGTCATTCAAAATCTTCTGACATTTGAAGAGACTCCAAGGATGTGAAGCATTATATCAACACAAAGAGCTTTAATAAACTGTTGAATCTCGGAAATGAACCACCTCCCCTAAATATCAAAAACCAAATAAAGTCCCCTTGAAAGAATTAGGCTTAATCACTCTTAGCTGGAAAATCATGTGCAAGGAAATTCATGGGCGAGATTTGAGTCACAAAAAGTTCAAGCAGTGGTAGGCATATCTGTTCACAAACATATATTCAGAATTTAAAAAAGGGAAAAGAGAGTGGGAGAAGGGTGTGGGAACAGATAGAGAAGGAGGCAGATGAGAATTAACGGTGTTTGGAGGATTTTATTACCTTTTGACAGAGCGGGCAAAATTCGGTTGGCCAAAAGGGAAGTTTCCAGAACTCCTAGGAAAACGAGCTATTTAATAAACGTAAGGGATATGTTGAATTTTGGGCCAGTCCTCCCCATCTGGGCTCTGGCATCTTCTCTCTATGATTTCGCAGGCATATAACCAAAGTCGCCGGAGGGAGGTGAGGTTCCGCAAGGCTTCCGGTAGTGATTCCAAATGTTTGCAATATACAATTAGCAGGGACTGGAGAGATGATAGGCATCCTATCCACTCCGGTAGATCTTTCAGCGGAAGCTCGCGAATCAAGAGGAATTGAAGGGCAGTTAAGTAACACATCCCCTTTGGCAGATCATCTACCTTCGTAAGGCACTGTAATCTCAAGGAACGAAGACATTGACCAAGACATCTCCATGGCATATCAGTACGATCCGCTTCCTCTCCCTCTCCCTCTCCTTCTCCGTCTATTTCATCGAATCTCAACTCCTCAAGCAATGATAATTCTAGCGACTCCAAGGCAGTGAGATACTCCAACCCTCCTGAAACACTCCTCAGCTTGGAGCATCTAGTAATTTCTAGGGTTCGTAAGGAAGATGAACAACTACGGAACACCACCTCTACTTCTGACAGACTCTCCAACTTTGAATCACCTGATATTTCCAGCTCAGCAAGACACTGAAAGGCAACTGGAGGCAGGGATTTGAGATGTCTTGCGTTGTCTGTGCTTACAACTCTCATTTTTGGACCATCACGACTTGAGCTTCCAGAATCACTGCTTCCACACTTCTCCCTCTGGTCTTCTTCCTTTTTTGTCATAATTTGTAGTCTTTCATTGAACCGACGCAGTGTCAGAGTTTCCACCGTAGGGCACAGAGGAATAACCGTCAGGTTATGACATTCAGATATCTTCAATTCAGAAAGTCGAGGAAATGATGGCAACCGATCAGCACCCACAGTTTGCATGCTGCTTTCACCACCCATCACCTCATCATCTTCCATCACTGACCCAGATGTTGACAATCTTCTCCACCATCCTTTCAACTCTGGCAAGTTCACTAAATAGAGTGATTCAAGAGAGGGAAAGAATGATGAAAATTCTTGTTGTATCACTTCTCTCGCTGCTCCACAACTACCGGTGCTGCTATCATTCCAACTGAATATTCTATCCTCCATGTACTTTAGGTTAGATGAATACCGAACATCAAGTGATTTCAGAAACTGCAGTTTCCCCAGCCATGGCAAGCTCTGCAACCCATGACACTGGGAAATACAAATGTCGACTAGCTTTGGGAGAAAGGTTGCCAGGTTGTTCTCTATTCCCCGACTCGGAATCTTTGTCCCTCTGTACTGACAAATGCTTAACTCGTTAAGATTACTGTGTGGCTGCAGATCATCCAGCAAATCTTCTGTATTCCCTATGCCCCCTTCTTCATTCTCACTCTCATTCTCATCTTCATCGTCCCTGAACCAGTTTATTTCTATAAGATTGAGATACTTCTTGTTGCTTATATATCCTCCTCCTCTACTATTTATTTCCTTCTTGTACACAAATTTCTTGTTGATCCTGATCTCAAGGCTTCCCTTCAGCTTGCTAAGAGCTCTTAGGTCTTTCAGCCGTTGCTTCATGCTTGAATCTCTCTTTGCCACCAGAAATATAGATAGGGTATTAAGACAAGTCATTCTATTCATGTCGTCCGGCATATACTGCAATGACTTACAACCGGCTATACCCAAGACTCTGAGCTTTACAAGTCTGTTAAGATCTCTTGGCAGTTCTTTCAACCTATCCAACTCATTTAAGTGCAAGGTTTGCAGATTCACTAGTTTCGTAATTGATTTAGGGAGCATTACCAAGCCACTCTTAGAGAGATCAAGATACCTCAAATGCAGCAACTTGCCTATGTCATTAGACAAACTTTGTAAGTTTGTTCTGGCCAAGTGGAGTGCCCTGAGGTTCATCCATTTCTTTAGCAACGCACTCAAAGCAAATTGGAACTCCCAAACGTCACCGCCTTGAAGGTATGTCCGAATTTGAGCTTTACTGATGAAGCGATTCGCACCGTCACTGGGATCATCTTGAAAATGTATATGGCGGATCTGGACTTGTGGGTCCAGGCTCCGTGTAGTAGAATTCGCTACCACAATCTCCTTTCCCGCAACCTCCTGAGCAACATCGTGCATCAGGTCATGCATTTTACATGACAGGATTTCGCCATATCTATCCTTTTCTATGTCTTGGAAGAAACATCTTTGAAGCAAAATCTGAAAATATTCCTCGCCAACATCTTCCATGCTTTGATCTTCATCCAAAGCACCCAAGTATCCTTGGGCCATCCATAGGCTAATCAGCATATCCTTCTTAATGACAAAGTCCTTGGGGAACACGGCACAGTAGCTGAAGCAACTCTTCAATGGTGGGCTAAGGTTATGGTAACTAAACTTCAAAGTTGGCAGAACCTCATTCTTCTCCTTTTCAATTTCACATAGTCTGCGATGCTGAAAAGATTCCCACTTGCTCTTGTCTTGATCATACAGAAGGCTTCCTATCACTTTTATTGCAAGTGGAACATTAGCACAATTTTTGAGTATGTCTTTTCCAATGTCTACCAAATCATCGCGGATTGCTTGTCCGCTACCAACAATGGATTCGAATAGATGCCATGAATCCTCCTCTGACAAACCTTCTAACCTGTGTATAATGTTGCTTCCTACTGCTCTTGCAGTCTTTTGTGATCGCGTGGTTACCACAATCCTACTTCCCCTTTGACCTAATCCTAACAAGTAGTCTTTCAACTCCAGCCATTTTCCGTGATCCTCAGTCCACATATCATCCAGAATGAGCAAGTACTTGCTTCTATCTAGCTTTTCCCTTAGCTTTTGGACTACTTGCTCGATCCCATCTTTATCAACATCTTTCTCATTTGTTGCTCGTAGAATGTTAGCCAAAATTGTGTTGACGTTCCATTGGTGTTGATCTTGATCAGTGACACAAACCCACAGCCTCTCGGGAAACTCCTTACCAATCCTGTTATCATTGAACACAAGTCGGGCAAGAGTAGTCTTCCCTTGCCCTCCTACCCCCACAATACTAATGACAGGAAGGGCTCCTTCAACATTGGCATCAAGCAGCATATCTACAATCTTTATTTTGTCATCCTCCCTCCCGATGACAGAGTCTGCATATACATAAGAACAAGTTTGCTTCCTCTCCCTCCTAATAGGTTGATTATAGTCACATTTAAAGCCAAACTTAGCAGCATCGTCTGCAATCCCATCCAACTTTTCCCTGATCTTTTTAATCTCTTGGGACATTTTGCAAGCAAGACTCAACTTTTTGAAAGGAGAAACTAAGCGTTTAACCTGGCCTTTTAGGCAGTCTGGAATCTGTTGCTGCTGCTTCCGAGTGATGAACTCATCGAGCAAGTCATCAGCATCATAGACAGCATCCTTGAGCTTCCTAACCAAGTCAAGTTGCTGTCGGGACAGCTCTTCCTGGGCCTCTGCATCTTGCAGCACAGCATTGATGCGAGTCACCGTGTCTTCGAGCTTCTTGAGTCTGGACTTGTAGCCATAGATGCCGATTATCTCTTTGAGCTCTGGTAATTGCAGTGCGGCTAAGAGTGTTTGAGCTACAGAAAATGCCAGCGAAGCAGCATCCATTGCTTTAGAGAAGTAGGAATGATGGCGGCACGGCAACAATTAAGCAGGGTGTCTGTATTGTGGATATTTTACTTAGTGATCAGCGTGAGTGCTTTTGAGTCTCAATTTCTACTGAACATATAGCCAGCCACAGAGGCTAAGGAGTATTTCAGCATGAGTGAGGCCCACCACAGCCACCGAAATGTTCCATATGCAAGAGTTGTTAAATCACTCGGCATCTTCTTTTGAAAATTGATTGAGAGACACAGAGAGAGACGAGCCCAAAATATCTTCCTTGGCTTTGTACATACGCGTCAATTCATTTTCACGCGTTTTTTAAAGTCGGTACGTAAATTTTTGATTACATATTGAACAATTCAAGAATTTGTACCTTGTCACACATCTATTTATTTTCACACGTTTTTAAAAGTCAGTGTATGCATTTTGGATTATATATTGAACAACATAAATTCTTAAATAAAACTATTTCATGTTAAAAGTTATTATAGTACTTACTTTATTAGGAATGATTTGTTTGTTATTTTACAGTGATTAATAATAATTTTAGAAGTAACTTTTTAATTTAGGAGTGATTAATAATTTATCTAGTAGTGATTTTTATTATAGTTTTCCCTAAATAAATTATTAATCAACTCAATTATTATTACTAGTCACCATAAAATTATTTATCTCATTATATACTTTATATGCGATGGTTTCTCGTAAAACTTACTAATTGAACAATCATCATATGTATAATATAAAACTGAATTACTAGAATAGGTTAATGGTGTCTTGATAAATGTTAAATTTCTATTAATTATCTTACATTTATGTCAATACTATATGGTTATTCTTTATTCAATTAATTTAAAAATCATCAATTTTATTACCCAGATTCAAATAGCAATATTAAATAGTTGTTTCTTTGTTCAATTGATCTCATAGTTATGAAAAATATAACATGTAATTTTAATTGTGATAATGGATACACTTATAATAAATTGATTGATTTGATATTTTAATTTTTCACTGTCCATTATCCAAATTTGAAGAGACATTCTCACCCACTAGGTCAAATGACATTAAACATATGCCAAAAATATATATAAAAAATATTTATCCTATGCTAAGATGAAGTATAAAAAAGTAGGAGAAAAAAATTTATATTGGATGTTTTTTTAAAAAGGGGGGGGGGAAAGGTGAAGATGTTAGTGTCAAACGGTATACATATATAATGATTGTATACTTAACTTTGAAATTTGTAAACACATTTATCATATATGATTTGATGTTTTATATCTTCTATGTTTTTTTTTCCAGTAAAAGGGTCTCTAAGTAATGATGTTTATTTTACAAATATAATAGGATCATTGAACACTTACATTTGATCGTGAGATTTATTTTACAAATATATCAATAAGGACTAGTAACTAAATTGTAGTATTTAGGAATTAAGACTCAAACTTGCCTTATCTTCAAAATGATCATATATCTTTTAAACAACTAACTACAAATTGATATATTATTACATATATTAAATTACATGCAATTCTTCAATGACGAATCTTTCGATTTCAAATGCCCTATTATATGATAAATGCATTTACATGCTTCAAAGTTATATATATGATTATCATATATGTATATCGTTTGACACTAACCTCTTCACCCCTTTCTCCCCTCTTTTTGTTCTTTTTTTTTTTTTTGAAAAAGATAATCCAATATAAGAATTACTCTTTTGTCATGCTGGAAATGGTGTCCAATAAAAAACGTCATTGCTACTCCAAGCAATATGTCAAAAATAAATAGTTTGCATAGACATTTTTTAGTATCAATTAGTTATACATATTAGTGCTTCTAATTAAAATAAAAGTAAGAGTACAAACTCTTTAAAGAAAATAATAAGATCATAAAATTTCAACACATGCACGTGCGAAGTATAGAATGCACACTAGTAATAATGAAAGACAAATGGATTAATTTTCCAATCCTTTTATTTTATCTCTGTATGTAGGCCCTTTTTTTAAAGAAAGATTGTTCACATTCCCTATTAGACTAAAATAATGTAGAAAAAAAAATTCTACCATTGCCGCATAAATGGGTAAATTTAATTAAAAGTAGTAGATATAGATGAGAATTAATTAATATTTCAGTCTCAGTTTCCTGTACTCTTACCCTGCTAGCATTGAAAATCCTCGTCAATTCAGTCACCGCTGACTTGCATGAAATGATTAAGATACCTAATTATTCATCTCAAATTAAATATGTAGATATGAACAAGCAAAGCCATGTCACCAGCTACGGCAAAATTTTTATTTTCATTTTGATAATTTAAGTGGGTTCGAGCCAAGATAAATACAAAGAAAATCAAGTGACAAGTAAATTCATATGGATTTGAATCATCATACATACATTCCAAGCATGAGAACATTCCATGAGAACATGTATCACCAACAACCGCACACACGGCATATAAGTACACGTAGAAAACTATTATATATTAAGTCGCTTATATAGGTGTTAATCAGCTTAATTGGTAATGTTTTTAGACATCGTTACTAAATTAATGATCAGAGTTTGAATACCACCTGGATTGAAATATTCGCTCTCAATTGCACCAAAAATAAAAATATTATCACAATTCGGAGAGGTCTCCAATTGAACTTGTCCTTTGAGTATAGTTTCTTCTCTCTCTCTCTCGGCGGGGGGAGGAGGGGCCTTGTAGGTGATCAGATTTGAACCCCTAACCTTCCACACAAAGTTGTTTCCTCTTTGCCCTTGTGTGTATACTGTTCATTTTCTTTGCATTCCTTTTGCGTTCTTTGATATCTATGATATAATGTCAAAGTCATGTCATATAGTTTTTCCCCTTTTTGACGTTTATGTTCGAAGTCTTGGTCTATGTCCGCTATTATCTTCTTCCTTTTCAAATTGCTTGTGAACTTAACTGTTGTTGGCATGCATGAACCAAAGCCAAAGGCGGCCAAGTCATGGATAAGTGGCCAGTGATCATGAGCTGCAGTCAATAGTATGATTCTGATTGAGCTCCTTTCTAAGAAGTTTCGCTTAAAAAGATGGAATAAATGAGCTTGCATGCATGATCTTACTGTTGAGTGTTGGCCCATCTTTATGTGCTCATTTTTGCAGTACTGGACAGTTATTACCATCCTTTTGAAAGTTCAAAGTATGAGAATTTTCCATGAACGCATCGACGCTCACAAATTTCTTAGAAGATATTTTCATGTACCCTCCTGATATCTATAGATGTCATACTAGTATTGGAGTTGTAAAAGTGAGGTTCGTTTCACATTAATCATGGAGCTTCTACAACAATGCAGCATAAAGGTAAAAACGACACACCACATCTCAGTTAGTGCATTTCTACTGTTGCTTATTTTTAATTCAGCCATTGATTCTTTTCTTCATTCTGTCTTCTCGCTCGTCCTTTTCGTTACCCTCATGTAATACAGCCTTTTTTTTAAAGTACGTTTCTACTGTTGCTTGAAATGGATTCATGAAGAGATAATCAACCTAAAGTATCATCACTAGTGAAATTGGGCGAGCTTTAATTCATTATCAAGCATAGTATATTGTTAGGCGATAATTTGTCGTATTTTACATGTCTTTTTGGCCTAATCTTAACTCGTATAATAACATAATCTTTAGAGTTTTTCTTGTTTTATTCAGTATTCTTTGAGATTTTTACTTGTTTTGTTTATTCTTGTGGGTAATAAGTTGAATCAAGCAAATACCGCGAAAAGGGGCGAAAAAGGATCAAAACAGGCGAAAAGACGGAGAACGGAGCCCGTCGGGCAAAACCGGCCAGGAATGTGGCACGCCCACCCCGTGCCACATAGGCACGGTCGTGCCTCTTCCGGTTCGCGTGCGCTGTTTCGTTTTTGCCGAGTCTTATTTAAACGCACTTCCTTCGTGGTTTTCGGGGGGTTTTTCGGCTCGTACTTTTCTAGGTTAGTTTAGATTAGATTTTAGGCAATAAAAACCCCATTGAGGGGATTAGCTTAGGATTGTATTGAGTTAACTTTAGATTCAAGCACTTGGATTTCGAGTTCTTCGCATCAATCCTAAGTCTTCTCTCCTCTCTCTTTCTATTTCTTGTTTCGTTCTTGTATTAGATTTTGTTAATTTAGTTCATATATTTAGTTTTGATTTGATTCAATTATTTAGTTTTTGTGTTTAATTCATGTTTGATTGTTTGTTAGAATTAGTTTAGTTTTATACTCCTTATCTCTAGTTCATGCTTGTGTTTTTCGTTAGTTTATGTTTGAGTTTTTGTGTTTTGTGATGTTTAATTGATAGATTGTGTTGGCTTGGATTGTGATTAGCCTTTTAATGGCTAATTAATCTTGTATTTGGCCTAACCATACCCAATCTATGCCTAGAATTTAGAGTTTTCCTTCACGCCCGTCAAGTGTTCGATGAAATGCTTGAGAGAGCTTTCATCCATATTTTTGGGCGATTGACTTATGCTGAGAGGTGAGGTCAATTTGTTAGTGTGGGAGACAGAATAGCCGAGTTCGGAACATGAAAATAGTATCCGATTCGAGGTAGGTCTGAGGGTTGCTACTTTTGTGGTCTAATTGAGCTAACCCCATGAAAATAGGTGGTTAGGCGAATTAGACTAGCTCATGACCCTTGAGAGAGGGCTTGGGTGGTCTTTGATGGTGCAACCGATCATCTCTTGTTTGTAGTGTAGTTTAGGTAGGTTATGACTTGTCTCAATTAGTTGGTTCGTCATTTGGCGAAATTATAAACCCAAGTCCATGTTTGTTTATTTGTTTTAGTAGTTTAGTCCTTCTTCCCTTACTTTCTTTCTTGCCTAGATTGATACGCTCGAGTAAGCTTTGGTACTTGAAACCCAAGTCCCTGTGGAATGCGGCTTGCCGGTTGCTAACTACAACTACACCGTGCACTTGCGGTAATTTTTAACGTAACACATATGTGCTCCATTGCTTAGTCAAAAGTATTGATCTCGGATTCAGATAAGATTTGCACTGATATCACAATCAAATGTATAGAATGTATGTCGTACGTTTAATCTTAGTACTTATATCATAGTAATTGAGATGAGATTTACATTTAGAGGTTGGTTGTACATATATATTATTAATCAAAAGTACTTCTATTTATTTATCAGGAAAATGGGGTTTCTTTGCTTGGAACTTTGGGCAAGTATGAAAACAATAACAAAGATGTGGGCCAAGTACTTCAAAGAAATAGTGAAGATCATTCCTCAAGTCATCTATTGACTTTAAACTTCACTATTGTGGTTATCTATCTATTTTGGAAGGTTTTTTGATGCAAGTTGGATAACAAATAGTGAAGATCATTCCTCCACAAGTGGATGGATTTTCACTCTTGATGGGGGTGCTTTATCTTGGGTATCAAAGAAGCAAATATGCATAGCTGATTCAATTATGATAGCTGAATTTGTCGCTTCAACATCGGCTTGTAAAGAAGCCGAATGGTTAAGAAATTTGCTGCATGAAATTCATTTGTGGCCAAAACCAATGTCACCTCTTTCTCTACGTTGTGATAGTGCTTCTGTTTTGGCAAGACAAGGCATATTGCTTTACGTCGCAGTTATGTAAGACATTCATATGGTCAGCACAAAATCTGGCCGATCCATGAACGAAAGTCCTTGCAAGGGATTTAGTGATCGAAACAGCCAGAGGGATGGGGTTAAAGTCCATATCCAAAACTTTTTATGGTGGAAACTCAACTTAACGCTGGATGAAAACATTCAATCTTGAGTTCAATGAGTCAAAGTACATCATAAGAATGGTTTGAAGCACTCATTCACTTCCCATCCATGACTAGAGTGCTTAGATTCCCATATATAGTTTTGGAGGGTGAGCTAAGGCTCTTGATGACCTTACATGAAGAACTTTTAGAATGTTTAGAAATTAGTGCTTAACTTTGATAAATTTCTTGTAAGTCCCTGTGTATGCCTGGGTGTAATTGTAAGTATTTATCAAGTGAATGAAAATGAAATCTTATTTCTCTAATTTAGAAGTCCTCATGTTATATTATTTATGGGATATTGTAAATGTTCACCTATATGAGCATTTAAGCTAGGCTGGCTTAGCGGAGTCTAGTGGGCTTGACTCTGATATGCTCATGAATGGATACATGACACATGACCATTTAAAAGTGTGAGGATTACTAGGTGATTTTGGGACAAAAGTCTTGCGCGTGACCTAGATCAAGTATTCATAGAGGTTTACTAGTTCAAAGTATAGTCTACCACATAAACCTGAATATTTAACGGACATGTCACTAAGGTTGAGGTTCAATCGCTTGCAACCTTCATTTATGCATAAAGACCTCCGGAAATTCGGTACACCATTTATTATGGAAATTGTGGAGAATGTTGGAGTAATTTTCATAAAAATGAAAATTTATAAGAGACATGATTTTTTTATTATTATTATTAATTGGCATTAATTAAATGCTCCAAAGGATGCCAATGCCACCCGTGACGTTAGGCAAAAGACATCTAATAAATGATATGTTTGCTATTGAATATAAATAGTAATTAATATTATTTGCTATTGAAGATATGCAATTAGTTAATTAATTAACTAATTTTATAAGTGTCTTTTTAATTATTACCACTGAGATTAAAATCAATGGATAAGATTTCATCTCATGAAAAGTACATGTCTCTTGAAATCACACCATATTCTCTATAAATAGAGGATGAGTGGTGTGATTTGATCCATCCAAAAATTATTGGTGTGATTTGATCCATCCAAAAATTATTCCTAGCAACCTTATCTCTGAATTTCTGTTACGTTCTAAGGCTCCTAAGGCCTATTTTCGTGTGTCCAACACGCAGACATGGAGACTTCGATCTTTATATCCCAAAGATCTAACCACTAACCCTGTTTTACAATTAGGGGCGATTAGAATCTTTAGAAAAAGAATACACCACTTGCCTAGAAGTCTCGAAGTAATCCTAGATTGATTCCTTTCTTAATTTCTCTAACAATGCAGCGTAAAGGTAGAAACGACACACATCTCAGTTGGTGCGTTTCTACTGTTGCTTATTTTTAATTCACCCATTGATTCTTTTCTAGATTGATTACTTTTTTTAGTGCATTTCTACTGTTGCTTGGAATGGATTCATGAAGAGATAATCAACCTAAAGTATCGTGACTAATGAAATTGTGTGAGCTTTAGTTCATTATCAAGCATAGTATACGTGCTCCATCGATTAATCAAAAGTACTGATGTCGGATTCAGATAAGATTTGTACTGATGTCACAATCAAATGTATAGAATATATGTTGTATGTTTAATCTTAACTACTTATATTATAGTAATTGAGATAAGATTCATATTTAAGAGGTTGGTTGTACATACATATCATTAATCAAAAGTACTTCTATCATAATTGTTAGTATTAAGCCATCATCAAACTATTGTTTTATCTATTTGTTATTTTTTACCTATTTATTTGTTTATTTATCTGGAAAACGCGGTTTCTTTGCTTGGAACTTTAGGCAAGTACCAAAACAACAACAAATATGTGGGCCAAGTACTTCAAAGAAAATAAATAAAAGAATTTGCCTAAAAGCACTTTATAAAAGCATAAACAAGCAGGTAGGGAAAGAACTTTTAAAATCCTTGCTTGGGATTTTAGAAAAGAATGAACAAATATGTCAGGTGAGGACATTGAAAATTCTTACCCAGGTAGGATGAGGTTTTGTATAGGATGAGTAGGATGAGTGCATATAAGAGAATTAACTGATCATCAAATAGTATTGATCGATGATCCTTGAAACTAAACCTCTTTATCACTGAAACTAAAACTATTGATCACTAAACATATCTATCACAGATAGTGTTTATAATATATATTTTTATGTATTATATTAGTTATTGATCAATAGATTTTCTTCTAGTTAGCAATTATGAGAGTTATATATGTTTGGATATATATATATATATATATATATATATATATATATATATATATATATATGTGTGTGTGTGTGTGTGTGTGTGTGTGTGTGTGTGTGTGTGTGTGTGTATATATATATATATATATATATATATGCATGTATGTATGTGTATATATATACACACACACACACACACACACACATATATATAATATATATATATATATATATATATATATATATATATATATATATATATATATATGTATGTATGTAATGTATGTAGGGTAGTATGTAGTATGTCTGTATGTATGTATATTATGTGGTGTGTGTGTGTGTGTGTGTGTGTGTATGTATGTAATGTATGTATGTATGTATGTGTGTGTATATATAGTAGATAATATATATATATATATATATTATATATATATTATATATATATATATATATTATATATATATATATATATATATGTATGTATGTATATGTATGTATCTATATATGTATGTATGTGTGTGTGTGTATGTGTGTGTGTGTGTATATATAAAATAAATGTAATTTTAAGAGGTGTAGTTGAGAGAAAGAGAAAACATGTCTCTATGAATGATTAGGAGCAAAATAATAGTTATTCTATCATACAAAAATTACTTATTTTACTAAATTGATATATTTTTATTGTTTTTTAATAACAAAATTAACTCAAATCCTCACTTAGCAAGGGGTATAACACTAGCTAAAGACATCATCCACCATTGCAAAATCTAAAAGCAACGGACAATAGCATATGTTATTAAGTTTATTTCGACTTACAAAACTTTGATGGAAATAAAATTAGAAAAAAAAATAGTTTAGCAGGAAGGAGCGAGTTTCACTCTAAGAAATGAATATTCATTCAAGATTTTGATTGTCCTTTTTCTTTACAATTTCCTCAGATACGAGGGCACTTAGGCCAAGTGGACATGCTAAGAAGCATTTTCTTTATGGTATGCTAAGAAGCACAGACACCGATGCATAACATGGATGTAAGATGACACCGACAAGTGGACATGTGATCTTTCAAAAAAAAGGATACGACACGTATGATGGACACGTAATAGGTAAAAATTATTTATTCTATTTTTTATGTGTTTATAATTTGTTTTATATTTTGACGTTGCATTTGGATTTGAACAAAAATAAATTGTTCCCAATGGGATCCACAACTATCAATTATGAAACTCAATTTCTTTGTGCTATCTACATGTTTTGCAAGCATTTGAGAGCATCCAAAGAGCTTGATTTAAAGTGCCCAAAGAGCATCCGAAAGTGTACACGTGTCGGACACGGATACATAAAGTTGTGGAGACTGTCCTTACTTCTTAGATAATAGGAGATTACATTGTTAATTCAAGTGGGTTTCGTGCACAAATAGCCACTTCGATTTCCATTTGTTAAAACACAAAACTCGGACACAAGTTCGATTCCTGTGTTTGGATTTTGAACAACCCATGATATGTGTTGTTACTGTTAAATTAAAATTTATGGTGTTTTAGATTAGATGTTCGGCCTGTTGAGTTGTACTTGTCTCTTATTTAAAGAGTTTACAAGTACTGTTTGCCATTAATTTCAATAAATTTTCTTATCAAAGCTGATTATGTAATAAACCAAGTAGGAAATCAAAGTAAGTTTCAAGTCAAAAATATTTCACAAAGTGAGGTTACCTTCTTCTGTATTTCCACGATTCTAACCTTACTTCTCTCCATCTGAGGATTATTACAGAAAACTTCCCAATACTTGATCCTTTAGGGTATCAACTCGGGAGCAGAAGGAATTACAGTAGATGGATAAAGGGGGAAAAAGAATTGCATTCCTTCCTCGATATCTAATTACTCCAGCCAGGTGAACCGGGACGCTGCTCAGTTGACTAGAAAGGGGTACTCAAACACAAGAAATACTCCTTGAGCTCGAACATGATGCGCATTAAGCAACTGAGTTAACATGATCTCTCACAGCACCCAAGGACCCTGTAGCCTGCAGACTCGGAAAACTATCTTGTCTTACTCTCTCAGATTTTACACAGGAAAGCTCGCAAGTTAGAGCAAATACAACATGCCTATACTGACAAACTGCAGCCCACCTTTGATGTGATTGCTCAATCTTATATCTGTTCCAGTTCTGGCTGTCCTGATGACTAATCTGCGATGCTGACCTAATAACGTAAGCCGATGCTGACAGCAAAAAGACCTGCAAAAAATAACGTAAGCCGTTAATTTGCTCTCGTATCCACCCACAAAAAAAAAAAAAAAAAACAAAAGAACTAGAAACCAATCAATCATCAATACCATTGCACCTAATGCCATGTCCAAGGGATACAGGGCCATCTATTGAGGCAGAATTGAAGACAAGTAGAGTCATCCAAACCACCCACAAGGGTAGCACAATGTGGAGTACAAAGCTGTACTGTTGGATTTATGGCCCAAATTCCTTTTACCGGCTACTTGGAATCTAAGATCATATTGTGTGTTTGAGATCTTCTATATTATGGAAATTATATTATTTTCATATTTTGGGTTGAAGATTTTTCTTTTTTTCTTTGGAAAGATGAGGTTTGGTGACCAAGATACCGTGGTGGCTAGGGTTTTCTCATCCTAGCCTTCCTGCCCCTATATAAAGGGGACATACCTAGGATCTAAAATTAACTTGATCACTCCTGAATCCCTAAACATATTGAGAGGTAGAGAGACTTTGAGAGAGATTATAAGAGAGATTGTAATTCTGCTATTAGATCAAATCGCCTGTTGTGATTGTGATCGTTTTGTACACTTCCCACTCATATAGTGGATTGATTGTGCTCATCGCCGTCCGTAGTTTTTTCCCGCATTGAGTTTCCACGTAAATCTTGTGTGTCGTTGTTTTGTTCCTGTTATCGTTCCTTTAATTCCTGAATATCTGTTTCATCCTATTGCTTCCGCTATTAGCTTACTCTAATTTCCTAACATGTACCTGTCAAACCAGGGAGTAGATGACATGATATGAAGGACACCAGGACAACATAAGATTTCTCAAGGTAAAGTAACATAACCCCTCGAAGAAGGTAATTTACAAGCTATTTCCACAATGTCAACTTGATCATCAATGCATCAATGCTCCTCATGGTAAAGAAGACCAAGTCCTGATCCAAGTCACTTGATTCCATATAATGTAAGAAACAAATTGGAGAACAAGACACCGTATGTATCTTGGAGATGGTCCCATTCCTCTGAACATCAAGAACAAAATGAAGCAGCATCTACAGCATCAGGTTTTATCGCTATAGTTGGAAAATCATGTGCATGAGTTAAGTCTGGCGAATTGCAAAAGTCCTGCTGCGATGACCACTCTGCATTTAATATTGCACTGAAGTATGTGTTTTCACTAAAAACCTTTCTAAGGAAAGAACAGATACACTTGTATGGTGGAACGAAAAGGAGTACACAACCCGGGCAAACGTATATTTTCAAACACAGATTACACAACTGAGTGATAACAAATAAAGGCTCGACCAATTCATGGCAAAGTTATTGAACTCCATAACATTGCCTAATTAACTAACAGCTCAAGTGCTCATGACTCCTCAGATTATGATCACAATTAGGCTAAAATGCTTCTATAGAACCAAGTTTATTCTTTTTTGACAAGATATTAAGTGCAACATCATCTTATCAATGGGGGAGTTGAGGACTATTGGTGCAAACTTAGACATGGATGGAAGCTTCACAATTGAGCATCAGAAAATACCACATTGCACATTCTTCACCTGAAGCTAATTAGTATTAACCGGAAGAGAAGTGCTCCAATAGTACTTACCAGTTAGTAAAAATATCTATCTTAGAACCCAAGCCCGTTAAAGAAGGAGAACATGGCTCCCATCAATTGGCATCCACGTTGGCACAATCACTAGTACGGAGAAACTTGCTAGAAACAGCAGATATAACGTACCCATATTGACGTAAGCGCAAAACTATTGAGAACAGTTTCACACCACTTCCACATTTGACCAAACAAAACTGCCCCCCACATTTGACCTGATTTGCTCAGTCTCATATCTAATTCCAGCTGTGGTTTTCCAGATGACTAACTCGCAATTTCGAAAGCATAAAGATCTGCAGAGAATCACATAAGAGATTGTTTTGATCTCATCTCCACCTAAAGAAGAAAATGGAGACAAGAAAAGATCAACGGGACTAGAAAGCAATCAATCACCTATACCATTGCACTTAATGCCATGTTTTATACGCAGCGGAGGAATGAAATCGAAGCATCCCATCCAAGGGATACCGGAACAATCATTGAGGCAGAATTGAAGACAACTAGCACAATGCGACAGAGAAAGCTGTACCTGTCAACGCAGGGGAACATACATAAAATAATACAAAGGACAGGTGAACAACATGAGACACCCTGGCTCAGAAGTATGTGACTTATTCCTCCTTCCTTCCTCTTCTAGACAAAAATCACCAGTTAAAAAATTGCCGTCATAGTTGAGCATCGATCTGTGGTGGCTTGCATACAATTCCTCGGTAATATTCCAATAGAGATGCAAGAGTGTCATCCCATTCAAGTCGAATCCAGTTGATGCAGGGTAGCTTTCAGACTAGCAGCCGTCTAGCTTACTGTCAAGAATACAATGTACTAATTCAAGTTCATAAAATCGCAAAACTAATACAAATTAGAGACTGCTATGTGAGCTACTAAGAGCACAGGGACATTGGCCATCTGTGCTCTTTATGGTAAACTCATTTATAAATCCATTAATTCTGCTCTTGTAATAAAGATTGAGTTCAAGTCCCAATAGAGGTTGCTTGATTCCACAATGTAAAAAACAAATTGGAGACTAGGGCACTGTATGAACAGGTGGCTGGTTAACTGTTAGCTTACGGTGGGTATTCATCAGAAATTTCAAGTTGTCTTCATATTTGCATTACTCTTAATTTCAGAGTCATGAACCTGTCTAAGGGGTTTCAATTGTGCAAGCTTTCCACAATCAGCAAATTCATCAAGCCTGAAAGAAGTGACTTAGATTGGAAATGCTAATGAGAGTATTATGGTGAAAACCCTCTACTTTCCCTTCCCCAAAAGCGGAAAGTATTGCAGAATCACTTCCTTCAATGCTAGGTGCAATGCGACAATACCCATACGGCTTGATGAAGGGTAGGGACCTTGAATTGAAGTTATTCAGCGCATCATCTAGGACATAAGAGCATGGGACAAAGACTATCAATGTTAAGACTGAAATTGCAAACATGAAAATTATACGAGTACTAGTAAGAATGATTCAAAACACCATTGTCATTCAAAATCTTAAGACATTTGAAGAGACTCCAAGGATGTGAAGCATTATATCAACACAAAGAGCTTTAATAAACTGTTGAATCTTGGAAATGAACCACCTTCCCTAAATATCAAAAACCAAATAAAGTCCGCTTGAAAGAATTAGGCTTAATCACTCTTGGCTGGAAAATCACTTGCAAGGATAAGTCTTAGGATTCCAAGAATCACGCTGAGACGCAATATGCTCGTTCTTGACGATACTCATTTTCTATATCGCACCAAATTTTGTGTAGTCATTGGAAAGCTCTTTCTACACAAAAAAAAAAAAAAAAAAAAAAAAAAAACGTGGTGCATGAAATATGGAGATTCAAACAACAGGACACAGTAATGTACTAATGTTACCTTTTATGATTTGGTATAAGGTTATTTGTTGTTTATTTCCCATGATGATATAAAAACAATCAAACAAGGAATAGGACAACGAAAAGCAATCAATGGACACAGTCCCTAATTAGCTTATATGTTCTATTTATGTTAGTTTTGCAGCTCAAAGATGAAGTTTACATATAATTGCTTAAGCACACACAAGAATCTAAACATGAAACAGTTTTTGTGCATGAACTATCTGACCAACATGACAACAACAAGTGTATTTCTACACATAAAATAACAGGGGATGCATTGCGAAAGCAAAGGGAAAACGGATAGAAGGTACAGCAGGTGTGACACTGTCTTGGACCCGACATATTTCCTCTCTCAGCATACCCACAAAGTCATTGCCATGGCCACCTACTGACATTGGTAATTCTCACAGAGAGAGAGACAGAGAACTGGGGTGGAGGAAGAGAGTTGGGCCCAGTGAAAAGAAGATCTTTGGGTGAGAAGCAATTCTTCAAGGTATCAAACCAGACTAACAATGGAGAAGAGCAAGAAGAAGTTGGCTTTTATGGTAATTTTGCTGACTGAGGATTTATTTTGACTTCAATTATATTCTAACTCGACTCTAAATATCGACTCCAAAGGTCTGGAAATAAATCTGGCGCCCAACGTAATTTCATATTGATCTGAGAGCCAACACTTTGGGGTGGGAAAGAAAAATTCAGGGATTTTCAAGTTCTCAAATTGTCCGCTTAAGGAAAACTATAAATGAAATGAAGAAAGAGAAGTTACTTCATCTGATACTTATTAGATGTACCAGTTCTTCAGGTCCAAATTTCTACGTAAGTCCATTGATCTTATTAATGATAATCAACACTGATTGGTGCTGATAAGTACTTGAAATTGCCCGGTTAGGAAAATCAAAGGTCAGAATTGCTTATTTTAAAATCAATGGTCCAAATTTATTGATTAGGGTAGTTGAAAAAACATTCAACTATGGTAGAATTTTGCATATTCAAAATTTAAAGACAAAAGGAAAAAAAAGTGGGAGAAGGGTGTGGGAACAGATAGAAAAGGAGGGGGACGAGAACTAACGGTGGTTGGAGGGGTGTTATTACCTTTTAACAGAGCGGTCGAAACTCAATTTGAAAGATGGGAAGTTCCTAGTTGATATGAATGTGGGGGATATGTTGAATTTTGGGCCAGTGCTCCCCATCTGGGTTTTGGCATCTTCTCTTTATGATTTCGTTGCAGTCATATAACCAAAGTCGCTGGAGGGAGGTGAGGTTCCGCAAGGCATCCGGTAGTGATTCCAAATGTTTGCAAGATGAAATTTGCAGGGACTGGAGAGATGATAGGCATCCTATCCTCTCCGGTAGATCTTTCAGCGGAAGACTAGACAATGTCAAGTAACGAAGACATTGACCAAGACGTCTCCATGGCATACTGGTACAGTCGTCTTCCTCCCCCTCTCCTTTTCCGCCTGTTTCATCGAATCTCAACTCCTGAAGGGATGATAATGTTAGTGACTCCAAGGCACTGAGATACTCCAACCCTCCTGAAACACTCCTCAGCTTGGAGCATTCAGTAATGACAAGGGCTCGTAAGTAAGATGAACAACTACGGAACACCACCTTCATTTCTGACAGGCCTTCCACCTCTGAATCCTGACATATTTCCATCTTGACAAGGGATTGAAAGGCCACCAGAGGCAGGGATTTGAGATATCTTGCATTGTCTGTGCTTACAACTCTCATTTTTGGATCATCATGACTTGAGCTTCCAGAATCATTGCTTCCACACTCCTCCCTCTGGTCTTCTTCCTTTTTTGTCATAATTCGTAGTCTTTCATTGAACCTACCTAGTGTCAGAGTTTCCACCGTAGGGCATAGAGGAATAACCGTCAGGTTATGACAATCATATATCTCCAATTTAGAAAGTCGAGGAAATGATGGCAGCCGATCAGCACCCGCAGTTTGCACGCTGCTTGTACCACCCATCATCTCATTATCTTCCATCACTAACCCAGATGTTGTATCACTTCTCCACCATCCTTTCAACACTGGCAAGTTCGATAAATGGAGTGATTCAAGAGAGGGAAAGAATGATGAAGATTCTTGTTGTATCACTTCTCTTGCTGCTCCATAAATACCGGTGCTGCTATCACTGCCACCGAATATTCTATCCTCCATGTACTTTATGTTAGATGAATCACGAAAGTCAAGTGATTTCAGAAACTGCAGTTTCCCCAGCCATGGCATGCTCTGCAACCCATCACACTTGTAAATACCAATGTCAACGAGCTTTGGGAGAAAGGTTTCCAGGTTGTTCGCTACTCCCCAGCTCGGAATCTTTGTCCCTCTGTACAGCCGAATGGTTAACTCCTTAAGATTACTGTGTGGCTGCAGATCCCCCAGCAAATCTTCTGCATTCTCTATGCCCCCGTCTTCATTCTCACTCTCATTCTCATCTTCATCGCCCCTGAACCAAGTTATTTCTATATGATTGAGATACTTCTTGTCGCTTATATATCCTCCTCCTCTACTATTTATTTCCTTCTTCTTGTACACAAATTTCTCGTTGATCATGATCTCAAGACTTCCTTTCAGCTTGCTGAGAGCTCTTAGGTCTTCCAGCCGTTGCTTCATGCTTGAATCTCTCTTTGCCACCACAAACATAGGTAGGGTATTAAGACAAGTCATCCTATTCATGCCGTCCGGCATATACTTCAATGAACAACCCGCTACACCCAAGACTCTGAGCTTTACAAGTCTGTTAAGATCTCTTGGCAGTTCTTTCAACTCATCCAACTCATTTAAAAGCAATGTTTGCAGATTTACGAGTTTTGTAATTGATTTAGGAAGCATACGCAAACCACTCCAAGAGAGATCAAGATACCTTAAATGCAGCAATTTGCCTATGTCATTAGGCGGACTTTCTTTTGAAATATGATTGAGAGAGAGATGAGCCTAAAATATCAGTAATTTTAAGGTATATACTTATGTACCATGCTCAAGTACATATTTGTATAAGAAGCATCATATAATTGGAAAAAAATACACTGTAAAACAGAAAATATACAGTAATACGAAAAAACAAATACATTGCAACAAATTGAGAGCGTGTTCACTACACAACTCCAAAGTGTGTACTATGCTAGATACATACGTGTGTATCTAAGAATTTTCCCCAAAACATCTTCCTTAGCTTTGTACATTAGCGTCAATTCATTGTCACACAATTTTAAGAGTCAGTTCGTGCATTTTGGATGATATATTAAACAACACAAATTTCTACTGTTGTTGCATAAATGGGCAAATTTAATTAAAAGTACTAGATATAGACGAGAATTATTAAGTCACTTGTAATACTGCCTGCACTGAACTTTACTCTAGATTGCACCAAAAATAAAAATATTATCACAATTCGGAGAGGTTTCCAAGTGAGCTTGTCCTTTGAGTATAGTTCCTTCTCTCTCTCTTTTGGTAAGGGGGAGGGGGTCCTTGTAGGCGATCGGGTTTGAACCCCTAACCTTCCACACAAAGTTGTTTCCTCTTTGCCCTAGTGTGTATAATCAATAATGTTCATTTTCTTTGCATTCCTTTGGCATTCTGTGATATCTATAATATAATATCACGTTGATGCACTTCAGATATGCATTTCACTAATTCATTTTGTGTATTCTGGAAAATGCATTTGGGGTTGTCCCATGGCCTATGAACATGGTTGTGCAATTTCACATGTTTTTAATGTACTAGAAATTAGAGCCTCATATATATATATACAGACAAATCGTTAATCTTTTTTGTTGTTCTTGGGATTCTGTATTTTGGTTAAATATTATGTGAATTTTTATTTGTCTGTGGTACGGTGCATTTTCCTCAGTAGTCTCTTTGGAAGGAAATCATTGTTTAGCAAAATTCTTCAACAAGAATTACAAGTTAAAAAAAAAAAAGAAAAAGAAACTAGATCATCGGTTATTGAATGTGTTGATCAACGTGTAATGGTCACACTAAATGCCTGCAATTACCATTGATTTGGCTGTTACAATGGTAATTAATTCTGTTTTATTCAGCCATAATTCAGCCATTAATTCCCTGATCCTGCTTGAAGCTTAGTGCTGCTATAAAATGGGAATAGATCAAGGTTAGAGACACACAACCAAGCATAAAACACTCCCCTAAATCTATTCATCTCTCTGCCGTCCCTCTCATAGCCTAGCCATCTTCGAGGTGTGGATTTCGGAAGGTGAATCCCCAATGACTTTAGTAGCCACCATAATCATGGGTAGCAATCAGAAGGCATAAGATTCAGATCCAATTTCCGCAATCAAGGTAATATCTATTACCAACAGCATTGAATGATTGCCATTTCTACATATCATCCACATAAGTACATGACTTGGTTTTTTTCCCCCCTCCCTTCAACAGCAAAAATCACAACAATGCAATGGCTAGATTCTGACAGTTGGGCTTCAATCGCTAATGAGTAACTCCAAATTTTGAAGAGAAATTATGTGTGCCACTATGGTTCGTTTGCATACGATCACCGAGAGATACCTGACCTTTTGAAAATGGGATTTAATTAGTATTGATCAAATTTGTCCTATATACCTTATTGATGTTGGATTTTCCACACATCTACTCAAAGATTGCCACAAATAGTTAACAAGGCCCGGAAACTGCCGAAAAACATCATTGGCTTTCACAGAATATTTCTCCCTATAGATGCTAAAACTTACCACAAAGTTAGAGTATGATTTAGTTCTCTCATAACCTAAAGTTTAAATTAAAGTGTTTGTTTCTATTGTGGAGCATCTTGAAATCCAAGAATGCAACAATCTTCCAAATGAAACTTCTAATAAAGAATGTTTGCCTAATACAAGTCAAAAAAGCTATTGCAAACTGAAAAATATGAACTTGTATATCAGTTGATACTAATTTGGGGGAGGGGGTTCTTCTCGACCTTCCCCCTTAATTCATCTAGTGAGGTGGCAATCCTCAAGTTTTCTCAAACTCAACTTTGACTGATCGCTCAACAACTCCCCAGTAAATAGGAGGCTTCATCGTCCGAGATTAGACTAGTAGATTACTCAAGGCTGGAGTAGCTTACTACGACAGCACTTTAATATTAGCGGCAAAGGCTAGAGCAATGGGTTAGTTCAACAACTCAAGTGGGGTTCGATCAGTAATTGTAAAAGGCGATAACAAGATAGCTATGCAGGTTTTGGAAAGAAAGATTCAGATCCTTGGAAAATTCATAATATTGTCAAGGATATTTATACATGGAGAGGTCAAGACACTCAAATTATCACCAATTATTTGTTCAAGAAGGCAAACATGACCGTAGACTATCTGTCTGAATTTGCGCATTCCATTACCGCTTTATTTTTATATGATTTAATGTTTTCCACCTGCCTTTTTTAGCAGAGGATGTAGCTAAGGTATACCTTTAGGAGAAGAGATATCTAACATTGTTATTTCTCTTTTACCTTCTTGTAACATCTTACAAGATCAACAAAACTTCTGCATAGACATGGAAGCTAAATTAGAAAGAGCTAGACAGCTAGCAAACATTGATTTTTTTTTTGGAGGGGAGGGGAGGAAGGAACACCCTAATAGGGCTGTTGATCATCACCAAAACAAAAACTCGCATTGCCTATATTGCGTTCTAAGTTCAATTGATTAGGTTTCATGGAAATCATTGAGCACTCAGGTTCCCTAACTTCCTTATCATCGGTCAAGTCAAACTAAATAACGAGACAAGAACAAACGAAGCCATGTAACTAATTATAACCATTAGAATTATTCTCCTTGCATTGCAACGGTTGAGTAAACCAATATGTCAATGTTCAAAATTATAAATATTTCATCAACAAATTTTTTTCATTGTTTAGATTTATTTTATTAGTTAAAGAATCTTTGTATCTTTTTTTTTTTTTTTTGAGTTTACGCATGTGCTAGTTTTGTAAGTAAATGTTTATTGATGACATTTCTAAATAATTGATTAAGAGAAGACGAAAGTTTTTGCAGATTATATAATGAATAAAAAGGAATTGTATGCATACTAAAAGAAGCAAAATTAATCAAAATAGTTGTTAATATCCTAACTAATAATATTATGACACTCAGCAAAAATAGAAGTAGTCACTCAATTTTATATATAGTTATATAGATAGATTATAAACATTATTAGTAGCTTTTTTCGAGTATTTGATAGGTAAAACTCAAATAAGGCTCGTCAAGCAATACAAGAAAACAGTTATAGGAATAATCACAACTATAAGGTGCAAAAGAGATTGTAAAGTTGCAACAAATTAAAACAGTCAATAAATAATTTCTAAAAGCTCTGCCACTTTAAGTAACAGTGGCTGGGACAACACAAAAATGCCAATAATCATCCTTTCATCTCTTTGAAATTTCATAGTGTGAGAAAACTAGAATGAATGCTGCTCCGGCATTTCAAGGCACCGGTAGGCACCCACCATGACCAGTGGCGTACCAGCATGATTCAAATGTTATGTAAACGCCGCTGTTTTTAAACAAATATATTATGAACTCACAAAAACTCACAAAAATCTATGCTCTGCTAGTTGTAAATTTTAATAGTTTCTTGAAGAACTCACAAAAACTCAGATGGATTATACAAATCAAACTCAGCAAATCACAGAAATCCTCTTAAATGAGGGTGAAAACTGAGTAAAATGATCCACAGAGGTCGCAAAATCAAAGATGGGAATAATGGATCCGGAGGATGCAATAAACCTTTGTAAAAGAGCACTAAAAACGCCTCTTGAAACAAGCACGGTGATCCCGCGAAAGTCACAGTTCCTGTCTAACAGAACATTACAAGACTACCTTGAACGTACTGATTTTTTCTGCTTATACACTTCAACAGAAATCGCAAGTGTAAAAAAATGCAATGGCAGAACATCTGGTTGACTGATTGCCATCATAGTTGCATTCTACAGATGATCACAAACATATGTGACTTATTCCCCTTCCCGCCCTCTTCACAACAGAAATCATAAGTTAAAAATTTTTCTGTCATAGTTAAAATTCCTCAGTAATATTCCAATAGAGCGAGATGCAAGAGTGCCATCCCATTCGAGTCGAGTCCAATTGATGCAGGGCAATGAGCCTTCAGACAAGCAGCCGTCTAGCTTCCAATCAAGCATACAATGTACTTCAGAAAATTGCAAAACTAACACAAATTAAAGACTGCTATTTGAGCTACTAAGAGCACAGGAACATTGCGAGCTGTGTCCTCCATGGTTAACTTGCTTGCAAATCCACGAAACGCTCCTCTCGGTAAAAACAGATTGAGTTCAAGTCCCAACACAGGTTGCTTGATTTCCATATAATGCAAGAAACAAATTGGAGAATAGGTCACTGTATGAACAGCTGGCCGGTTACCTATCAGATTATAGTGGGTATTGATCAGAAATTTTCAAGTTGTCTTAAACCTGCATTACTCTTAAATTCAGAGTCATGAATCTAAGGGATTTCAATTGTGCAAGCTTTCTACAATCAGCAAAGTTCATTAAACCTGAAACAAGTGACTTGAATTGGCAATCACTTCCTTCACCGCTAGGTGCAATGCTACAGTACCCATATCCTGTCAAAGGCGAGGGACATTGAACTTAAGTTATTCAGCAGTCAGCACATCACCTAGGATATAAGAACATCGGACAAAGACTCTCAGAATTAAGACTGAAATTGCAAACATGAAAATTACACAAAGTATTAGTAAAAATGTTTCAAAATACCATTGTCATTCAAAATCTTCAGACATTTGTACAGACTCCAAGGATGTGAAGCATTATATCAACACAAAGAGCTGCAATAAACTGTTGAATCCTGGAGATGAACCAACTTCCCTAAATATCAAAAACCAAAGAAAGTTCCCTTGAAAGAATTAGGCTTAATCATTCTTGTCCGGAAAATCATGTGCGAGGATAAGTCTTAGCATTCCCAAAATCAGTATTTAGATTTACCTCTTTGTGCAGTATCATGCTAAGACGCAATATTCTCGTTCTTGAAGATACTCATTTTTGATATCGCACCAAATTCTGTGTAATCACTGGAAAGCCCTTTCTACAAAAAAAAAGCTGATGCATGAAATATGGAGACTCAAACACCAAGATGCAGTAATATTATCTTTTATGATTTGGTATAAGGTTATTTGTTGTTTATTTCCCATGATGATATAAAAACAATCAAACAAGGAACAGGACATCGAAAGAGAATCAATGGACACAGTCATTAATTAGCTTATATGTTCTATTTATGTTAAGCACACACACAAGAATCTAAATATGAAACAATTTTTGTGGATGTCCTGCCAGCAAGACAACAAGTGTATTTTTACACATAAAATAACAAAGGATGGATCGCAAAAGGAAAGGGAAAATTAAGGTACGTTTCAAAGACCAATTTCCCAATTCCCCTGCTGGAAATTCATGTGAGAGATTTGAGTCACAAAAAGTTTGGCCCAAACAATTTGAGTCCCAACAAACATTCATACAGAAATCCGAAACCTGTACAGGAAGTTCAAGCAGTGGTAGGCATATATGTTCACAAACGTATATTCAGAATTAAAAAGAAAAGGAAAAAAGAGTGGGAGAAGGGTGTGGGAACACACAGGAAAGGAGGCAGATATGAACTAACAGTGGTTGGAGGGGTGTTATTACCTTTTAGCATAGCGGTTGAAGCTCAATTGGAAAGATGGGAAGTTCCTAGTTGATACAAATGTGGGGGATATGTTGAATTTTGGGCCAGTCCTCCCCATTTGGGTTTTGGCATCTTCTCTCTATGATTTCGTTACACTTTTGAGTCGCTGGAGGGAGGTGAGCTTCCGCAAGGCATCCGGTAGTGATTCCAAACGTTTGCAAAGTGAAATTTTCAGGAACTGGAGAGATGATAGGCATCCTATCCACTCCGGTAGATCTTTCAGCGGAAGACGTTGAATGAAGAGGAATTGAAGGGAAGTTAAGTAACACATCCCCTTTGGCAGATCATCTACCTTCGGAAGTTCACAAAATGTCAAGGAACGAAGACATTGACCAAGACGTCTCCATGGCAAACTGGTACAGTCCCTTTCCTCTCCCTCTCCTCCTTCTCTGTCTGTTTCATCAAATCTCAACTCCTGAAGCCATGATAATGTCAGTAACTCTAAGGCAGTGAGATACTCCAACCCTCCTGAAACACTCCTCAGCTTGGAGCATTTGGTAATTTCAAGTCGCTGGATGGAGGTGAGCTTCCGCAAGGCTGCCGGTAGTGATTCCAAATGTTTGCATTGCAGAATTTCCAGTGACAGCAGAGATGATAGGCATCCTATCCACTCCGGAAGATCTTTCAGCGGAAGATCGTCAATCCTGAGGGATTGAAGGGCAGTTAAGTAACACATCCCCTTTGGCAGATCATCTACCTTCGGAAGTACACAAAATTTCAAGGAAAGAAGACATTGACCAAGACGTCTCCATGGCAAACTGGCACGGTCCTCTTCCTCCCCCTCTCCTTGTCCTTCTCCGTCTGTTTCATCAAATCTTAACTCCTCCTGCCCTGATAACGTCAGTGACTCCAAGGCGGTGAGATACTCCAAAACTCTTGAAACACTCTTCAAGCAACTGCATGAATATACATGAAGGGATTGCAAGGAAGATGAACAACTACGGAACACCACCTCTATTTCTGACAGACTCTCGGCCTTTGAATCCCTTGATATTCTTAGCTCAGCAAGACATCGCAAGGCAACTGGAGGCAGGGATTTGAGATGTCTTGCATTGTCTGTGCTTACAAATCTCATTTTTGGACCATCACGACTTAAGCTTCCAGAATCATGCTTCCATACTCCTCCCTCCGGTCTTCTTTCTTCTTGGTCATAATTTGTAGTCTTTCATTGAAACGAATTATTATCAGAGATTTCACTGTAGGGCATAGAGGAATAACCGTCAGGTCATGACAATCACATATCTCCGATTTAGAAAGTTGAGAAAATGATGGCAACCGATCAGCACCCACAGTTTGCACGCTGCTTTCACCACCCATCATCTCATCATCTTCCATCACTAACCCAGATGTTGTATCACTTCTCCACCATCCTTTCAACACTGGCAAGTTCCATAAATGGAGTGATTCAAGAGAGGGAAAGAATGATGAAGATTCTTGTTGTATCACTTCTCTTGCTGCTCCATAACTACTAGTGCTGCTATCATTCCAACTGAATATTCTATCCTCCATCTACTTTAGGTTAGATGAATGCGAAACTTCAAGTGATTTCAGAAACTGCAGTTTCCCCAGCCATGGCAAGCTCTGCAACCCATCACACTTGTAAATACAAATGTAGACGAGCTTTGGGAGATAGGTTGTCAGGTTGTTCTCTATTCCCCACCAAGGAATCTTTGTCCCTCTGTACTGCTCAATGCTTAACCGCTTAAGGTTACTGTGTGGCTGCAGATCCTCCAGCAAATCTTCTACATTGTCTATGCCCCCTTCTTCATTCTCACTCTCATATTCATCGTCCTGGAACCACTTTATTTCTATATGACTAAGATACTTCTTGTCGCTAATATATCCTCCTCCTCTACTATTTATTTCCTTTTTCTTGTACACAAAATTCTTGTTGATCCTGATCTCAAGACTTCCTTTTAGCTTGCTGAGATCTCTTAGGTCTTCCAGCCATTGCTTCATACTTGAATCTCTCTTTGGCACCACAAACATAGATAGGGTATTAAGACAAGTCATTCTATTCATGTCGTCCGGCATATACTTCAATGACTGACAACCGGCTATACCCAAGACTCTGAGCTTTACAAGTCTGTTAAGATCTCTTGGCAGTTCTTTCAACCCAGCCAACCCATTTAAGTGCAAGGTTTGCAGATTCACTAGTTTTGTAATCGATTTTGGGAGCATTATCAAGTCACTCTGAGAGAGATCAAGATACCTCAAATGCAGCAACTTGCCTATGTCATTAGGCAAACTTTCTAATTTTGTTCTGGCCAAGTGGAGTGCCCTGAGGTTCATCCATTTCTTTAGATGCATACTCAAAGGAAATTGGAACCGCCAACTGTCACCGCCTTGAAGGTATGTGCGAATGTGAGCTTTATTGATAAAGCGATTTGCACAGTCACTGGGATCATCTTGAAAATGTATGTGGCGGATCTGGACTTGTGGGTCCAGGCTTTGTGTAGTAGAATTCGCTACCACAATCTCCTTTCCCACAACCTCCTGAGCAACATCGTGCATCAGGTCATGCATTTTACATGACAGGATTTTGCCATATCTACCCTTTTCTATGTCTTGGAGGAAACATCTTTGAAGCAAAATCTGAAAATATTCCTCGCCAACATCTTCCAAGCTTTGATCTTCATCCAAAGCCCCCAAGTATCCCTGGGCCATCCATAGGCTAATCAGCATATCCTTCTCAATGACAAAATCCTTGGGGAACACGGCACAGTAGCTGAAACAACTCTTCAAAGGTGGGATAAGGTTATTGTAACTAAACTTCAAAATTGGCAGAACATCAGTCTTCCCCTTTCTAATTTCACTTAGTCTGCGATGCTGTAGAGATTCCCACATACTCTTGTCTTGACCATATAAAAGGCTTCCTACCACTTTAATGGCAAGTGGAACATGAGCACATTTTTCGAGTATATCTTTACCGATGTCCACTAAGTCGTGGCGGATTGGTTGTCCCCTTCCAATAATGGCTTCGAATAGATGCCATGAATCCTCTTTTGACAAACCTTCTAACTCATGTATCATGTTGCTTCCGACCGCTCTTGCAGTCTTTTCTGATCGCGTGGTTACCACAATCCTGCTTCCCCTTTGACCTAATCCCAACAAGTAATGTTCCAACTCTAGCCATTTATCATGATCCTCAGTCCACATATCATCCAGAACGAGTAAGTACTTGCTTCTATCTAGCCTTTCCCTAAGCTTTTGGACTACTTGCTCGATCCCATCTTTATCAACATCTTTCTCACTTGTTGTTCGTAGAATATTAGCTAGAATTGTGTTGACATTCCATTGGTGTTCATATTGATCAGAGACACAAACCCACAGCCTTTTGGGAAACTCCTTTTATCATTGAACACAAGTTGGGCGAGAGTGGTCTTCCCTAATCCCCCCATCCCCACGATAGTAAGGACAGGAAGGACTCCTTCAACATTGGCATCAAGCAGCATATCTACAATCTTTATTTTATCACCCTCCCGCCCGATGACAGACTCCGCATGCACATAAGAACAAGTTTCCTTCCTCCCCCTCCTAATAGGAGGTTCATTATAGTCACATTTAAAGTCAAACTTAGCAGCATCCTCTGCAATCGCATCCAACTTTTCCCTAATCTTTTTAATCTCTTGGGACATTTTGCAAGCAAGACTCAACTTTTCAATAGGAGAAACTAAGCGGCTAACCTGGCCTTTCGAGGAGTCTCGAATCTGTTGCTGCTGTTTCCGGGTGATAAACTCATCGAGCAAGTCATCAGCATCATAAACAGCATCCTTGAGCTTCCCAACAAAGTCAAGTTGCTGTTGGGATAGCTCTTCCCGGGCCTCTGCATCCTGCAGCATAGCATTGATGCGGGTCACCGTGCCTTCGAGTTTCTTGAGTCTGGACTCGTAGCCGTAGATGCAGATTATCTCTTTGATCTCTGGTAATTGCAGTGCACGTAAGAGTGTTTGAGCAACAGAAAATGCCAACGATGCAGGATCCATTGTTTTAGAGGAGTAGGATTTTTGTGATGTGGATTTATGTAATGTGGATTTTTTTGTAAGTGGGTGTTTTGGAGTTGGATTTTCTACCATATATATAGTCATGATGCTTCAAGCACATTGCGTTGTAAAGGTAAAAATGATGCACAGCATCTCAGCTACTACAATCCTTGCACGGAATGTATCTGAAAAAGTAAAGCATGAAATCTTAAACAGTAAAAAGCAGAACAATTTGTTTGGCTTATTGTTAATGTACCCACAAATTCTTTTCTTCATTAATGATCTTTGCAAAGCTAGTTCTATAATTAACACACTACCTTATCTCGTGTTGTGCAGCATCCTCCAAAATTGGATGAACTTTGACTCATTTACAAGCACAGTATATATGCCCCCCATGCTTAAATCAAAATACTAACATCAGATGTGTGCTTCCGCATTAAGACAGCGGATATATGCCTCGTTACTAATCATGAGTGATGATATCATAATTGAGTACACATAAAGTCAACAACTCTCAGTGTGGGTCCCACTTTCGTAAAATCTGAGGATCGGAGATTCAGAGGTAAGCAACCTTACCCCTACACACATGACTACACGCAGAGAGACCGTTTTCAATAGACCACGTAAAAAGTTTTAAGAAGATATTTAGATGTTGAAAATTTATTGGTAAAATAATTTAGCAAACACAAGACCTAAATACTTAAAATAATATAAGTTAACATGAACAATAGATGAGATGTAGACTATACCTAAACCTCACCATATATGTAAGTTAGAGTCGAGTGGGTTAGTTTACATTAGGTCAACCTAATTTCGATTCATATCATGCCACTTTTGTGAAATTTTATTTTTTTGTTATGGATACGAATAGGAATAAAAACAGATCTAATTGAGAAATGTCTTACCATAAAAGAGCATTATATACAACAAGTCATCCAAAGTAAGGTCTGTTGGCCAGTACATCTACTAGCTTGAGTATAGTACTAAGAGCTTTTTGTTTTTTTTTTGGGTTTTCTTTTGGGGGAGGGGGGCCAGATGCTGATATCCTTGCTTGGCACTTTACAAAAGAATGAACAGGTTTGTAGGGTAAGTACTTTTAAAATTCTTGCTGGGGATTTTAGAAAAGAATGAACAAAAGATATGTAGGGTAAGAACATCAAAGAAAAGCAAAGAAGTTATCCAAGCAAGCAATTTAGTGATTTACTCACATTTAGGCAATTTGCTTATCTTTTACAATTTCAAAAGCTCCTCATTTTAGTATTACTTACCATTCAAAGTCTCTGAATTACAACTAGAAAAGAAAAATAGTAAAGTACTTTAGGAGGAAGGAGCGAGTTGCACTCTAAGGAATGAATATTCATTCAAGATTTCGGCTATTCTTTTTCTTTATAATTTTCTTAGATACGGGGGCACTTAATTACTCCCATTGACATGAGGCACTTTGTGCATTTTCCTAGCATTGTCTGAGGCTCTTCATGCATTTTCCTACCATTCTTTTTGTGATAGGTGATTACATTTTTAACTCAAGTGGGTTTCATGCGCAAGTAGCTGCTTAGATTTCCATTTTGTTAAAACACAAAACTCAGATATGGAGTTCGATTCTTGTGTTCGGATTTTGAATAATCTATCGTACATGCGTGTTACTTTGAATTCAGATTTATGGTTCTTAGATTGGATGTTCGGCCTATTGAGTTGTACTCTTCTTTTATTTAAAAGAGTTTGTAATAAAGAGTCTTACATGTACTGTTTGCTGTTAATTTCAACCAATTGTCTCATCGAAGTTGATTATGTAATAAGAGGTAGGAAGTCAAAGTAAGTTTCAAATCCTTGCACGTAATGTATCTGAAAAACTCAAAAAATTGAAATCTTAAACAGTAAAAAGTGGAACAACAATTTAATTTGTTTGGCTTATTGTTAATGTACCCACAGATTCTTTTCGTCATTAATCTTCTTCGCAAGTTATATATGTCTCATTACTAACTATATATGGGTGATAATATCATAATTGAGAATATATTCTTGCTTGGCACTTTAGAAAAGAATGAACAAGCATGTAGGGTAAGAACTTTTAAACTTCTTGCTTGGGATTTCAGAAAAGAATGAACAAATATGCAGGGTAAGAACATTAAGGACAATTAAAGAAATTATCCACCATTGCAAAATCTAAAAGTAGTGTACAGTAACATATATCATTAAGTTTGTTTCACCTTACAAAATTTTGATGGAAATAAAATTAGAAAAGAAAAATAGCAAAGTACTTTAGGGGGCAGGAGTGGATTTCACTCTAAGAAATGAATATTCATTCAAGATTTTGACTGTCCTTTTTAATTTCTTTACAATTTCCTTAGATACGGGGCACTTAGGCCAATTGATGTGAGGCACTTCATGCATTTTCCTAGCATGCTCTTTATGATAGGCTAAGAGACACGGACATCGATGTATGATATGGATAAAAGACGATACCGATACGTGGACATGTGATTTTTCAACCAAAAAAAGAGGATACGACATGTACAATAGACACGTCGTAGTTAGAAAATTTTTATTCTATTTCCAATGTATTTATAATTTGTTTTATGTTTTCAGCCTTGGAGGATGATGCATTTGGATGGGAACAAAAATAAATTGTTCCTAGTGGGGGCAATCTACCACTATCAATTATGAAACTCGATTTCTTTGCGCTGTCTACATGTTTTGTTAGCATTTGAGTGTGCCCGAGAGTGTATACGTGTCAGACACGGAAACGTAGTCATGTAGAGTATCCGTGCTCCTTAAATAATATGAGATTACATTGTTAATTCAAGTGTGTTTCGTGCACAATTAGCCACTTGGATTTCCATTTTGTTAAAACACAAAAGTCTGGATATAAAGTTCAATTCCTGTGTTCAGACTTTGAAAAATCTATGGTATGTGTTTGTTACTGTTAAATTGAGATGTATAGTATTTTAGATTAGATGCTCAACTTGTTGACTTGTATTCCTCTCTTATTTAAAGAGTTTTACTAGTGATGTTCGCTATTAATTTCAATAAATTTTCTCGTCAAAGTTGATTATGTAATAAACCAACTAGGAAGTCAAAGTGAGTTTCAAGTCAAATATTTTACAGAGTGAAGTTACCCACATCCGTATTTCCACGATTCTCACCTTAATTCTCTCCATACGAGGATTATTACAGAAAACTTGCCAATACTCAATTTTTTAGGCTATCAGCTAGGGAACAGAAGGAATTACAGTAGATGGATTAAGGGAAAAAGAATTGCATTATTCCTTCCTCAATATCTAATTACCCAACCAGGCAAACCATGACACTGCTCAGTTGACCAGAAAGGGGTAATTAAACACAGGAAATACTCCTCAGAGCTCGAACATAATGCACATTGAGCAACTGAGTTAACACGATCTCTCGCAGCACCCAAAGACCCTGTAGCCTGCAGCCTCGAGAAACTATCTTCTCTCACTGTTTTTAGATTTTACACAGGAAAGCTTGCAAGAAAGAGCAAACACAACATGCCTATACTGACAAACTGCCGCCCACCATTGATCTGATTGCTCAATCTTATATCTGTTTCCAGTTCCGGAGAGCCCGATGACCAATTCCCAATGGTGACAGCAGAAAGACCTGCAGAAAATAGCACAAGGGATTGATCTGATCTCACGTCCACCCAAAAAAGGGGAAAATAAAAGAAAGAAAAAGGACTAGAAACCAATCAATCAGCAATACCATTGCATTTAATGCCATGTCCAAGGGATACATGACCAACTATTGAGGCAGAATTGAAGACAAGTCATCCAAACCACCAACAAAGGCAGCATGATGTGGAGTACAAAGCTGTACCTGTCAAAGCAGGGGAGTAGACAACATGATATGGACACCAGGACAACATGAGACTTCTGAAGCAGAGTAACATACCCTCTCGAAGAAGGTAATTTACAAGCTATTTTCACAATGCTGCTCATGGAAAAGAAGACAAAGTCCTGAAACAGGTGACTTGATTCCATATAATGTAAGAAACAAATTGGAGAACAAGACACTGCATGAATAGGTGGCCACCTACCAGTTTATATTGTGTGCATTCATCAGAAATTTTCAAGCCCTCTTAAGTTTGCATAATGACAAACATGTCTTGAGAGTTCGGAGTTTCAATTGAGCAAAGGAGTATTTACTTGTATGGTGGAACGGAAAGGAGTACGTAAACTGGGCAAAAGTATATTTGCAAGCACAGATTGAACAACTGAGATATAATTAATAAATGATTATTCAGTTCGTGGCAAACTTATTGAAGTCCACAACATTGCCTAATTAACTAAAAGCTCATCTGAGGTGCTCATGAGTCCTCAGATTATCATCACAATGAGGTGGGATGCTTCTACAGAACCAGGTTTATTATTTTTTGACAAGATATTAAGTACGACATCATCTTATCAGTAGGGGAGTTGAGGGCTATTAGTGCAAACTTAGATGTCGATGGAAGCTGCACAATTGCACATCAGAAGGTACCACATTGCACATTCTTACCTTAAGCTAATTAGTATAACCAGAAGAGAAATGATCCACTAGTACTCAACAGTCTAGTCCAAATTTGCATCCATGTTGGCACAATCACTAACAGCAAGCCAATCAGGACAGAGATGACTATATCTGGATCGCATGATACCGGTGTCAAAATTTGAAGAAAGATTTGAGAAGATCATCATTATTCACTAGTAAAACAAAATTTAGTTCCTCATTAGGTCCCAAATTGACAAGGACATCTGTATGCTTCCAAGGTCAATGTTTTGTATGCAGCTGCCCTAATAGTTTATCTAGTAGCTAGTGACTTTTGTTATAGTTACCCCTAAATAAATTATTAATCAACTCAATTATTATTACAAGCCACTATAAAATCATTTATCTCATGATACGCTTTACATGAGATGGTTTCTTGTAAAACTTAATAATGAAAGACAAATGGATTAATTTTCCCATCCTTTCATTCCCTATTACACAAAAATAATGTAGACAAAAATTTCTACCATTGCCGCATAAATGGGTAAATTTAATTAAAAGTACTAGATATAGATGAGAATTAATTAATATTTCAGTCTCAATTTCCTATACTCTTTATCCTGCTGGCATTGAAAATCCTCGTCAATTCAGTCACCACTGACTTGCATGAAATGATTGAGATGCCCAATTATTCATCTCAAATTCAATAGTTAAATATGAACAAGCAAAGCCATACATAGTTATATAGATTATAGCTGAAGTCACTCAATTTTATATATAGTTATGTAGATTACAAACCTTATTAGTAGCTTTTTTCAAGCGTTTGATAGGTAAAACTGAAATGAGGATCATCAAGAAATACAAGAAAACAGTTATACGCATAATCACAACTATAAGATAAAAAAAGAGATTGCAAAGTTGCAACAAATTAAAACAGTCAATAAATAATTTCTAAAAGCTCTGCTACTTTAAGTAGCATTGGGTAGGACAATATATAAAATTAAATGCCAATAATCATCCTTTCATCTCTTTGAAATTTCAGAGTGTGAGAAAACTAGAATGAGATGCTGCCCCGGCATTTCAAGTCACTGGTAGGCGCCCATCATGACCAATGGAGTAGCAGCATGAGTCAAATGTTATGTAAACGCCACTGTTTTAAACAAATATATATATTATCACCTCTAGTAAAGACTTCAAAAATCTATCGTCTGCTAGTTGTAAATTGTATGGTGGCTTGCATACAGTTCCTAAGTAATATTCCAATAGAGCGAGAATGCGAGATCCAAGAGTGCCATCCCATTCGAGTTGAGTCCAGTTGATGCAGGGTAACGAGCCTTCAAACAAGCAGCCGTCTAGCTTACTGCCAAGAATACAATGTACTAATTCAAGTTCATAAAATTGCAGAACTAATACAAATTAGAGACTGCTATGTGAGCTACTAAGAGCACAGGGACATTGGCCACCGGTGCTCTTTATGGTAAACTCGTTTATAAATCCTTTAATTCTGCTCTTGTAATAAAGATTGAGTTCAAGTCCCAGTCGAGGTTGCTTGATTCCACATAATGTAAAAAACAAATTGGAGATTAGGGCGCGCACTGTATGAACAGTTGGCTGGTTAACAATTAGTTTACGGTGGGTATTCATCAGAAATTTCAAGTTGTCTTAATATTTGCATTACTCTTAATTTCAGAGTCATGAACCTGTCTAAGGGGTTTCAATTGTGCAAGCTTTCCACAATCAGAAAATTCATCAAGTCTGAAACGAGTGACTTAAATTAGAAATGTTAATGAGAATATTATGGTGAAAACCCTCTATTTCCCCTCCCCTAAAAGCGGAAAGTATTACAGAATCACTTCCTTCAATGCTAGGTGCAATGCTACAATACCCGTACCTTGACGAAGGGTAGGGACCTTGAATTGATGTTATTCAGAGCATCATCTAGGACATAAGAGCATGGGACAAAGACTATCAACGTTAAGACTGAAATTGCAAACATGAAAATTATACAGGTACTAGTAGGAATGATTCAAAACACCATTGTCATTCAAAATCTTCAGACATTTGAAGAGACTCCAAGGATGTGAAGCATTATATCAACACAGAGAGCTTTAATGAACTGTCGAATCTTGAGATGAACCGGTTTCCCTAAATATCAAAAACCAAATAAAGCTCCCTTGAAAGAATTAGGCTTAATCACTCTCGTCCGGAAAATCATGTGCAAGGATAAGTCTTAGGATTCCAAAAATCTGTCTTTAGATTTGCCTCTTTGTGCAGTATCACGCTGAGATGCAATATTCTTGCTCTTGAAGATGCTCATTTTTGATATCGCACCAAATTCTGTTTAATCACTGGAAAGCCCTTTTACGAAAAAAACCTGATGCATTAAATATGGAGACTCAAACATCAAGACACAGTGATGTTGCCTTTTATGATTTGGTATAAGGCTATTTGTTGTTTATTTCCCACGATGATATAAAAACAATCAAACAAGGAATGGGACAACGAAAGACAATCAATGGAGACAGTCATTAATTAGCTTATACGTTCTATTTATGTTAATATTGCAGCTCAAAGCTGAAGTTACACATAATTGCTTGAGCACACACAAGAATCTAAACATGAAACTGTTTTTGTGCATGAACTATCCGACCAACAAGACAACAAGAAGTGTATTTTTACACATAAAATAACAGCGGATGGATTGCAAAAGGAAAGGGAGAACGGACAGAAGATAGAGAAGTCGTGACACTGTAATTCAATTGTGCTGTCAAGGGTCAACTACTAAACAAAGTTGAGGTGCGTCTCAAAGACCATTTTCCCAATTCCCCTGCTGGAAATTCATGTGCGTTTTAAGGACCGTTTCAAAAAGTTTGGCCCAAACAATTTGAGCCTCGAAGTACCTTCATACATAAATGTTCACAAACGTATATTCAAAATTAAACAGAAAAGGAAAAAAGAATGGAAGAAGGCTGTGGGAACAGAGAGAGGAGGCAGATGAGAGCTGACGGCGTTTGGAGGATTTATTAATTACCTTTTAACAGAGTGGGCGAAATTCGGTTGGCAAGAATGGAAGTTTCTAGAACTCCTCGAAAGACGCGCTATCGAAGTTAATGTAAGCGACATGTTGAATTTTAGGCCAGTCCTGCCCATTTGGGTTTTGGCATCTTCTCTCTATGTTTTCGTTACAGCCATGCAACTCAAATCTCTGGAGGGAGGTGAGGTACCGCAAGGCGTCAACATCTTCCATCACTAACCCATCTGTACACAATCCTCTCCACCATCCTTTCAAATTTGGCAACTCCCATAAGCGGAGGGATTCAAGACAGGGAAAGAATGATGAAGATTCTTGTTGTATCACTTCTCTTGCTGCTCCATAGCTACCGGTGCTCGTATCACTCTCACTGAAGATTCGGTCCTCCATGTACTTTACCGTAAATGAATGATCAACGCTAAGTGATTTCAGAAACTGCAGTTTCCCCAGCCATGGCAAGCTCTGCAACCCATGACACTTGTCAAAACAAACGTGGACGAGATTTGGGAGACAGGTTGTCAGGTTGTTCTTTATTGCCCACCTCGGAATCTTTGTCCCACTGTAACTCTGAATGCTTAACACCTTAAGATTACTGTGCGGCTGCAGATCTTCCAGCAAATCTTCTACATTGTCTATGCCCCCTTCTTCATTCTCACTCTCAGTCTCACTCTCATATTCATCGTCCTCGAACCACTTTATTTCTATATCATTGGGATACTTCTTGTTGCTTATATATCCTCCTCCTCTACTATTTATTGCCTTCTTGTACACAAATTTCTTGTCGATCAAGATCTCAAGACTTCCTTTCAGCTTGCTAAGAGCTCTTAAGTCTTCCAGCTGTTGCTTCATACTTGAATCCCTCTTTGCCGCCACAAACATAGGTAGGGTATTAAGACAAGTCATTCTATTCATGTTGTCCGGCATATACTTCAATGACAGACAATGGGCTATACCCAAGACTCTGAGCTTTACAAGTCTGTTAAGATCTCTTGGCAGTTCTTCCAACTCATCCAATTGATTTAAATGCAACGTTTGCAGATTTACGAGTTTTGTAATTGATTTAGGAAGCATACTCAAACCACTCCGAGAGAGATCAAGATACCTCAAATGCAGCAACTTGCCTATGTCATTAGGCAAACTTCGTAAGTCTGTGCCGCCCAAGTGGAGTGCCCTGAGGTTCATCCATTTCTTTAGATGCATACTCAAAGGAAATTGGAACTGCCAACTGTACTTGCCTTGGAGGTATGTCCGAATATGAGCTTTACTGATAAAGCGATTCGCACATTCACTAGGATCACCTTCAAAATGTATGTGGCGGATTTGGACATGTGGGTCCAGGCTCCCTGTAGTAGAATTCGCTACCACAATCTCCTTTCCCGCAACCTCCTGAGCAACATCGTGCATCAGGTCATGCATTTTACATGACAGGATTTCGCCATATCTATCCTTTTCTATGTCTTGGAAGAAACATCTTTGAAGCAAAATCTGAAAATATTCCTCGCCAACATCTTCCATGCTTTGATCTTCATCCAAAGCACCCAAGTATCCTTGGGCCATCCATAGGCTAATCAGCATATCCTTCTCAATGACAAAATCCTTGGGGAACACGGCGCAGTAGCTGAAGCAACTCTTCAATGGTGGGCTAAGGTTATGGTAACTAAACTTCAAAATTGGCATAACATCATTCTCCCCCTTTCTAATTTCACTTAGTCTACAATGCTGAAAAGATTCGCACTTGCTCTTGTCTTGATCATACAGAAGGCTTCCTATCACTTTTATTGCAAGTGGAACATTAGGACAATTTTTGAGTATGTCTTTACCAATGTCCACTAAATCATCGCGGATTGCTTGTCCGCTACCAACTATGGATTCGAATAGATGCCATGAATCCTCCTTTGACAAACCTTCTAACTTGTATATAGTGTTGCTTCCGACCGCTCTTGCAGTCTTTTCTGGTCGCGTGGTTACCACAATCCTACTTCCCCTTTGACCTAATCCCAACAAGTAGTCTTTCAACTCCAGCCATTTTCCATGATCCTCAGTCCACACGTCATCTAAAACAAGCAAGTACTTACTGCTGTTGAGCTTCTCCCTAAGTTTTCTGACTACTTACTCTATCCCATATTGATCAACACTTTTCTTGTCTGCCAGTGACTTCAAAGTATTAGCTAGAATTGTGTTGACATTCCATTGGTGTTGATCTTGATCAAAGACACAAACCCACAGCCTCTTGGAAAACTCCTTTTCAATCCTTTTATCATTGGACACAAGTTGTGCAAGAGTGGTCTTCCCTAATCCCCCCATCCCCACGATACTGAGGACAGGAAGGACTCCTTCAAAATTGGCATCAAGCAGCATAACTACAATCTTTATTTTGTCATCTTCCCGCCCGATGACAGACTCTGCATATACATAAGAACAAGTTTGCTTCCTCCCCCTCCTAATAGGTTGTTTATAGTGACATTTAAAGCCAAACTTAGCAGCATCACTTGCAATCCCGTCCAACTTTTCCCTGATCTTTTTAATCTCTTGGGACATTTTGCAAGCAAGAGTCAACTTTTTAAAAGGAGAAACTAAGCGGCTAACCTAGCCTTTTGAGGAGTCTGGAATCTGTTGCTGCTGCTTCCAAGTGATGAACTCATCGAGCAAGTCATCAGCATCATAAACAGCATCCTTGAGCTTCCCAACCAAGTCAAGTTGCTGTCGGGACAGTTCTTCCTGGGCGTCTGCATCCTGCAGCACAGCATTGATGCGGGTCACTGTGCCTTCGAGTTTCTTGAGTCTGGACTCGTAGCCCATAGATGCAGATTATCTCTTTGAGCTCTGGTAATTGCAGTGCACTTAAGAGTGTTTGAGCAACGGAAAATGCCAGCGATGCAGCATCCATTGTTTTAGAGGAGTAGGACAAAATGGACTCATCGAGGAGATGCTCAACCTACAGTATCATCACTATTGAAATTGGATGAACTTTAACTCATTTACAAGTATAGTATATATGCCCCCATGCTTAAATCAAAATAGTAGCATCAGGTGTGCGCTTCCACATTAAGGCAGGGCATATATGCATCGTTACTAATCATTATAAGTGATACCATCATAATTAAGAATGCAAAAACCTCACCACATATATAAGTTGGATCCAGTGGGTCAGTTTACATCCTAGTTTCGATTCATATTATGCTGCTTTTGTGAAATTTTATGTTTCGGTTGTGATAAAAATGGGAATAAAATGAGGTCTAATTGAGTAATGTCCATAAAGCAAGCCATCCATAATAAGGTCTGTTGGCCAGTACATCAACTTGAGTGTAGTACTGAGAGCCTTCCCCCCCCCCCCCCCCTTTTGGAGAGATGCTGATATTCATGCTTTGGGACTTTAGAAAAAGAATGAACAAACATATAGGGTAGGTACTTATAAAATTCTTGCTTGGGATTGTAGAAAAGAATGAACAAATGTGTAGGGTAAGAACATTAAGGACAATCAAAAAAAATTATTCAAGCAAGCAATTTAGTTATCTACACACAATGAGGCAATTTGCATATCTTTTCCAATTTCAGATGCTCCTCATTTTTGAGTACTTACCATTCAAAGTCCCTGAATTTGAACTTTAAAGTACCGTCTAGCTATTCTTCTCCCTCGTAAGATGACTTTTCCCACAAAAACAGGAGACTACATAGTGAAATCTGCTTACGCTTGGTTGGTTAAAACCGAGATTGAGCATGAAAGTCAACAGGCATATAGCCGAATGTGGAAGATTCTATGGAGCCTCTAGACCTCAAATAAATGGAAGCCACTATTTTGGAAAGTGTTTCATAATGGAATATCTATGGGGATCAATTACGGATACTGAGGCTTAAGCCAGGTGACACAATATCCATTATGTTATAATGAAGAGAAAACAAGATAACACTTATTTCGTGATTGTCGTCTAACCTAGCGTTTTTGGGCCACTTGAGCCCAGGCTTCAGGCCTCAAGGTCGAAACCAGCCGAATGATACAATTTCAAAGTTGGTCGCGAGACTGGTTCCTTTGTCTCTATAAGTTAGATAAACATGAGAAGCCCTCGGTTCACCAACTTCTCTGTTTGCTCTGAAGCATTTGGATCATAAGAAATCAGAGTCATTTTGGGAATCAACGGCTTTCTCTAGAAGCCATCTATTTGATCTTTCAAATATACATGAATGAGTGGAGTTAGCACATAAGAGCAATTACTTCCAAAAAGTCGAGTCTTGGGAAGCAACATCTTCATCATCGACCACCTTGTCACCATACATCCACTCCTCTGACCCGAACCCTAGAATTCCAGCAATAATTCTATTTGTGGAAGGTGCATGGAAGCAGAAAAAGCAGCGAGGAGGGCTAGGGGTAGTTACACGCAATGGGTTTAATCATTTACAGTCCATTGCCCACCCGGTTCTATCTAAGAGTGCTCTTACTGCAGAAATAGGCCATGTTATTAGAACAAGGAAAAGGATAGTTGGAGGCAGACGAACAGACGCACTGCGAGGATGGCCTCTTATTCCAGCTCAAGCACTTTTTGCAAATTGTAAACGTCTTTGTCAACAAGTTAATGTCTTAATAGTCTTTAAGGTCAATAAACGACTACTTAACGAAGCTTATGAGTTAGGCAATATTAGCTCATAAGAGATACATTAGCTCAATCTAAGGCAATGTTGTACCTTCTTCCTACTTGTATTACATGTTGCAACCCAAACAAAAAAAAAGGAAAACAAAAAACACCCAGAAAACCCAGACACGGAGTTCAATTTCTGGGTTCGGAATTTAAGCAATGTTAGGGTATCAGCCACAGATCAGGAGGGAACTGAATTTAATTGCACTCCTTGTTCTGTTTCTAATTACTACACCCGGATTATATGCACATATACACTAAAATAGTCGCTCTACAATACAACTGGCATGATACAAAATCGGTATTACAACTTATATAGCCATGTTAGGGCTAATGTCATCCCCAAACCGAAGGACCTTGACTAGGTCACCAACTGCATCTCTTAAACAAACATCCTAAGCCCCAAGGCGGTTTCCCCGCCTAATTCTCAACCCCACATCATCAACTTCATGTCTAATTCCAATGTCCCTCTGCAAACTTGGACTTCGAGTTTCTTCCACAGTTCTTTCGGCAATAACTTCCCCAAAGTTATGGAGCCTCCTACCAATCAAGTAGCGGTCATCGCGGATGGAATTGTGCAAGTTGGTGAACCAGACATGAAACCTCTTTGCACAGAAGTACAAACAGTTCATGCCCAGGCACCCCAGCCATGCAAACCGGTACACAGCTGAATTGACCAGCAAGGGGTATCCAAACACTGGAAATACTCCTCGTGCTAGGACGTAAGGAACACAGAGAGCTGTCAGCAGTTTCATTATGATAGGTGAGACAATCTCTCGCAGTACCCAAAGACCCTGTAGCCTGGAGAAACCATCTTCTCTCACTCTCTCAAATTTTATTCTCCAGCTCTCATCTACCAAGGGCACCATGTGGTCCAACGTAACCTAGGCAAAAACATATTTTCAAACACAAATTAAGCAATCGGGAGACAACAAATAAAGCCTCATTCAGTTCATGACAGGGTTACAAAGGTTCACAACACATCTAGTAGATTAAATGCTTATCTGAGGTGCTTACTAAAACTATCACCACTTAGGGCCTAGTCTTTTCGGTGGGAAATTGGAGTAGGAAATGGGAAGGAGTGGGAAGGAGCGGGATGGAGTTGAATTTTTTCTTGAATGAAGGAGCCTTTTTAGGAGTAGGAGGGAGATTCTGGAAGAAATGTGAAGGAGTGGGATGGACAGGGAGATTAGTATTCACCGATGAACAGAACAGGCCTTGAAGGCGAATGCTTCCGAAAAGGAAAGTTTATGCTCTTCTGACAACATATTAAGCATGATAGCATCACGCTGTTAGGCTAGTTCGGCTATTAATGCAAAGTCGGGCACGGATGGAAGTGGCAGAATAGCACATCAGAAAATGCCCACATCGCATCCTCGCTGCCTAAAGCCAATAAATCATAGTAATATAACCAACAAATAAATGATATATAACTCACCAGTCTAGTCCATATCTTCAGAAAGATGAGTCCTAAAGCCCAATCCTGGTACAGGAGGAAAACAGGACTCTCGTCTATTGGCACCCGCATTGGTACGATCACTAACAGCTCAAACAGCAACCCAATCAAGACGGGGATGACAAATATCTGGACAGAATGATACAAGTGTCAAAATAGGAAGAAAGATCTGAGAATATCTTTACTTTTAAAATAGAATTAGTTTCCCCAATAGGTCCCAAATTATGAAGCACATCTAAATGCTTCCAGGGTTGAGGCATTCCAGTAAAGCGTTTGTTACCATCTCTCCGCCATCGACGGAATAAAAGATTACACAAACCCAAACCCACAGCTTGAACAGGGAGGACCTGTCAGTGCCACCACAGCGTACAGGCATCATATGGCACAGTACATCTATAAAAACGTGGCCAGACAATAGTAGATAGTAGAGTAGATCCCGCACTTTTTGTGGGGGTTTTTTTTTTTGGGAGGGGGGTTACACCCATCACATTATGCTGTACATCCGCAGTTTTTCTATGTACAACCATTAATATAATCTACCCTAACTTGGATGCTTGTCCTGGAGCATTGATCATAAATAGGTGTGCCACATAAGTGATTCATACCGGGAAACTTGCTAGAAACAGCAAAAACAACTTACCCAAATCGACAAAAGTGCAGAACTCTTGAGAACAATAACACACCACTTCCAAATTTGACCAAACAGAACAGCTGCCCTTCTTGATTTGATTTGCTCAATCACATATCTGATTCCAGCTATGGCAGTCCAGATGACATAACTCCCAATGGTGAAAGCATAAAGGTCTGCAGGAAGAAAAAAATAATAATAACAATAAGATAATCTTCAAACCCACCCCCCCCCTGCCCCCAAAAAATAAAAAATAAAAAATAAAAAGAAACCCAGAGGACCATGAATCAATCAATCAGCAGTACCATTGCACTTAATGCCATGTGTTATAGGGAGCAGAGGAATAGCATTGAAGATGGCCCGTCCAAGAGATACAGGAACAATTATCAAGGCAGAATTGAAGACAAGCAGAGTCATCCAAGCCACCACCAGGAGCAGCACAATACGAAGTACAAAGCTGTACCTTCTGAATTGTTTAGGACGAAAAAATGACATGAGTATGAACATAAACAAATGCATGAACCAAGAAAAACCAAATAGGGGAATGAACCAGAATGCTGAACAATCGTAATAGAGAACTTAAATAAGTAGTTTTTTTCCCCCTTCCGGACATCAACACTATCTTTTCCTGTTACTATTAGAGAAGGAACAGTCAGTCAAAGCAGTGATGCTATTATAAAACTTACTCTGCATCAGATTGTTCTTCTATATCATACTCTTCCGCTGCATCAGGATTGTCAGAACGAGAGGCCCCATCATTTGGAGAGTCAGGAAGCCGAGCAATCTGAGCCTGGTCCTGCTGTGCACCCCCACCCAGCAGTGCTCCACGAAATCTTTCCTGCCTACCTGCATCACCATTGCCATTATCCTGACCTGTTGTATCCTCAGGCCTAGGAAGCAAGAAATCTGTCAAGCCAAGTGCCCAGCCGACAGCAGTGAACCAATAGCGAAGAAGTGATTTGATCGTCGTCCTCAATTTGAAATGCTCAATAGCAAAGGGAATGCAAATTTGAAATAAGAGTATGTCAGCAGGTATCTCCGTAAATGGATCTGACACCCTGCAGGACCCAAAATGTAAATAGGAAGTTAGCAGAAATAAGTGATCTACCCAAAAATATAACCAAGTAATACAAGGACTCCTTGAACATCGAGTATGATCTTACGATATATCAAGTGGAAAAATGGATGGTGCCATCCTCATTGCAAGTTTCACAGGCAGAAACACTAGCATAACAATCAAGCTTCCATAGACAGCGACAGAAAGCAAAACTCTACGAGCATGTTTGTGCACTGGATCATCAATTAAATCGCGGAATGGATTGTAGTTTGGATCAGCTGGGTCTCGGAGGAAATAAAGGACTCCATTACGCAAAACCTGTTGAAACAGAGGAATAGTTAAGATGATACAAAGGACTCTTGTACAGCATGGGACATCTCAGGAAAAGCAACATACCCCTCGCAGAAGGCTGACAAAGATGCTGATCTGTAACATGTAAAATATCCCCACAAGCCAATGAACAAAAGAACTAGCCAATGGAGAAACTGAAAAGAATTCAGCTCTTTGAGCCATCGACTTCCCAAACATTCTGATAGTGCAGACATCCAGCCACCAGCCGCACATCAATGGGAAAACCCCAAGTTCAATCACCAGAAGGAAGGCAACCTTAATCATGGTTAATAAGTGTCTCATGGCTGCAAAGAACTGCCGTAAAAGAGATGGAATTGCCTCTACTATTGAAGCAGCGCCTTGGAACCTCCCCATGGTTAGAGGTTCACCTTTAGTGTACCTAATCAATGCAACAATGCTGAAATAAAGAAAAACCAAAGAGAAAATAAACATGTATCCAACAGCCAGGGTGGTGACATCTGAAAGCCTGGATGTTCCAGCGGTCACCCCTCTCAAGATATCTGATGATTGAGGAATGCTAATGTTGTTGGAAGATCCATTCATTCCAGTTGCATTCACTTTCAGCATTTCAGCTACATGATCCACCACAGTATTCTCTGGGCTCTCCGATGAGAGACTTGTCACAGCAGTCAATGCATTCTTCAAAGTGATATTAGCTAAAGAGAGAGTAGATCCAGTAAGTGGCATGACTGTGGAGAACACTGGATTTGCCGCAGAAGAGAAAAGCCATGACACATAATGAAGTATAATCCTTCCTAGTGAGAAAGGGACAAAGATAACAACTCCAAGAAAGATCATGTTGCTTGCCAAAACCTAGAACCAAATCATTGCAATGATATCAAAATCAAAAATCAAAATTAATAAAAAGCACAAGCCCTCATTGGTAGCAATCCATAACTAGGACGATCATTAGCACACCATAATCACATCATTTGATTGTATTCTTACAAATTATCAAGCTAACGTCCTCCCCCTTCCCTTTTCTTTTTTTTTTTAAAAGAAAAAATTCTGGGTGAGGGTGTTAATCATTTCCATGTACAATTTTGCTCAGTTTACAGTCAACACGTAGAAAGGAAGAAAAGCAGGTTACTCTGTTTAGGTGGTATTTACTAAATTTTCTACTGACGACACTATAAACATGTCCTCACCATCCAAACATCATTAGTACATTTCTTTCTAATACCTAAGACAATGATGAAGCAGAGGAATTCAGATGTCTGAGCAACAAATTATACCACCCCAGCCATTTAACAAGTAGTCGAAAGAAGAGACTCACTGTAAATGCATTCTCAACCAGATGAAAAACAGGACCCTGCATGCCAACAAGCTCATCAAAAGGCACGTCTTCTGCACCATCAGCATCATCCAACCCGTCAAACATCTGTTCAACATGCGCCTCAAGACGAGCAGCCTGCCTCTCCCACTGAGCAGCAACATTTTCCGCATTCCTTCTGATCATCTGGCCAGCTCCAGCGATTCCTTGAGCTCCTCCAACATCATCAACATTACCATCCCCAGCCAAATTTCTATTGGCTTGCCCAAGAGGCCTTCTCACTGCACGGCCTCCATTCCTATCCCCTTCTTCCTCTCTCTCAGCATCCTGTCCTCCAAGCTCTCGTAGATGCCTAAAATAATCTCTCAAAGAAGTAGCCCCTAGAAAAATAAATACTATGCTCGCCGAAAGGAGAAAACCATGCAGACAATCAGTAAGAATCACAGTAGTTGACATGTGACTGAGGAACAGACGATTGGCTTCAGAAAAACTGCGGACAAAAGCCAATCGCCAAATCCAGAATGTGATAAAGGGGATTATCAGCAGCCAGACAGACAAAACAAAACTAAGGCGCAACAAGAATCTTAGGACATGACAAGCTTTCTTCCCTATTCCTAACACAAACTCCCGAAAAGGAAGTCTGGCTGGAGCATCAGCTGCATATACAGGGGAGAACGAAAATGCATGCTTGCAGACCTGAAGGCAATTTCCAGCAGTTAGGGACTCGAGATAAAAATCACAACTTAGCTCGTAAGAAAAGCAAGGGAACAAATAAAGGGTCATATTACCATAAAGCAATTAATTTATCAAAACCAATCAAAGAAGAAAAAGTCGACAAAACACAATAAGTCACTGAAGGAAATCCGAACCAACTCTATAGATATAATCCTCTTTTGAAAGAGGCAAACTCAAAGAGGGAACTTTCCTCATTAAATGGCGCAAAACAGCTTCAGAAATACACCTGTCAGCTAAATGACTGATGAATTCATGTTAAAATAATGCTGGAATGCCACAAAAGATTGCATATGCTGCCTCAAGATATGTTGGCTGTACACTTTATGCATGAATAAAATGTGAGAGCACCATCTGTAATAGAACTTGTGCACCACTGTCCAATAACAACAAGGTCAAACTTCCTGAAAAATACATGGTTAAGATGCCACGAGTCGATCTCTCCAGACAATGATCAAAGCCTACAGATATTCATTCTTTCCAATGATCAAGTCGTTAGACTGCTAGAAAACGCCCAATTGACTCTGACCGAGCTCAAAGGCAACACAGAGCAAGCTTTCCAAGAATACAAGAAGTTTCTATATTTTCCGTAAAACATCCATGTCCAGAGTCAAGAATCAAGAACAATCAAAACAGAGCAACTTCTAAGATCTTCTATAATCGAAACCTAATCGATCGACTGAAAAACAGAAGAAATGAACAAACCTCACACTGGCGAGCATTACTATGATTGAGCCACTGAAGAAGACAATCCTGATGAACAAACTTAATGCTTCCGCTACAAGCACAAGGATACCGAAGAGGATTATCAGCATCCCCAGGGTTCCGGCAAATCCTACAAACATCCTCTTCTTCGTCATCATCCTCAAACGACCTACTCACCAGCGCCGGCGGAGGAGGCGGAGGAGGCGGAAGATCACGCAAATTTCCGGCGGAGTCCTCCTCGTCGTCGATCGGCAGGCCATCAGAATCCTTCTCCTTCAAGAGAACCGACGACGAGGACGCAGATGAAGAGGAAGATGCATCGGAATTGGATCTCTCGATCCGAACGTTCCCGCCGGAGGTGGAGGGGTCCAAATCGCGCGTCGCTGAAGAAATCTCCATCGGAAAGAGGCGAAGGTTTCCGGCGAGACGAGGAGAGAGGAGAGAGAGGGGATCTGGGTTGGATTTCGAGGAATGGGCGGACGCGGGGGAAGAGAGAGAGGGGAAGAGGAGAGAGAATATCAAAGATGCCGGTTTTGACCCTGGGGGTTGTTTGTTGTTTCAACTTTCACTTGAAAAATCAGAGGGAGTGGATAAGTCTTGGTATGAAATTTGATGAAGGGAGATAGAGGGATGCCGACTTGCACAAGTACTAATTAATCAACTAGTGTCACACTTACTGCTTTCCACCTTGGTGTATTGAATATTTTTTTTTTTTTAATCGAGATTTTTTTTAAGAAAAAATTTAATCAAAGATTGTCTTCAGTATGTTGCTACTAAAATTAGTTAAAATTAGATTCCCATTTTCTCTGAGAAAAGAAAACAGCCTTTATTAATGGCAACTGTATAGGTTCACAAAGAAAGGGGATAACAGGATCTTGGGCTGAAGATTTAATTATATTTTTCATAAATATTTTGTCTGATATAACTATGGGTACTTTTTGTTACTTCTTGATAGCACTAGTAATTTTTGAGTTCTGGTCGAATTCGAGTCGGAAAATTAGAACAATGTCAAATTTTGGATAAGAAATTGATGTCCGATACTTAATTTTTTAGGTCAACAATTCGGAGAAAGTTAAATTCGAATCAGATTGAGTTCTGACAATAGAAATATGAAAAATATTGTGTCTGGATTTAAAATTCGGATGAAAACTTCATGACCGTATCCTATTTTTTCAGGTCGAACAAAATTTTGCTAGCGCTACAGTTCTTAGCAATAGATACTTCCCTTAATAAGGATGACAAAATTTAGGGGCCAATTCAATTAAATCTAATGGATAATAATGCAAAAAATGATTCCAAGATACTCAGCTTTCTGTAGAGATAATTTTTAGAAGACCATGTTATTAGAGTGTATTATGTGGTGCATAACATTGTGAGGTAATTAATAAGGGGGTACTTTTCGATAACAAATGTGCAAGTACCGATGAGAGTTAATTGCATGACATTAGTGCCCTTCATTTAAACCCGCGAAGTGGAAGCAAAGCAGTGATTGACTCCAAGTGTTCAACAATGAAAACCTTCAAAATCGAATCATCATCTCCGTCTTTCTCTCTCTCTATCTCCCCCCCTCACTCTCTCTCTTAGATCTTCTTTAACCCCACCTTCAAATCGAAAAGCCATTGTTGAAAATCTGAACACCATTGTTGAAGGAAGAAGGAGCAACTGAAGAGTTCGGTAATCTACAGTTTGAAGTCGGAGGGTTGTGCAATGGTATGTTGTTTTGAAAACCCTAAATTTGATGTAATTTGATGTTTAATTACATCAATAGTTAGATAAATTCATACTTTCTTTGTTGTTGATACGATTATTGGAGAACTCTGCAGATGTAATGAAGAATCTTAGTTGGTTTGTTGGCTTTGGTGCGTTAGGGTTTATGAAACTGGTTGCGCATGAAAAGCCTAATGAAGTAATTAGGGTTTTGTTTTTTGGTAATTGCCTTGCTAACTGTGTTGAATATATATTGAATGGGCATATAATCTGTCTGTGTGTATGTTAATTTTATCATTAAATTAGCATTTTATGCTTAGTATTCCATGCTCTATTTTTTTATGCAGACTATTCAATTAGTACTTCATGCTCTGTCATCAAATTAATATATATTGCAATGTAGACTGTTCAGTTGCATGTCCTTTATTTGAATGAGTTGTTGCAGTTGATTGTGTGGTACTTTAGAGTAGCTGGCAAGAGTGTAACAAGTCCTGTATTTGCTTAACAGATTATAGATGTTTGGTAGTTCATTGTAAAGATAGAATGATATTAATCCAGGATATTAGTATTAATAAGTATCAAATTATAGATTTGTTTAGGATGTGAGGTATTCACCTATGGAAAATGGAGTGAAGTTGCCTAAGTTTCTTGGGTTTAGATGGCATCCTCCTGGTCAGGAAAACAAGAGGTGGCCACTTGCCACAGATGGTGACTGGGTTAGGTTGGCTAGTCATTAGGGAATAATGAAAAAGAATGTTGTGATTCCCATGTACATCATAGAGCTACCTAAGGCAAGCAGTTTACAAAAGATAGTTGAAAGTCTGGACAAGTTAAACCAACCCCAAACCCAAACCCAAACCCAAGCCCAATCCCAAGGCCAAAATGACAATAAGCCTTCCCTTAGTGAAGGTGGGCATTTGCTGACAATTTAATAGTTTTTCCTTCAACTGAGAAAGTGATTCCTAATAAAAACTGTTCAAAATCTCAACCCAAAGTAACTGCAAATAGACCTGATAAGTTGCCAATTAGGAGACCCAGCCCAAGGGCAGCAAAGCTGCCTATCACACCATTGCAAATTGATAAGACCCTACACTAGACTTCAACAAAGTCCAAAAGCAGTTTTTCTTGAAAGGTACTCCCTCACCAAACTCAATTCCTACTGGCAAAAGCCTAAGCCCAGCCTCATAGTCTAAAAGAATGGCTTCCCAACTTGCTAACTCTCCTAACCTCCCAAGCTGCATCTGTTGTTCGTAGCCCTAGAAGGCCTATCACTAGATTCTAAATCGCTCAAGAAAACCCTAATTCTCCAACTGTAACCCTTCCTAGCACTTATTCTGCAATTGTAGCTACAGAAACCAGCCCCTCCCAGCAAATCTGCAACCCAAGAAGGCCACTGACAAGATCTCAAAGTAACCCTACAATCCCTAAGTCTCCAACTACAACCATTCCAAATAGCCCTTCTCAACCTGTAGCTGCACCAAATAGGCCCTCCCAAATCTGTAGCCCTAGAAGCCCTGTCACTAAATTGCAAGCAACCCCTACCCCTTGAAGAAGGAAAGCTGCAACTGTTAGAACTTCAAAACTAGGGAAGGACTTTGATTTGGGGATAGTGAGGGTTGATTTAGCAGGCTTACATGATTTTGATGTGCATACATTATGCCAATCACAAATAGAAGAGGTTGATGTATTTGATAGTGATGTGGAGGAGAATTTGGGGCAAGTAGATGATGAAGATAGTGACTATGATGACAGTGAGGATAGTGACTTCAAGGAATGGCAAGCAGATGGGTCTGAGGAGTCTGACAGATTTTCATTCGATAAGGAGGATAATTTAGAAGCTGACAATGAGTCATTAGATGATATTGATTTAAAGAATGACACTCAGTTGCGCATGACATTAGGACGTGGTAGCATTGATGATGATGTGGGTGAGAACTTATTGATTGTCAACAAAATGGCTAAGGTATTTAGGTAAGGCAAGTTATGGAATAGAAACAGGGATGGAAAGATGAGCTTAGCTGTTGTTGATATCTTCACAAGTAAAGATGAGTTGTTGAATGTGATGAAGGACTACTATGTGCAGCATGGCATTACCTTAAGGAAAATCAAGAACACTAGGAGGAGATACACATAGAGGTGTATCAACAATGACTGTCCATTCAAAATCCATACACTTTACTTGTGGATAACTACTTGGATGATTAGGTACTTGACTGAGGGTCACAAGTGTCCCAATACATAATTTAATAAGTACGTATCATCCAGATGGGTTACATCTAAGCTACTGGATGAATTTAAGGACAACTCTAATATGAATAAGAGGACAATGCAGAAAGCTCTGATGAGGAGATTTGGGATAGCTGTTCCTGATTATACTTGCTGGAGGGTAAAAAAGTTAATAAAAAATCTGGTTGCAGGTAGACATGATGAAGGATATAAGGTACTGCCAGACTATATGAGGGTGTTTAAGGAAAAAAAACTCTAACTCTTTATATTTTATCAACTGATAGGATGAGGGCCCTGGTAAGAATCCATCTTTCAAGAGATGTAAGATTTGTATAGGGTCAGCCGTTAGTATTTTCAAACAGCATTGCAGGTCATCATTGGCATTGATGCTTGTCACTTGAAAGGATCATATAAGGGTATCCTCATCACTACCATGGGGTTAGATGGCAATAATGGCCAGTATTCCTTAACTTATGGAGTTGCACTCCAAGATGATGAAGAGGAGTGAAGCTTTTTTCTGTATGGTTTAGCAACTGCACTAGATGCAAAGGAAGACAGTTCAGAGTACACAATCATATATGATAGGTACAAGGTAAAAAGTTAACTGCATTGCTTTTTTGTTTCTATGCAATTGTGAATTACTTGTTTAATTTGTTGTTTATGATGCAGGGCATAATCAAAGTATTAAAGAATGTCATACCTCAAACTTCAAGGAGGATCTGTGTCCTCCACTTCTAAAAAAATTTTACCTCAAACTACCCTGGTATGTGCATATTGACCATATATTGCTTCCTTAATTCTCTACTGTTTGTACCTAATATTAACATATCTTTTATTCCCCTCCCCTTAAAATGGTAAAGGTGTATGGTTTCATTACTTTTTTTACATTGCTGCCAATGCATACTCATAATTTGTTTTCAAAAAGGCCATGGAGAAAATTAAGGACAATGATATTTCTACTTTTCATTGGTTAAGAGACAATGAGCCATTGGAATATTGAGCAAGGTTTAAATTTGATCAGACCCTAAAGGTAGATGATAATACAAACAACTTTGTTGAGAGTTTCAATAATGCAATTGTTAAGCATAGGGGAAAGCCAACCTACACTATATTGGAGGAGATTAGAAAGCTTATTGGGGCTAGATTTGATAAGAGGTTTCAAATGTCAGCTGATTGGAAAGGTAAAGTGACACCATTTGTAGAGAAAAAGTTTAAGCAACTTATATGAGAGTCCAGAAACTATAGTAACTTAGTGCCAGTTGGAAGGGGGGAGTTTAATATTAGAGAGGGATTCACAAGTTTCAGTGTTAAGTTGGCAGACCAATACTGTGACTGTTAAAGGTCGCAAGTCAGTGGCATATCCTGTAGGCATGCTACCAGGTGCATTCTTAGCCTACACCACAAGTTAGATGACTACTGATATCCTTGGTTTCATGTTGAGAGGTATAGGAAGCTTTATGATAGGATAATACACCCCATCCCAGACTCATGCTTCTGGGGGGATAGTGAATTGCCTGCTTTGGATCTCCCTTTTGAGCTTAGGAAGAGGGGAAGGCCAGAGAAGCACAAAAGAAGGAAAAGCAGACTTCTCATCCATCCACAACTGTCTACCATCCAACTGAGTGTCACTAAGAGGTACAAAAAATGCAAGGAATTGGGTCATAACAGTATCACATGTGGCCAGCCAATGAATGAAAATGATATATTTAAATACAAGAAGAAGCCTCGAAAGAAGACTGACAATCCAGTTGGGAGGCCAAGAAAGATCCAAAGAGTCAGCCAAGCTTCTACCTCAACAGCAGCAGCATCAGGGGTTCCAACCCAGTCAAGCCAAGCTATTTAAGTCAGATTTGATGTATTTTAGATGCTTCATCTTCAACTTCTTGTTTAAGCTACTTATTTTGATGGTTGTATTGTATTTGACTAATGTTACAAGTAGTTGTAATTGTTATGGATGACCAGAACATGTTGTGTATGACAATCAGAACATTTTGTGTATGACAAGTATATGTATGTATAAGCAGTTTCAGTTGAAGAATAGATTCAGAGTGCAATTGCAGCTTCTTCTAATTGTATTCAAAACATACATGTTTCAGCTTAAGTTCAACTACAATGTTCTTCTTCCTAATCAACTCCAAAAATATTACACCAGCCACAACATTACTTTCCCACATACAAGATCAATAAAACATGATGACTTCATAACAATTAACCTTACATGACGACCACATATTACAATATTAAAACAAGTGCAAGCAATACAATTACACCGATCTCTAACATAGCAAGAATGCTCTGTCCTTTCTCTTGTATTTTCAACATCATCTTCAATTCATTTAGCTCATGCTTCACTATCTCAATCTCACTTAGTAATCTTCTCTCCAGATTTGGATTAGCTTCATCCACCGATCCTAAAAACTTCTCGCATCTCAAACACTTGGCATACATTCTGCCACCTTTGTCATTCCTTCAATATTGCACCTTAGGCACATGACAGTTGCTTGTTCATGGTCACCTCTCCTTGATGAAATTGATACTTGCATTTTCACCTTCAAATCGGAGTTCATTCATCAAAACAGAGTGAGTTCAAACCCAACTCGGGTTACTCAACACTAAGCCCAGCTTTGAAGGTCAGACAGCAACAAAGTGCTTCGATTGGGAGAGAGACCAACCCCCCCAAAAAAAACTTACCTTTTTCTCCCTGCTTCAATGGCGTCCTTCGGGTGTAGAGAAGAATAGAGAGCCTTGCGAGAGAGATGGGAAACTAGGGGATGAGAGAGAATGTACGTTTAGGGGGGAGATTTGAGGTATTAATGGGAGGAGAGAGAAACGTTACCGTTATACCTTCAGCCTTCTAAAGGATAAAATTGGAACACTAGGCTCAATTTGCAATTCCCGCCAAATACTCATCGACACTTACACATTTGTCAACGGAAAGTACCCCTTTATTAATTACCTCACAATGTTGTGCACTGCAGAATACATTATAATAACATGGTCCCCTAAAAATTATTTCTACAGAAAGTGGGGTACCTCGGAGTCATTTTTTGATAACAATGTCAATATGTTTTAGGTGTTCTCTAGCTAAGTTCATAGTAGTATTTTTTTTAAAGTTTATATATAATAGTTGGGTTTGAATTTTATGTATGTTGTTATCTCTAGCTTTCTATGCAGGAGGGGGCATTGAAAATTAAGCTCATGACTTTAATATGGGTATACATTTTCCTTTGATAGTTAAGATTGTTAAATTTACTTTCAATTAAAAAAAGCATTAAATTTGAATTCTTGTACGCATACTCTGGTATCGTTTTAATCAATCATCAAGTCATTTCATCTTACTTAAATCTTACTAAAATTGCCAAAAAAAGAAAGAAACACTTATGAGTTGTCATTAATTTCTTGATACTTTCACGATATCAATGCATCCAATAACCAATGCATTATGAATGTTTGAGAAAAGAGAGTAATCAGTGTACCCTCCAAAACAAAAATTTTGATCATAGAAACATAAACATGAATATATCCCTTACTCAATAACAAAATTACCATATATATACACTCTAGTGAACCATTTTACACAATTAACTACCACTAATATCAAACGTGGATGTGGATGAACTTCTCATAATTGGACAAATCAATTCTAAATTTATTGAGAAGATAATCATGTAGTTAATACAGATACTAATCCACTAAAAACCCTACATTTGGCATGGTTAACTACCAAAACATGCATAAATCATACTATCATAGAATTCTATTCTTGTCATACTGTTATGTTAATTGGAAAATTCTACTAAGAGTGACAGGCCAAATCCAATCATACACCATCCTCTTGTCTCTCTCTTTTTGTCAAACAAGCTACTGTTGCTCCATTATGCTACGTGCTCTGTTCTCTCTCTCGCTTTCTCTCCCTCTCTCTCTCTCTCCTGCCATGCTTTCCTCAATCACCGGGGTCCTTTCTCTGCTTTTAACGGCCCCAAAAATCTGCTTTTTTTCTCCATTGCTGTTCATGTTCATTGCCCATCTGTGTCCTGTCCCCTCAAGTATTATTGTTGCTTCTCTTCTGGGTACTCGTCGGTGGGGATTTCATGCTTTAATTCTTCCTTCCCCTTTGCATTTTGACGCTAATTAATCATGTATCAATTTCATCAAGGTGAGAACTTTGACATTTGAATGAAAATCTCTGTCATTAAAGGCTTAGAATTTGCTCACCAGGTGTATGATAAAGTGTTTGAGATCATCATTTTTCTTGTTTGTTTTATGCTTCATTTGGTTGAGAACAATAATAAGTAATGCCCAGTTGTATGATCAGTGCTTTGAATTGCTTTCTGGGTTTTGACCCTCTTTCATTTGCCTAATGATGATTTGGGTTGGATCATTATGAGCATAACCTCAATCATCAAACATGGGTGTGACTTGTGAGGTTCAGTCTATCCAATTCTACTAGTTTCTTGTGGTTTAATTTATCATCATTTGCCCTTCTAACTTAGTCACATTAGTAGTCAAGTATCTGTGAAAACAATATGATGATCTTTATTTTTTTTTTCAATGACTGGTCCACCAAAGGGGAAAAAGAGAAAGATGATGCATGATGATCTTCCCTCTTTTCCGGATTTGGGATTTTATTGCAGGTTTCTCAGGATATTTGTCAGTTGTACTAGCCTTTCTTTGATTTCTGCATAGAACGGGAAGACCTAGCCATGGAGTATAAGGCATGGCTATGGTCAAGAAGAACCACAGAGAAGACCATTATTGCCAATGGAACAGCTGTAGAAGGGGTAATGCAATCCCCCCGCCCCCCTCCTGCAAAATGTTGTTGAAGTGCATGTCTGAGAGTTCTGATTTTAAGTATTTCTGTCAATGCAGGATGAGGATAAAGAATCTGGATCAAGCAGATTTCCGAGTAATCTCAGTGAGAGGCTGGCCTTCTCGGACTGCAATGCTAAAGAAGAACAGCTCAGAAAGCATGCAAGAATGGCTCAAGAAGAACTTGCAAGTACATCACCCTGCTTTTGTTTCTGATCATTTCTTTTCCTGATATCCTAGGCAATGTTGGACGTGGCAAAGCAATTGTTTGGGTTGATTTCGAGTTGGGTGAATTTCACATTGGGTACTTGTTAGTTTTGTCAGGTCTAGTAGTGAGACGTATTAGTTTTGCTGATCTCACTTTGGAATCAACTATTTCTAGGTAAAGAGATGGCAGAAGCGGAGGCAGCATTCTTGAAGCAAGAGCTAGACAAAGCTCTACAGCAAGGAGAAGCAGCAGAGCAAAGATTGGCCCATCTCGAGGCTGCTCTAAAGGACTGCATGCAGGAGATAGGATCACTTAAAGGAGAGCAGGATGAAAGGTTACAGAATGCTGTTAAAAAGGCCACAGTGGATTTTGAGAAGGCCCAGAAGAAGCTGGAGAGTAAATTAGCTGAATCAAACAAAAGGGTTACAAATTTATCAGCTGAGAACTCTAGCTTGATGAAAGCACTCCTCTGCAAAGAGAAGTTGATTGAAGATCTAGACAATGGAAAAGCCCAATTGCAAGCTGAATTTGACATGCTGATGGCCAGGTTAGATTCAGCTCAGGAGGATAACGCCTTTCTGAAGTACAAATGCCGCTTTATGGAGGAAGAGCTTGAGCTGCTGACTGAGCAGAGAGAATTCAGCAGGAGATCAACGTTGGAGAATGCTAAGCAAATCAACAAGTTAGAAGCCGAATGCCAGCAGTTACGTAATCTGATCAGAAAAAGGCTGCAAAGTCCTACAATAGGGAATTTCTCGGAGAAACCTAGCAAGGGAACAAGTTTTCTCATTCAAAGGGTATATGAAATGGAAGAAGAAAACAAGACCTTGAGAGACATTCTTTCTCTAAATGACACTGAACTCCAGTCCTGGAGACTCAGATGCTGTCAAATGGCTTCTAGGTTAGCGGAGGTTGAAGCTCAGCTGAAAGAGCTTTCAGAAGATAGGCAGTCAGGGCAGTTGGCTTTACCTGGGTTTGAGCTAAGTAATCGCGAAGGAATTAGTGATTCTGAATCATGGGCTGGTGCTTTATCAGCAGAATCGGAGCATTTCAGGCAAGGGCATATCAGGAATCAAGCAGAATGCCAAGCATTAGAACTCTGTGAGAAGAACGCTCTAATTGAGGCAGAGAATTATGCTTTAGTAACAACAGGCATCGATACTTCAGGTGTTGAGAGTCAGTTGCAATCAACCAGTGAGGGACTTGTGCTTCAAAAGCGTGATTCTTGGCTAGATGAGGTTCTAAACTTGATCTTGGAAGAACATCGAGTTTCAAACAGAAGTTTTTCTGAACTCTTGCAAGACATTGAGATTGTTCTGGGTTGCAAGGATGGAATCTCAAAGCAGAAAGAAGAGAGCTGTTCAAATATTAGTGGCCTTCTCCCATGGAAATCACCAAATGCAACTGACACAAGTGGCTTAAACCTTCAAGGCACACCAAGCAATAACCCTTCAGCAGAAGAAAAAGGCCAGAAAATCGAAGATGCTTCATTCACGAGGGAGAAGATAAGGAAGCATTTCGGCTTTGACAGATCAAAAAGTGAAAATCAACTTTCTGTTGCTACCACAAGTCGTCACAACACGCTTGCCCAGATGATTAAGATTCAGTCCGCTTTACAGGAAGAGAATAGGGATATGAAAGAAAAGCTACAATTGGTGGCAGAAGAGAATGTGGATTTGAGGAAACAACTTCAAGAGTCAGATGAGAACATAGGAAGCTTAAGAAGAGAAGTGGATGCTCTAAGGGAAACTAAAGGGGTTATTGAGGATCAAATGGAGAATCAAAGATTAATCAATGAAGATCTTGATACACAACTTACAGTTGCAAAAGCCAAACTGAATGAAATTCTTCACAAGTTATCATCATTGGAGGTAGAATTGGAGGACAAGAACAACTGCTGCGAAGAACTGGAGGCAACATGCCTTGAGCTTCAACTTCAGCTGGAAACGTAAGGAGAAAAAAATGCTATTCTGGTTGTCTACTTTTTAATAGGACAGATAATGGAAGTGCATATTTCTTGAACTGAATTTGGAATATGCAATGCAGTATCTCAAGGAAGGAGTCCCCAAATCCGGACGTTGATCAAGTGGCAAAGAAACTCAAAACTGTAAGATATTTTACTCTTCACTGAGACATTCTGAATGTGAGACTCTTTCTACTGCCCATCCCTTCAGAGTCAAAAGTGAACTTAAGAACTGTCCTTAATGTGAGGAGAACACCAAAAGCATTCCTTTGTCGTCTATGTTGTCTTTCTTTTGGCATTAGTCCCTAATAGATTAGCAGTTTAGTTAGACATGTCTGGCATTTGTCAAAACACTTCAGCTAAAGCTTTACCAACCATCATTATGCCACTTGATTTAAATTGATGAGAGATGCAATCAGGGCTTTTTCAGGTGGGCTCTTCCGGTGTTCAATTCCAGGCAAGGTTTTCCTATAGGCAAGTTGAAGGAATTAGTATAGGCATAGTATGTTACCACACTTTGACATTTATGTACTATGTACATGCATGAATAGGACATGTTTATGGGTTTCCATGGGCAAGTTGAACGAATTAGTATAGGCATAGTTATCTTACCAAACTTAGTTTGACATCTATGTACCATTTACACACATGAATAGTGCATGTTTATGAGTCACCATGTGCAGCTGTGTTAACTTTCTGGCGAGAATGCACAATGCCTAGGTAGGCAAGATTCCCACCTGTGCGTTTTGTGCTACCTTCAAAGACTTTACTAGTTAAGTTAAAGCCAACATATCTCAATTTAGGGTGTCCTAATATTGTCACTTGGGAGTCATCTGCTGCTTTTTCTCTTGCCCTAGTCTCTTCTTGTCTGCTTGCTGACAGAAACCATTGAATTCCAGGAATCAATCCAGAACTGGGAGGGACAACTGAGGGCATTGCCCTCACCAGACACCATGCTAGTTGATATGGCTCTTTGTCCTACGACTACCAGCACAGACCCCAAGGCTCCAGCCTCTCATAAAAAGAGCCTGGCATCCAAACGGTCTTCCCTGCGTGAACGAATGCTGGCGGAAGATGATGATCAGAGTCAAAGACAGGCCCTTGACTCCTCAAACACTAAAGAAAAAGCAAGTGATGAAGACTTGCAGGAGCCACCAAGTTTCAACCAAAGCAATATCAAAGCTCTACCTGCTCCTGAAGTTAAGGTGAGGTCTTCTGAGCAAGTGGGGAACCTGGCTATTGTGCCAAGTAAGAAACCAAGTAGAGGGTTCGGTTTTATTACGAAGCTGTTCTTAAGAAGGAAGAGAAGTTGCAGCAAGATGAAGACTGTTCCTTTGCAGCGAAGTGCGAGTCCATCTATTAGACAAAAGGATGTCTTGCTCGTCGCTTAATGCAGTACAGAGATTTGTTCCCCCCTTTGCATCATTTTCTTCTTTTTTTGTTATTGAATTGTCCAGAGACAAGTTTTGTGGACCCTAAACAGTTACAAATACCGAAAGATTTGGATCACATGCATATAATTATGCAGTGTAATTTCGAAAGATGAAATGAGGCAATAATAGTGAGACCTTATTTTGGATGTAACCCAAGAAATTTGCTTTTTTCTCATGCATAGGGCATTTGCTCTATGTGTAGAGCCAAAATACGAGAACTTGAATTTGATGATTGAACGAAGGTACCTTCATTTACTTCAGAATCCATACATTTTATATGACATGAAAGATACAAATAGCACAAACACAATTGCGGAGTCAAAACTTCTGTGGAGGTACCTTCATTTACTTCAAAATTCATACATTTTATATGACATGAAAGATACAAACAGCACAAACACAACTGATGAGTCAAAACTTCTGTAAACAGACCGGACGCATTATCAAAGACATTTGGAACTGGAAACTGGAACTCTCGAATTTCTATGATCACGTAGTGTGGATGTTGCTGGAGCATGGTTTTCGGAGATCTTGATATGAGCAACTTCACCTCCAACAAGCACAGAGGCTGTGTTGGTGTGTCCCAAAGAAACCTTTCAAATTCCTCGACTGAATAATTATAAAATGGAGCAGATGACCTTTTATCTGCTCAATCTCTATATAAAATAAATTTAGCAATTTCAACCAATCCGGCTTCCTTGTAACATTCAGCAACTCGTTCCAAACATTCATCCCAACTCCCTTCAATAGAAGCCAAGTCCAGGAGAAAGGCAGCTTCATCCAATGCCACCTGAAAAAGAAATGTTTTTGATGGTTAGATACACTGTACTTGTTATTCTACCTAAAACTCCCTGAGTTTCATTACTATTGCTTTCTGCATGATTGATGGTTAGATAGACCATACTAGTTCTTTTCACCTAAAACTGCTGAGTTTCATTAGTCATGTTTTCCACAAGTTCTGACAGTTACACTATACTTGTTCTTTTTACCTGGACAGGTTCTTTTCCTTTCTTCAGATCTTCTTGTCTGCCGTCTTCTGTCACCTTCTCCCTGATGTACTCGATTTGCTCATCTTCCCATTGTGCAATATCAGCAACTTCCTGACCAGATGGTGGTGGGATTGGTCATCAAAAACACGAGACAGAACCATAGACATAAGGGCTTTATCTATTCATTTAGCATAATCTTTCCTGAGGAAAGAGAAGCTGAGACAGCCACACACACAGAGACAGAGAAGGAGAGGGGAATTCAAGCTGGGAAAGACTAGGCAATTATGACTCAGCCCCCGCCCTTCAACTTTCAAGCTGACGAAATCCAGTAGGAACCCCCCCAACCCTTCCCCTCCCCCCCCCCCCCCCCAAAAAAAAAAAAAAAAAAATCTTCTGGTTTGTGCTCAGGGTGGCGGGTGAGGAGTGGAGATGTACAGGAATTACTGGAAAAGAAATGAGCATATAAACAATTAAGAAAGCTCGCACACCTCATATGCACAACCCAATGTCCACCATGGTGATTTCAGTGCCACTCTTGCAGCATTTTTAGCCTCTGAGACACGTCCTACCCTGCAGATTTAGAATTTCACAAGATTATACAATTTCAAAATCATGATCAAGTTATTCAGGGAAATGCTATGAGAATAACAATTAGATATACGCATTAAACAATGACTTCATGTACCTCAGCAATATCTTTGCATTGAAGACATAAGGCCGTGCAAATCCTGGAAAAAGGTCTTTCTTTGTATAAAATTCTCCCGTCACCAGTGCAGAAACCTTTAGTTCAAATGCAGAAGAGATTATAAAACAAAATTTAAAAGTAAATTAGTAGATGAAAACCATGAGAAAGGAACAAAAGTCTCACCTGATCACCATCGTTAAAATGTCGCGTCACCTTTCGCTCTATAACATCGGGAAACAGTCCCACCTATGTTTTTTTTTAAAAGGAACAAAGAGTTATTTGATACGTCCAAGCATTTTGTAGCAGAAAGGAATCCCGCTTTGATGCTTTACCTTTTTCAAAAGATAGCTATCAAGGCTAGGAATCTGAGACCCAGCAAAGTCTCCCTTCCTGTAAAGCTTTTTACCAGCCTCAGATGAAGCATCATAAAGCACATTGTCAGTGCCATATGGGCTCTTTGCATCTTCTTCAACAAGTATTCTGTGAATATATTGATCCACCTGGACCGTAAAGGAAGTGTACTAAGGCATTGATCCCAAAAAAAGGTCTAGAAAGCACAGAACTAATTGGAATTGATGGTTGAAAAGAAAATGTTAAGGTTGAGATAGCAAAAAGTCAAGCAGATCCCATGACAAAGCACAATATGCTGCAATATGTATAGTACTTGTTCAAATACGCACTTGAATACATGCTTTCAGGTTAGCTCATTACATTATTTGCCAAAAGCCACACTCCATGTTTGCGTACTTCCACAACCGGCAAATCCATCCTGTGCAAAGCAGCAGTTGTATAATTTTGAAGAATAATAACTGCCAGTACACTTTCATAACTGAAGTTCAATGAACTGGGTGCTTAGGAGTCTGAATGTACTACCCAGGTGGAGCTGTTGGCCATCGCAGTAAAGCGGTTATGGAACCTGCTGAAAATAATGGTTAATGTTGGGGATACATAAATCAACGATAAGGAAGGGGTAGGGTGAGAAAGGTTTTTTGGGGGGGGGGGGTTGGTTAACCTGACAAGTTTACTGACAGAGGAATAGCAAGAGGAATCAAGCCCTGTTTAGCTCCTGGAGAAATGATAGTTTCACCTAGTTGAAGCAAGGTACAGTCAGAGCAGTACTCATTTAAAAAGCATAAAAAAAGAAACAAAGGAAATGATCAGCCAATTCATTTTCTGTACTCACGTATATACCTAAGCATTGCTATGATAGAGCCAGCAAACAGACCTCTTGTTTCTAGGACTTTCAGCAAATGATGAAGATGCTCAGGGGGCTGGGTGGAAGCAATATCCTTCACAAATGATATATGATCTGCATCCCATAACAAATGGTGACATCTTTGAAATAGAAAGCTATAGAAATAAATGGAAACAGTGTAAAATTCTAAAAGAAGCACAGCCAACCCAGTCTCGCCATACCTACAAAGTTCATAGCTAATCCTTTATTTTTACAACATAGCACTGATAAAACAAGCCACAGATGAATCATAGTCATGCCAGGCAAAGATTAGACTTCTAATCTCAAACAAGATACCTTAACAGATAAACAAGCCAATATGGTCTTTCCATACCTTAGAGCCAAGTTCCAGTTAAGGCTTCACTTGAAGTCTGACAAAAGTTTAACTCTTAACACAAAAAATACTATTTGCAAGTAAGCGCATTGTCAGGTTCATAGAATACGAAAGAGAAACGGCTTCTTAGATACACTGGGCAATTATCCCAGTATCTGTCCAGACCCTCCCATTGCATACGTCAAGCTTCTTAATCAAAGATCAGTTCCAAATGTTAGAGAAAACCCAGGTACTCCTAACATTTTTTTCTAGGCCTAAACTAAATATACAATCAATCCAAGAATCATTTCGTGGGGCACCTAGAAACAACCCGAGGGGTAAGGTCATCCACACCAGAACCTCCACAAGGACGACTTCCATGAGACCTTTAGTGGACATCATCCACTTTCAGTTAAGAGAAGCATTTTTTAGACCCAACTATTTACTCAAGGCCAATCCTCAATTAAAATCCAACCCTGCCTCCCCCTAGAGTAGCAAGATGGCAACTTGTGAACACAAGCAACTAACTGTATGCATAATTTGAGTAAAATGCTGATGGGAACAAAACCCCATTCTAGTAACTACATTATCAAACAAATGCAACACAGTTAGGTGTCGGCCCTTCTTATTCTTCCTACGCAATCTTACCCAGCATTTTCATCAGGGTTGTTCCAAGAAATTGATAGCGGAGCTGCTCTAAATGCTGAAAATAGTTGCATTCTCAAAATCAGAACCAAAATAACCTCAAATATTAGCAATTCATGTCATCTAATCAACCATTTTAGAGGCTAAGAGAAGGAAACCCAACATAGCAAAGCATTTGCCCAGAAAATTTTCTTGCTTAAATTAATCCCAAAATTGTTAATTTAGTAATTTCATGCATTTTCCATTATTTTCCCAAAAGATCTTTTTTTTGGGGGGGGGGGAGAAGGGGGCTATGTAAGAAAAGCTTAGAGAGGGTTACAACAACTTACCAGAAGAGGAAAAGCAATGAATTTGAGGTCGCCGTATTCCGCCGTGGCGCCGCCGTAACGCGGTGGAGCAAGGAGCTCCATGCATCAAGCCCACCACGCCTGCCATCATCTTCCCTCTTCTGCTGTCCCAGTTTGTGCTTGAGGATAAGAAAACAACTCCCCTCCAATAAAAAAAGAGAAAACCAAAAAAAGGAAAAATAAAATACAAAAACAAGTACTGAAGACTGAGTTAATGACGAGCATTTTTGGCCCCAAATTCTGGATTCTTGGCTTCTCTTTTCTTTTCTTTTTTTCTGTTGGGCTGAAAATTAGTTTCATCAATCATGCAATTTGAATACATTACAATAGATTTTCATGAATAAAATCTGGATATTCTTCTCCTCTTTATTCACCTCTATGGTATGACTTTTGAATTTTATTTTGAGAGTATTCCGATGAGTTTGCTTAATAATTGGAAAGTATCTTATAAGCAGTTTATTTCGCTATTTGTAAGTAAATTTGATTCATGGTTAATTTTCATGATGCATCTCTGGGACCCCATTAATATCTAGCTAGTTAACAAGAATCAAGTCAATCATCGGCATATAAAGATAATAGATTTTTAGTAGAGATTTTCTCTCCATATATAATATTATTACAGGAGATATATTATTAAGAGCAACAAATGTTGATCCATTTGAATCGATTTATGATCTCATATAAATAAATCTTTAAGGCACCAATATCTTGTTAAACAAGCCTAATTAACATAGATAGATCCAAGCTTCGATATGACCTAGCCGTCTAATTCAACGATGAAAAATGGGTGTTGAGATTTAAGGATAAGACACACATTGTTGATCCAAATATGAGCAAACCCTACCTAGGTCTGAATTTGAGCAAACACATGTATTTGCATGTATGGACAACCTCAAGATTATCTATGTATCAACTTCAAGATCTAGTGATATCCCCAAACCCTATAAAAATAGGATACGTTTTGTATGATATTGTTGTTGATGTATAACTAATGATAAAGTTGTCCACACATGCACGTACACGCATGTAGTTATACTTGTATCATCTAAACACATCCCTCAATATATGCACGTGTACACACACATATATATGTGTGTGTGTGTGTATGTAATGAGCGAGGGTTGGGGACATGACAAGTAATAAAATAACAGATTGGCACCGTGAAATATATTTCCATAGATTATATTTAGATTCATAACAGCCATGATTAAGTCATTGAAGGCATAAATAAGTAACATGGCCAATATCTTCTTTTTGGAAGAGATAACAACCATGTACTTTTCTAGTAATCATGAATTTAAGATAGGAATCCCATTAGCTTCCATGATTTTCATTCCTATTAAGTACAACTGAGAATTTAAAGAGTCATACACATAACACTATTCACTGGCAACTTTCTACGAGACAGTCTCACAACGAATTTTTTCTTGTGAGATCAATATTTTTACTGATCAACTGTGCAACCTAATTTTTAGATAAACATTCATTTGAGATCTCAATTACTTGTTGCACTCAACAATGTAATTCTTCATTTCAAGTAAGGAATCTTGAAAGCATTTAGCCAACAATTCTGGGTCAGAGATGATATCTTTAGCTACCAACACTTGTAGATCAGCCTTCCCTGCATAGCTCACCATGTGGATTGTTAAAGCCTGCCAGAGATAAATATGTGAGTTAGAGGAGTTAAGGTAAAAAAAAAACTAAGAATTGGTAAACTAAAATATTATTAGCAATCAGAAGATGTGTATTAGAAAAGGAAATAATACCTGTGGTAGGCTAGAAATATTCACTCTCATGTAAGTTACAGGATTGCCTGCAATAACCATCTCTTTCGTTGGACCCATAATGTTTGAGATTAACATAGTTGTACTACACAGTATTCGATGTGCACACCAACTAGCTACCTGCAACCATTTAATATTTGAGTTAAAATATTTTCCAAAATGTACTGATTTGCTTCGGAAGTTCGGAACTATTGTGACACCATCTTATTCTTATTAATGTATTGTTGGCCTACTTCAACCTATTACGTTCTCTTTTTTTCCTTTCCTTTTATTGCCATTGAGTCTCTATTTATCATAGTCGAACTACTATAACTTATTATACTCTCACTTAATGGTACAGTTAGTTCTAGACTTGGAAAATGGGTCAGATCGAGTTGAGCTATTTAATAAACGGGTTAATTTCATGTCGACCCTAAAAATAGCCTAAACTTGTTCGAAATTGAAAAACATCTTTTCACGATAAACGGTCAATTCGTATCGACTTTGGATCAAAATCATTTCGGGTCAGGTTTATATTTCTCTCAGTAACTTTGGGTTGGGTTCGTATTGTGTTATCGTGTCAAGTCAGACTTTTTCTAACTCTAGTTAGTTTATTTGAGATAGTCTTTGCTCTTAAAGCACTAGACAAGATTCAAATAGTGATAGATTGAAGCTCCTAAATAGTTAGTTAGGTTATAGCAAGCCTAGCCCAATGCAGTGAAAAATGAAGTACAAATTCAACCCACCTTTGGGCCTAGACAAGAAGCAAACACTTTCAGAGCAATGTAGGGGATATGGGCTTCATATGACTGCTTCTTTTGGTCCATGGTTGCCTTCATTTTCTTGATATGTTCCAAAGGATGAAGTTCTTGACAGCAATGAACTGGCTGGAGAATTAAGCCAGTTTTGTTTCCCCATGAAGATGACCCATACCAAGTTTTGGGTCTCATCAACTCTGACAAGTCCTGTTAGTTAAAACCATGCATCTCAAATTATTGCATCAACATGGTCACATGATCTAGGGATGTTCAGCTGTCAGAGATAAGATACTTACCTATGACTGTTAACTAGTGTTGTGAATAAATATTTATAATGTTGTGACAACATATTTTTATTATCGATCAATAAGTCAAGTTTGCCTGTTCGGTGTGCAGATATAATTGGATCTGTCGAGACCTAGGTAAGATCGGGTTATAGACTACATGACGGTGTGGAGTTCTCCCCGTCTGGCTCTTTTGTCACTAGGCTGGATCAAACCCTACTAAACAAATTAAAATAAACGTACAACGATCTAGTACATAAAATATTTTTTTTACAAAAATAAAGTAGTATGTCCGTTCTGATGGCACTATAGAATCACAGATAAATTGATGTCTTCAATTACTGCATGAAAGAAGTGTAAAACTATAATACGTTCTTTGATTGTGTACGTACAAATTTTTATATGAGATAAATCTTTTTTTTTTAAACTGGGTGCCATGGGGTAAATTTAATATGGTAGCATTAAAATGGAAACAAGATTGGGTTGTGTACGAACCTGCAAGCCAGAATTCTTTCTGAGATTAACAATTAGAAGTGCAGTAACTTCCAGTCCATGCAACAGAGCTACAGTAAAAAGAGGTAGTTGAGATTATTAATATTGCAATTTGTGACATATTAATTAGGTTAGGTGCATAAAAAGGGCAAAATTTTATTACCTTTTGGAGAATTCAGATGTAAATATTTGGACAGTCCAGAGGATATTACCCCCAATAGGACATCATTGATAGTCTGCAAATACCCATTACCATTTGTGGAAAATGTCAGCATCGGTAATTAAGGAAACATTGGGAAAAGCATTATTAATGCACCTCGAAATAAGGAAAAAATAAAGAACCAAAAAAAAAAAATGAAACATGGGGAGGGGGGAGGTTGTGATCAAAAGAAGTATTTTGTTCTTAAATTTTTGAAATACAAGCATTTTGTTCTAAATTTTCTGAATTTAATTCTTTAATAAATACTTTATTTTTTAACTTGTAAGAAAATTATTAAAATATTTGAAGATTGCAGGGCATGCAGTATAACAATTAATGACGGAATTTATTGTACAAGAAAACCATCATACAATGAAAATGATATTTTCCAAATTACGTGTCAAAAAAATACTAAATTAAATAATACCATGCAGCGCTAGTATGTGCTGTCCCTCCTAAATATGGCTATCTACAACATATTTCCCCTTCCCAATTTTAGAAGTACGAAACATATTTAGTTCTTAATTAAAGATGTGACTTATATAATTTGCAAATACTTTTTATGCTGTTTGGTTGCTTTAAGTGGTCCATTCATATTTCATATTAAGCGTTAGAAACTACCTATTTTTTCCGTATTACTGGACTAGGTCGGTTTCAATCTCTCCTTCTCTATCCATGCAGCAGATTGGTTTGTCAAGTTTGATCAGTGTACGAAATCGATCCACAATTATGTAACATATATACATGTTGTATCCTGTAAGAATCTCCTACATACTTTAGACGTGATATTCTATATAGGATCCTTAATTAATAGAAGGATTGCATGTATAACACATAGAAAAACACATTGCATATATATATATATATATGCATGCATAACACTAATTAAAATGCATTAAAAATGTCTAGCTTCACAAAAATGAATAGAACAGTAGTTTGAAAGGGAGTGACCAAAAAAAATTGCTTGAAATTCCTTAGAAAAAAAATGCATGCAACTTACAGCATTAGGAATGGCCTTTTTGATAAACTTGAAGTCTTGGAGGTCAAACTTAACAGTCTCCAACTTCCTTGGCCAGAGCTCCACCCCATCACCCCCAGAAATCACACTTGTCTCATCCTTCACCCATAAAAGCCTCCCTAAAAGCTTAATTGCATACACCAATGTTAACCACACACTCTTAACCACCCCCCAAACCCCTCCCTCCTTCCACTTCCTGGTCTCTTCATGGCCTTTTTTCCCACCACCACCATTTTCTCTCTCATCAACTACTCCATGTACACTATCATCCCTTTTCTTCCCAAAACAAGCTGAAAGCATAGACATCAAGGATGCTCCATCTCCCAGGGCATGATGGACTCTCAAAACTATGCAATTTAGCCCCATCAACACATGCACCTCCCACAATGGCTTGTCATTGCTTAGTGGGGTCGACACCGACACGTCGGCCAAGTATGCATTTACCGCCGCTTGCACATCATCTTCCACGTGGGAGCTTTCGGTGGCGGTGTTGGTAGTGGTGGGTCGGATGATGATGAAGTGGTCATCAATGTTGACCTGGGTTTTTCGCCACTGTTCTCCAACATGATTTCTTACCATCAGACTGCAAAACCGAGGGTGGTTGACCATGACCGAGTTTGAAAAGGCCTTCTTTAGGACATTCACATCAATGGGGTACTTTAGACCCATTGCACAGTTGATAATTTGCTCAGTCTTAGGACACAAGTATACCCTACTAAAAGGGGACTTAAGGGATTTTTCACCATCATAATCAAAATTGACCTTTACCTCCCTCATAATTTTTTCTTCAGGAATTCTTGGGGAGTGAGTGTGTTCTTGAAAGATGAAATGAGAAGGCATGGGCTAAACATAAGAAAGTGAAGTTGGTCTAATATAGCTTTGAGTATGTCATTGCTGGTAATTTAATGAAGACAACTACCTATATCCTATTGGCTGTGGGGTTGTAGGTTGGTACACTCCCGATGATATTCACACCAACCAATAGAAGCACTAACTTGATAGAATATTGAGGTGTATTTGTGAATACTCCTATAATGGATGAGGCTTTAGATGTCTCTTCTTTTTTTTTTTTTCCTCTCATTATTAAACCGTCTGAATTACAGTCAATTGTATAGTTTAAGAATTTAACTGAATTAGAAGTATTTTACCATCTAAAATTTATCAATCAATCAAAATATGCTAACAAAATAAATCTAATTTTTAGTATAATCTGACATAATTCGATAGAAAATATCACCTTTAAAATAAAAAATTTTAATAATAAATATAAGAATGAATCAATCATAATATGCAAGTATTTTTTTGTCTTTGAAATTAGAAAATTAGAATTTTTGAAAATTTGATGGTAGAATATAATATACACTTTAGTAGTTGCTTGTTGGCTGATTATAAATGTCTTGTAGGTTGGCAGACTCTAGATGATATTCACACCAACTAATTAGAAGCACATATTTGGAAGAATATTGGGGGCATTTATGAATCTAATTTAATAGTCACCCAACGAACGATGTTTGAGATGCCTCCAAGATACTTAAGTTGTGTCTTATCCTAAATTAATACATTCATAAAATTTTTCTATAACGAATATCTCACTTTTAAATTTTATAAAATTTAACAAGCAAATATTAGTCCCTTCATCCCAAAATTTTGTTCGTTTTGACCAAATTTGAAAACTAATTTTTATTAAAAAAATTTAATAAAATTCATAATATTATTTTCTGTTAAGAATATTTTTTTTTTGAACAACTGTTAAGAATATTTTTTTTTTGAACAACTGTTAAGAATATTTTGCAAGAAGCCTGCCTAATGACAGTGATCACACGTACTGTAAATCAAAAAATTAACAATATAAATTTATAGAAATGAATTTTTTTGTAACGATGGAGGTAGTTATTCTTATGAATGTCCTTCAAATTTTTTTATATAATTTCTTTTTAAAAAGAAATCAGCTTAATTAGGAGTACTCAAAACACTTGTCACGTAGTAATATTGGTTGGTTCAAGTGGTTTAATACTTGTTCTCTTTAAATAAGATGCCATATTTAAGTTTTATGAATAAAAAAATTCTATAAAATTTTATGAGAAGAGAACTCTACCTCTGATTAAATTATCAATGGCTCAACTTCAGTGACTTAAAAAATTTTAAATCAAAAGGGGAAAAAAAAAAAAAAAAACTTGTCATAGACGTACAAGTGCTTCCAACACTGACAACCTATGCAACAACTTGTTACGTGTCAACAGTCAAGTTATAATGGAAAGGTCACGTCATTTTGATTGATGAAATGAAACCTTAGAAAACTAGTATTATCAGTTGATGCGTATTCAATCACATATTTATAGCGTAATCGCCAAGATTATATCATTTAAAAATTTTGGTTGCATATTAATATAGATTAATTTAAATAGTTTAATATTTGTTCTCTTTCAAATAAAATTTTAGATTTGAGTCTTATAAATAGAGAAAATTTATAATGAGAAAACGTTATTTTTCTTATTAGATCAACAGTTACTCGATTTCAGTAAAATAGATGATTCAAGACCCAAAAAAGATTTTGGCTCCATTGATTGGTCCCTATTTGCAAAATCTTTTTTTCAATTTTATTTTTATTTTTTGCGGCCAGCCCATTTTTATGTTCACGTCAGAGGTTTGGGTCCCAACTTAGATGTCCTTTATTTGCAGCATCTCTAATCAATTGTACAATTAATCATTAATTATTGGGATTTTTTTTTTTTTTGGGTTTTCCCATCTAAAAACATTACTATATGCAAGTAAAAATTGATTAAATCATATAAGAAATTTGTGAAAACAAGAAGGTCTGAGACTATTTTATTGTTAGAACTAGTGTATATGAAATATGTTGTAATATTTTTTTATAAGTATTATTGAACTGAACTGATAAATTATTTAGGAGTTGATAACTTGATATTAGATATTTAGTTTAAAATTTCATCTATAATGATCTTTAATTTATGCCTCATTTGAACCAAAAAAAGATTTTATTTTTTGAAAATTTTGATAAAAATATTTCACCAGTAAATAGAAGGGCAAAAAATAAATGAATATAATTAATTGTGGATTGATTGGAGCTTAATTAGAATCCCATCGCATGGTTATTTAGGTAGAAATGAGCCAATGAGCCCTTGTACGTGGGCCTTTACGTAGGTTGGAAAGCAATCAAATTGTCTCACCTGATTAACAAAGTGGGTTGGGGTGTTAATCCACCCTCCCAAACCATAAGCTTATTTAAAAAATTAATTAATTTGTATATACACACATAATGTATGCATAATGCGTGTATACCTAGTATATACTAATTAATTAAAAAAATCATTATACCTGAATTAGATGACTACAACACTGGTAAAGAACACATAATCAACAACTATTTATTTCTCTTCCCTAAAAATATGAGAATGTGTATGCTACTTCATGCGATAAGATCTATTGGACCACAATTTGAGTCTATTATGAGAATTTGCAGAGTATCTAATAGCGTATAAGTTGTCGACATTATTATAAAAATATCAAAGTTTTAAAAGCCTAATTAATCAAAATCTATTTCTCTTCCTCAAAAATATGAGAATGCGTATGCTAAACTTCATCTTGTAAGATCTGTTGGACCACAATTTGAGTTTATTATGAGAATTTATAAAATATCCAATAGTCTCTAAACTGTCAACATTATTATTAGGTACCGTTAAATTTTTCTTTTCTGAGTACTAAAACGACGGTTGCATGTACATAATAGTACAAGATATTGCATAGCAAAATAGTTCATAGCTTGATATTCATTTGGATGCATGGCCAAATAATTCAATGTGGTTGTTTTTAGGTGGGCATTAGCCTATTTACCCTTTGACATGCATATTGAGGTTGGACACACCTCTTACCCACCCCAACGGATCAAGAGTGATGGTTTTTCCATATTTGCTTGGTTGCATAGAATCAACATGTAGATATATGTCATAGGATGGCCCATGATAATAGACTGCAAAAGTCTATATCAACTCATGAGAATATGTACGTACCTAGGATGATTACCACAATATAGAATGAATTGAACATTAGTTTGTAGTTAACCAAGAAATGTGGCACTTTAATTTGCACAAATATGATGATCAACATTTAACACTATAACAAAAACCGTTGTTAGATGCACACATCGTCGTCATTATAATACCATCTGTTATAACTTATAGATTATTTTGTAATTGCTGGTGTCATCGCAGTAATTATGATAACTTTATTTTTGTAACTTATAAATTGTGCGCAGGTCAAATACTAACTGTTTGATTTGCATCCAACATACAAAATTACTCCAATAATTTGTTGAAAAGGTTCAATAATAATATTGAATATAATGTGAAAAAGGAAAAAGAAAAGATGCATAGTCCAAGCCTATAAAGATCCAAAATGGATTTTAAAGTTTGACCCTTTCTTTGTTGTATTTATGTAAAAGTAAGTGATGAGTTGAACAACCCTATGAGCAAATGTATTCAAAAATCTAAACCAAATAAGATATAATATTTAGGAGGGAAAAAGGTATCAACAAAGAGGAAAAGCAATAATTAAAGACAAACAAAAGAAATTAAACAAGGGAAATAATTAATTCTCTAATTGTTGCCACCACCAATGGAACTCTTCATTTCAAGGAAGGACTCCTCAAAACATTCGACTAAGAGTTGAGAGTCAGGGATGATATCTTTAGCAACCATGACTTGTAAATCAGCCTTTCCTGCATAGCTCACCATGCATAAAATCACTGCCTGTAAAAAGTTAATTTAGTGAGATTAAGATAAAGATAATTAATAATAATTAGCACACAAACCAAGCAATAAAAATATTATGAAAATTAGAAGAGACGAAGTAAGAATGAATTAGTACATAAGGTACGCTAGAAAAATTTACTCTTATGTAAGTTACAGGATTGTCTGCAACGGTCAGCTCTTCTGAAGGACCCACAATGTTTATACATGCGAAAGTTGTATTGCATGTTGATCTGTAAAAGAACCAACTAACTGCCTACAATCATTCAGCTTGCGAGGATTATTACTTTGTTGTGAATACGTTTTTAAAACAATACTAATTATTAAATATGATGGTTTTATTGTAATATATGTGAGACCGCGTTCTTTTTAATTGGGTTGCTTGGCCATTTATTATTATTATTATTATTATTATTATTATTACTACTACTACTACTACTACTGCTGCTGCTGCTACTGTTACGACTACAGTACTACTACTAATTACACCACCGACACCACAATTAGTATTTTTTATTATTATTATTATTATTATTATTACTACTATTACTACTACTGCTACTGCTGCTGCTGCTGCTGCTACTACTACTACACTACTACTACAACTAGCACCACCAACACCACAATTAGTATTTATTATTATTATTATTATTATTATTATTATTATTATTATTATTATTATTATTACTACTACTACTACTGCTACTACTACTAGTTCTACTACTACTACAACAACAACATTATTTTGATGCGAATCTATCTCTCTATTTGCATGAATATTTGCTGGAATTGATTGCATACGTCTAAAACTCCTTAAACCCGCGAAAGTGGGACACTAAGAGCTATTGTCGGTTTACACACTTTGATACCAAGAGGGCCAAAGGCTTATGTAATATTGAAAATCAACCCCAAATTTTCGCTAACAAATTTCAAGAGACTTCACAACTTATGCTAATTGATACCCACTTTATCTATTGACAGCTCCTATCTTCTTTGAGTTCTTTCTAAGTCCAAATTCAAATTCAATACCCTAAAAATTCCGCCACCAAGGGGATGTGGGGGTCTGATGTAGCAGTCTCACCTTTGAATTGTAAAATTATAGAGAAATTAGTTTCGATTGACCCTTGATTTAAAAACTATAGACTTCCTGCCATTCCATAGAAATAAAACACACCAGTTGTTAGGGAGATATTTTACTTTAGTCTGTACAATTCAAGGTGAAAATAGTCCAAACATAGATTTTTCAACTATACAGATTTTGGACACCACCTCTTTGAGTTCTTTTAAAGTCTTATAATTTTCTCAAGTGCGATTTTCAAGATTTTAGCTCTCAAACGGTTGGGCCATTGCAACCTAGCCCAATGAAAAGGATCCCAATTGAAACTCAACCCATTACTTACCTTAGGGCCCAAACAAGGAACAACCAACCTTGGAATAGAATAGGCCATCTGGGCTTCATATGACTGCTTCTTTTGGTCCATGATTGCCTTCATTCTCTTGACATGGTCCAAAGGATGGAGCCCATTGCAACAGTGAACTGGTTGAAGAGCCACACTTGTTTTGTTCCCCCATAAAGATGAACCACACCACCAAGTGTTAGGTCTCATCAAATCTGCCAATTCCTGTTAGTCAAAGGATTATAACATTGTAATTCTTATGTATATATTTTTTGGGGAAATTGGTCATCAAATGAGAAACTGATATTAGGTAGTCCTTCTGATAAGGAACACGTCTCTAAGTAGTCCTTGTATTGAAGCATTGAACATAATATTTGGATGATAGGCCAAATTTTCAGCATTATCAAGGATATCCGTGCTTGATTGAATCAAGGAGTTCATTTAATAATCAGTCATATCTTGTGAGAGGTAAATAAGGTAGTTGATTGATTGTCAAAATTTGGGCATTTCATCACACTCTCATCTTCTTTAGGTATTTGCGTTTCTATATTTCTTCGGTCAATATTAATAGAGGATGTAATTTGACATATATTTATAAGAAAAGGCACTTAACATTTACGACTTACTATTCAACTTTTTTTTTTTTTAAAAAAAAGAATAGCCATCAACCGAAATAGTAGAAAAACTAGGGACGCGGCCATGAAGTCAAACAATTGAAAAAGAGTTTGTGTACAACTCAATGAACTCATGTATGTCATTCAGTTTATTGCTTTTCTAGCTAAACTATATTGCATTAGCGACGTGTGCATTTCATAAATAAATACGTTAGAAAATATTATTGATTTTTGGAAGATATTATATTATCTTCTTTTTATTGGGTTTTACTAAGATGCAAATTCTGATGGATTTTTGATTACAATTTTCAAAGAATTTTCTAGTTAAGTTGTATCTAAGTTTTCCTTTGTTTTGTCTTCTAGGTATTTGCTTTTTTTTTTCCTTGTAAAGATATCTATTCGGTTTATTTTTATTTCTTCATTGGATATGGCTATTTCTTTTGCAAAAGGTGAACTTTTTATCGTATTACCTGCAACATTAATAGTACAATCGAAGTAAATTTTCCCACACAAATTCATAGGACCATTTTGATTATTCGTCCGCATCCATAATACGGAAGAATACTAAGAATACTGTAGAAGCTAGACCTTGATCCTGTGCTACACACGGTCTTTTTTTAATTACAATTATTAGAAGTATTGCAAAATATTTACATTATAATATTCTCTTATCTTTGGAAAAATAATCTCATCACTAATGCTTACATGTTAGTCATTGTAATATTGAGCTTTCTTAATTCAATTATTTAATTCAAGGCAATGAGATTAAGAGTCCCATCAAATTAAAATTTAACATGTGATGCAACTATAGTATTAAATCTTCACTTTCCACGTGTCAAGATCGCAATGTTTACACTCACTATATACATGCGTACATATATGTGTGTGAGTGTGTGTATATATATAGAAACACACACATTTGCATTAGTGTGTGAGTGTGGGCGTGCGTGTGCGTGTGTATAAAGACACACATAGATATGCATTTGTATATATATAATACATATACAGATACATATGTGTATGTATGCATGCGTGTGTGTACACACACCCACCCACCCACCCATCCATGATTATAAATATATGTACATGTGTCTGTATATGTTTATTTATGTGTGCGTGTGTCTATATATATGTGTGCGTGTGTGTCTATGTGTGTCTGTGTGCGTGTGTGTACATGCGCGCGCGCGCACACACACACACAAAAAACGTACATACAAATGCACATATATATGTATATGTATAGATATGCCCACACACATACTTACATATATACACACACGCCCGCACGTACGTGCGTGCACACACGCATATACATATACATACATACATATAGACATACATATGTGTGTGTGTGTGTGTGCGCGCGCTCGCGCTCACATACATATATGTATATGTGTATCTATATATATGTATGTATGTATCCACACACACACACACACACACACACACACACATACATACATATATACACACACACACACTTATGGATGCACTTATGTGTGTGTGTGCGTCTCTATGTGTGTGTGTGTATGATCGTATGTATATCTGTACGTATGTACGTACGTATGTATGTATGTATAGACACACACATACACAGAAACACACACACACACACACACACACACACATATGTGTGTGTGTGTGTGTGCAGCGTGTGTATACTTATTTGCATATGTATATGTATATGTATACGTATGTGTGTGTGTGGGGGTGGGTGGGTGGGTGGGTGTGAGCACGTAGTTGTTAAATTCAAACTCCGGATCTAATGATCTTACAATTTTACGATCCAAAAATTTTCCACTAATCCAGCTTCCACTTGAATCTCAAAGTAATTAGGATCTTATGATCCTAAATTTGCTGAAAAAATATATGGTAGGAACATAATATGATTCTACACTCTTGCGATCCAATCCGTGATCCTTAATAAATTTCACCAAGTGGTGATACTTAACTGTAATTGAGAAATTCTTCCAACAGTATATATTTTGTATCAAAATTGCCCGCAAAATATAGTTAAGTTGAATTTCTATAATCTTCGTTGATGTTTATTAAGATTTTTGTAAAATTTTTACTATTTGAAATAAATATTGAAATCTTACAATCCCGATCTGATTCTACAATTTCGATTCTAAGGACCCCTATCGATTATAACTAGGATTTCGATTCTAACAATCTTGTATATATGTATATGTATGTGCACACTTGCACATTTTCGTGGTTTAACATACTACCCTGATAATTTCACCATTATTAGGAAATATTACCATTGTAGGCTTGTATCCTTACACACACGCACACACACACACAAATATATATATATATATATATATATATATATATATATACTTTCCCTATAATTTGACCAATAATATTAGAAAATGTTATTGTTGTAGCCTTTTCATGTTCTCCATGTATAAATCAAATAGTGGAAAATTCAATCCTATATATTTCTCCGCAACTTTTTCTCAATTCTAACTCAAAATATTCTTATTATTGGTGGGATAACTAGTCTATATATAGGGGCTAAAATTGTCTGCACAACAAATTTTTAACCATAGGGTGCAAGGACAGGAACATCACACCCAACTAACGGAAGATTTGGGCACTACATGCAAGTTCTTGCATACACAATCTCTTTTTACTAAGTAACAAGGTTCTGTGTTGAAGGGACCTTAGCCTATTTGGCACCACTATTTTTTATCATCCTTCCTACCCATGTTTGAATTTGGGAGAATTTCACCACCAATTAATTTGCGAGTGGAGGGGAAAGACTTGGGCTATAGGCTTTGACAATGTTCCCCTTATCTCCCAACCCTGTTGGCGTATTAGATCTATTCTAAGCAAGGGGGCCTAGTGGGTGACCCAAACTTACCACTTCAGGAGGAAAAAAAGTGACAAGGTCTTACATTTACGTTTGAGTAAACTTATTTAGAGGAGTATTAGATGTTGTCTCTCCAATAGCAAAGTTGAAAAGTTCTACACAATTTAAAGTTAGTTCCTTTTAGGTGCAAGGCTTACTCCCCAGTCCCCAATTTTACATGCTCTTTACCTTTAAGATTACAAGATGGTTATGCTTGGCAAAAACAAGAAGAGCTTTTTTTTGGTCGGGGGGTGGGGTATGTGAACAACTCTCGGTCTGATAAAAATAGAAAGAAAATTGAAATTACAAACCTGCAAGTCAGGTCTTTTATGAAGATTAACAGGTACAACTAGAGTAATTTGAAGACCCCGTCGTAGATCTAAAATAAATAGGAAAACTGAGGTCAAAAATATTGCATACATATTTATAATGATCGTTATGTTGAAAAGGAAAATCTTTATTACCATCAGGTGATTTCACATGTAGGTACTTGGAGAGTCGGGAAGATATCATACCCAAGAGGACATCATTGATGGTCTGCAAGTAATATCCAAGGTATGTTGGGAAAAAAAAAATCAAAGGACTTAATATGACTTTCAATATCATAAAAGTTTTTTTTTTTTTTTTTTTTTTAAGCAATCACTCACCCTCTGTTTGGATTGATAGGAAAGACAAAAGGAGAGAGAAATGAAAGTTAATCAACTTTAATTACCCTTGTTTGAAAAATTACACGAGAGAAGGATTTCACTGCATTAGCTCCTTTTTTTTTTTTTAGTCACACCTGAGGAGGAATGGGCAGAAGGAAAGATTTTTAGTACTTCTTCCTGCTCCCCCCATCTCATGCTTCAAATTATGCAAAAAAGGTTAACACAGATCACCTTCCCTTCCTTTCCTTCCCTCCGCCCCCGCACCGATCGCCCAATTACCTGCGCTCTCTGTCCCTCCCATCCCATTTATGTCCTCAATTTAAACAGACTATTAGATCAGTTCAACTAAGGGTGCTTTTGGAGCACTTTGGTGACTTTTTCAAAAGTTTCTCGAATAGTATGGTAGTTAACATGCAGTGTACTGTTAAAATCTATGATAATTTATAGAGTTTATAGTTACAAAATGCATGCAACTTACAGCATTAGGAATGATCATTTTGATAGACATGAACTCTTGCAGCTGAAACTTGACGATCTCAACCTGTCTTGGCCAAAGCTCTGTTCCTTTACCCCCGTATATCACAGTTCTCCTATCTTTCACACAGGAAACCATCCCTAGCGCCTTCACCCCAAACACCATTGTAAACCATATAGTCTTAACCCACCCCAAACCCCTCCCTTCTTCCACTTTCTCCCCTTCTTTTCTCCCTCAGTTTTTTTCTTCGTCTCACCCCCTACACCATCCCTTTGCTTCCCAAAACAAGCCGAAAGCATGGACATCAAGGAGGTTCCATCACCTAAGGCATGATGGACTCTTAACACTACACAATTTAGCCCTAATAATGCATGTACCTCCCACAATGGCTTGTTTTCACTTAGTGGGTTCGACACTGCCAAGTTAGCCATGCATGCATTCACGGCTGCTTCCATGTCATCTTGACTTCCAGTGACAGTGTCAATAATAGGTTTGACACTGATGAAGTGGTCATCAATGTTGACACAAGTTTTTCTCCAGTATTCTTTTCTGTGATTTCTTACCAGAAGACTGCAAAATCGAGGGTGTTCCATCATGACAGACTCTGACACTGCCTTCTTTAGGGCATCCACATCAATGGGGTGCCTTAGTCCCATGGCACAATTGATAAATTGCTCGGTTTTTGGCACAAGAAGACCCTACTATAAGGGGAACTTAGGGCTTCACCATCATCATGGTTAGCCTTTGCCTCACTCATTTTCTTTTTTTTTTTTTCTGTGCCCTTTTTCTGAAGGGAAATCTTACAGCCTAGGGTGTGCGAAGTATATAATTAGCAAATGAGTTGAAGCGTGTAGGCTTGGATTAATTGGAAACTAATAGTGCCAACTTTTAATGTAATTCAATGTAACTAATGTGTAAGTGATAGGCAACTTCCCGACTGCCTACCTTATTGACTATGGGGTTGCATTTTGTACACTGGCTAGATGACAATCACACATAGAGTGGAGATAGTTTGTGCATTTGTTATACAGATGATGGTGGTGATAGAATAAAATGCAAAGAAATTAAGGTAGTGTTTGGTTAGAGGGAACATGATTTTTCCGAAAAATAGTTTTCTGATTTTCTGTTGTTTGGCACAATAAATGATGGAAAATTGTTTGTCAAGGAAAATGATTTTCCCCCATCAACTCTTTGGTAATATGATCAGCCGAATTTAGGTGAAAAATATGATTTCAACAGTTTGGATCGAAACTTAACTATGTGATGGGAAAGATTAAAATAAATTCAATTCTAAATTTTCAACTCACATTTCTTTCATTTGATCGGCATTTGTCTTCACTACGACCATTTAATCGATATTTTTTGCCACTAAAACAATTCCGTCGACTTGCGAGTAAAACAACTTCAACGATTTGGATCAAAGTTTGATTATCAGATAGAAGATATTAAAATAGGCTCAAATTCAGATTTTGAACTTGATATTCTTTCATCTGCTCAATTTTTTTTTCCACAACGATAATTCAATTGATATTTTCCGCCCCTTATATAGTGCAATCAATATTTTTCACCACTAGAATAATTTCAATAGTTTGGATCGAAACTTGATCATTGGATAGAAAAGATTAAAATAGGCTAAAATCCAGATTTTGAGCACAACATTCATTCATTTGGTCAACATTTTTCTCCGCCACGAAATTCAATCGATATTTTTCCCCACTTGAACAATTCAGTTGATATTTTTCGTCACCAAAATAATTTCAATGGTTTGCATCAAAACTTCATTATCCGAGAGGAAGTATTGAAAAATACTCAAACTATGAATTTTAACCTCAAAATTCCTTCATTTGGTCAACATTTATATCAACTACGATTATTCAGTTAATATTTTTCGCCATTTAAACAATTCAGTTGACGTTTTTCTCTTTTTTATAAAAAATAATTTATCTTATACCAAACAACGGAAAATATGATATGAAAGTCAAATTTCCTTGGAAAAATATTTTCCACAGAAAATGATTCTTCGGGAAAGCCGTTTTCTTTCCATCGAAACACTACCTGAATGTTTTTTTTTTTTTAAAAGGACATGATTTCTATTTCAATATGATCATATGACCAACTGTAAAAATATTTTTACAACACCAAATTATAGAATTAGTAATATATGACTCCATCTTATATATTTTTGTTCTAAGGACATCTATTATCACTGATTACCCTTTGTTTTATTATCATGCCTTCTAATTACATTGAACTATTAGTGTAATCTTAGCTCAAGGACTATATTTTAAACTTTCAATAATAAGAAAAATTCGTAGGGTTTATTGCTTCATTTTTGGGAATGCATTTCGATTGTGTTGCATTATAAACAAACTAAAGAAAAAAATGACTTTATAAATATAATTATATAAATTCTAAAGTTGTGTCCACAATCGCAGATTATTACGTACAACCGGGTGAACAATTCAATTGTCCACCCGGGCCCACCAACAGCAGTTTTGAGTCCTCCAACTGTTGAGCTCTGACCCATTTTTTTATTTTAAAAAAAATCCATGTTCCTCAATTTTTTGAAATTGCAGTTTTCATTCTCCCCATTGTTCGATTACTCTTCGCTACTTCGATTGCTTTAGTGTTCAGCAATTATTGAATGGTTAGATTTAATCTTAACATCGCTGTTGATATTGAATCTTCATCAAATGGAATTATTCGTCAAGTTTGATAACGTTTTTTCGATCTCTATTAGTTTTGCGTTTTGATGAGTTAATTGTGAGATTTTCGAACTGAATTGCATTCGTTCCATGTAAATTTTGGTTTGTAATATATAAGAAATGATAGCTCACCATTATGAGTTATGTGCTTACTAAATATAGCCATTGGCTCACTAGAGGTATACATTTAGCTCACTATAAAAAAATATATTGCTCTGTGCTACAAAGCAGTTTTTTGCTCACTGAAAGAAACATTTCATTTATTAAGATTGACCTGTGTGCTCACTGATATTACATTATAACTCACCACAAATGTTATGATTGTTTTTCTATATGATATTTTTATTGTTGCTATGTACATATGAGAAACAACAGCTTACTAATATGAGTTATGTGCTTACTAAATATAGTCGTTGGCTCACTAAAGAAATACATTTAGCTCACTTGTATTGAGCTTCTATTCAGCAATCATAAATCAGTTTTCTGCTCACCAAATGTAATCACTACAATTAATCTGGTGCCTAACAGGAAAAACAATAGCTCACTCTAAAAAAATATGTTACCTTGCAGTACAAAACATTTCTGCTCACTAACACAAGCGTTTAGCTCACTAGAATGAAGATTGTGCTCATCAATTATGTGTTATAGCTCACCACAAAAATTATGTTGTTTTTACAGATGATATTTCATTTTTCATATCTACATTAGATCGTTCTGTTGCAGAGGCTATTGATGTTGATTATAATGTTAGAATTTTGTGTAATCCTACTAGTGTTAAGCTATATAATATATTTAATGAGCAACACAATATTAGTAAGAAATATTTATATTATCTTTTATTATGACATAAGCGCATTCGTATTATACATATTTAGTTAGTATAATACAAATATAGTCCAACTCACTAAAAGTATGTCATAACTCGCTAAGTATAAGTCATAACTCACTAAAAGACGAATATATCATAGTTTAGAATATGAACAAAAAAGTATATGTGCTAACTAAAATTGTTTGTTCACTCGAATGATTAGTATTCCGCGCTAAATCATATTGGTCACAAAATATATTTTATAACTCACCAAACATCTATCATGGTTCACTAAATAAATAGCATGGCTCACTAAAAAGAATAGTATAGATAACTAGCAAATAATATTATGAAGTTATTGGATTATCTTACAGCTCAATCATTTTTACTATGCTATGAGAGTGTTTGTATTATATTTTGTGATTATAATAGAAATGTAGTGAATTAATTAAATATAGTCCAACTCACTAAATACATGTCATAGCTCACTAAATATATGCCATAGCTCACTAAACATATGTCATAGCTCACTAAAAAAATATAGACAACTAGAATATAATTTAGCGAGTTTCAGATGCACAATAATACTTTTTTTTTTACTACAATAGCACATTTTAATAAATTATATAGTATTTTTACTAAGTGAAACTTAGGATACATAAGATGCATTGGTTTGATCTACCCGATCATTAAAAGTATGTATTAGCTCACTAAAACTGTATCTCACCTCACTAAGTATTGTAGTGAGCTATACATTTTTAGTAAGCTGAAATTCGATTGTACAATTGGTTCTGTACAACTTGTTGTATGATATATCAACTCAGTAAATAAATATGATAGCTCACTAAAAAAAATATAGACAACTAGAATATAGTTTAGTAAGTTTCAGATTCACAATAACACTTTTTTAGTATAATAGCACATTTAATAAGTTATATGGTATTTTTACTAAGTGAAACTTGAGTACATAAGATATATTAGTTTCAGTATGTCTGCTCACTAAAAATACGTATTAGCTCATTAAAACTGTGTCTCAGGTCACTAAAGTATTTTAGTGAGCTGTACATTATTTTTAGTGAGCGAAATTGGATGCATAGCAATATATTTTAGTGAACTACAGGGCATTTTTGGTGAGCCGAAATTCGACGGTTTTCTTTGTGTTTTGTACATGAAAGCAATTTGTGGGGCCGGTTGTACAATTGCATTTGTACAACCGGGTGGACGATATAATTTCTGGTCCACAATATATCCGTGTCCTAATTTTTGAAAATTGATGTGTCCAATATCTGTAATACATCATATCTGTATTCCCATGTTGAGAACCCCCCAAAAAAGGTGTCGGTGTCTTCTCATGGCCAAAATTAAATGAGCGGAAGGATAGCACCCCTAGAAGTTATCTATGGTCCCATAACGATCACAATATCAACCTTACAGGTGACATTATTTCCCCATTAAATCCCATAATCTTGATCGTAAGTATGGCCAGAATTTTGACGAACAAGACAAGCGATGTCACACATACCACCAAAAGATCATCTGAAAAGTAGAGCATGTTTCTATCAATTAAAAAAATATGAATTTATTTTTCTTGGTGCAAAAAAAAAAAAAAAACTTATGGAACTTAAGGTAGAGCTTTTTGAGTCATATAAGAGAATCATTAAAAAAAGAATTTCAAAATCGTTTTAAAATACCCTCTAGTGGCAGATGCACCTACATGAAGGCTGGGGGTATTCTTTTTCCTTTCCTAAAACAATTGTAAGAAAATTCTCAAAATCGTTTTAAAATACCCTTATAAAAATTATGATTTTGCTAAACATCGCCCTAAGGAGGATAGATAAGAAGTATATATATATATATATATATATCGCCCTAAGGAGGATAGATAAGAAGTATATATATATATATATATATATATATATATATATATATATATATATATTATATATATATATATATATATATATATATATATCTATTATGTTTACAAAATCTTAAATCCTAATTAGACTATACTAGAACCTTGTCTAAATATTTAACAAGGATAATAATGAACAATTATAATTTTTTTAATCTAACATTAATTTTCCCCACCTACCCCAATTGAAACAGATTTCACTAGCAGTTAGGATATTTGAGTAGGTTGGAGCATATTGAAGCACGTTAGAGTAAGTAACGGGTTCAATATGCATGCTCCTAATGAACGAGCCCCAAGAGTGGCTGTTTTTCCATATATGTTTAGTTGCATAGATATATCATTAGATGGCCCAAGAAGATACTACAGATTGTAACATCTCATGTTACAAATTATTCTATCACTGCTGTTGTCACCACACTAATCAATTGTGATTCTCTAATTGTTGCCACCACCAACGGAACTCTTCATTTCAAGTAAGGACTCCTTAAAACATTGGATTAAGAATTGAGAGTCAGAGATGATATCTTTAGCAACCATCACTTGTAAATCAGCTTTTCCTGCATAGCTTACCATGTACATAACCAATGCCTGTAAAAAGACAATTTAGTGAGATTAGGAAGAAGAAAACTGGTAAGAATATTATGAAAATTAGAAGAGATGAAGTAGGAAAGAAATAGTACATGAGGTAGGCTAGAAATATTCACTCTTATGTAAGTTACAGGATTGTCTGCAATTGTCAGCTCTTCTGAAGGACCCACAATGTTTGAAATTACAAAAGTTGTATTGCACGTTAATTTGTACGTGAACCAACTAACTACCTGCAATCATTTAGTTTGCAAAAATTACTTTCCTGTAAACTTATTTTTAAAACAATACAAACCACTGAATAGACTCCTTTTTTTTTCTAAAAATAGATTGCTTGGCTGATTTGTTGTTATTAATATTGTTGTTGTTACAATTATATATTTTGATACAAATCTTTTTTTTGTTTCCACAGGTCTTTGTAGGGGTAAAGTTGTGATTCTATGTGACTCCCCTTGCTCCCTGTGAAAAGTGGGGCTCATATTAAGTTGTTATTGTCATATATATTGATGTATATGAGATAAAATACTAGTGTAAATAGAGTTCGACTCTAAAGTTTTGACAACTTTCAAAATGCTCACCAGTTATGCTAATTAATACCACTGTATCTATTATTAGTAAGTCGTCATCTTCTTTCTAAGTTTTATAATTTTATTAAGTGAGATTTTGACTCAAGATTTAAAATAGGTGATGGAATTCCACTATCAAGTAGTTAGGTAATGGCAATCCAACTCAATGAAGCAAGGCCCAACCAAAGCCCAACCCATTAATTACCTTAGGGCCCAAACAAGACAGAATCAGTTTTATAAAACCGTAGACCATGTGGGCTTCATATGACTGCTTCTTTTGGTCCATGACTGCTTTCATTCTCTTGACATGGTCCAGAGGATGGAGCCCATTGCAACAATGAACTGGTTGAAAAACTACACTTGTTTTATTTCCCCATGAAGATGAACCGCAACACCAAGTATTAGCTTTCATCAAATCTGTCAATTCCTATTAATCAACATATTATAACTTAAATTGCAATTCTTATGCATAAGTTTTTGGGGAAATTGGATAGCTAATAAAAAACTTAGGTAGTCCTTCTTATAAGAAATATGTTCCAGGAGTTCTGATGTTCAAGCAATGAAAAAGAAATATTCAGATCCCTTAATAAATTTTCAACTTCATTGAAGGTGTTTGCATTTAGTTGAACTAAAATATTCATTTCATCATCAATTATATGTCTGGAGAGACAAATATCGATATATGGTAGTACAGGGGCGATCAAAGTTTAGGCATTTTATTACAACCTTGTTCTCTTTTCAAAGGTCTGTTTTTCCCTTTTTTTCGTTCAATATTTGTAGAGAATGTATTCGGATGCATTCTTGCCAGTTGAGGTGCTTAATTTTGCTACTTATCATTTACCATTGAGAAAACAAGCAGTCAATCATAAAAGGAGTAGAAAAAGCAATACTGGCGTCACGGACTCACAAAGCCAAACAATTGAAAAAGAGGGCTTGTGCGTGATCCATGTGTATTAGCTAAAATAGTAGAAAAACCAGGATAGGCCGCAAGGCATGAAGTCAAGACCCTGTTCTTTTCGTGGATATATCTGTGGCCCTCGCTCCTTCTCACTCGTTTTTCCTCATTCTGACTCCTTAAACAAATACCACTCTTTCTCACTCCTTTCCATTCCCTCCTACTCCTTTCCACACTCTTCCATTCCCTCCCACTTCATCCCACTTCTTCTCACACTTTTCACGCTCTTTCATTCCTTTCCACTCCCACCCCATTCCACTCTTTTTCACTTCGTTCTATTCATTTATACTCTTTTTCACTTCATTCCATTTCTTCCCATTTCTGCATACAACAAACCGCTCCTACCCACTCTATTCCACTCATTCACACTTCGTTCTATTGACTTTTAAAGTATTCCACAAACTATAATATACCCACGAAAAGAACAGGGCCTAAAAAAGAGAGCTTGTGTATAATCCATGTCTATCATCCAGTCTAGTACTTCATTGGCTACCCTGTATTACCACTTGAGCATTTTACATTGATAAATATGTTTGGAAATATTATAGATCTAGAAGATATTAGGTCATCTCTTTTCTTTTTATTTTTTTGTTTTGGTTGAGTGGAGGCATAGTGATCAATAGGATTTCGACAAACAACTTTCAAAAGACTATACCAATTAAACTGAGCGACACCTACTTTTTTTCTTTGGTTTTCTTCTAGGTGTTTGTTTTTGTTTTCTTGTAAATATATTTATTTTTTTATTTTTCTTCCTTCAATGTACATGGCTGTTTCCTTAACAAAAGGTGAACTTCTTATGATATTATCTTCCATAGTAGTACAATTGAAGGACATTTTCACACACAAATTTATAGGATCAATCTATTAGGGGAGAGTGCTAACAATGCTGCAGAAATATCGTTATCTTGCTCTAATACATTATTATCCCTACAATTTAACTATCATTAGAAAATGTTTGTCATTGTAACCTTTTCATATTCTCCATGTATAAATTAAATAGTGGAAAACTCAATCATATATATTTGTCTACAACTTTTTCTGATCAATTCTTGCTTAAAAAGTATTTTTGTTACAAGTGGCATATTTAATCTACTATACATAGATCAATCTCTTTTTACTAAGTGATAAGGTATTATGTCGAAGGGACCTCAACTCAAATAAGGTTTCTACCTAAAACCAATTGGTAATAGATGGAGTAACTCACAAGGTTCTTGGGGGTGGGGGAATGTTTATGTGAATCAATGAATAACTCTCGGTCTAATGAAAACAGAAAGAAAACTGAAATTACAAACCTGCAAGCCAAGTTTTTTGCGAAGATTAATAGGTATAATTGCTGTAACTTGAAGACCCTGTAGTAGTTCTGAAATAAAAAGGTTAACCGATGTCAAACATACTGCATACATATTTATAATGATGGTTACATTAAAAAGGCAAAACTTTATTACCGTCACATGATTTCACATATAGGTACTTGGAGAGCCCAGAAGATATAATTCCTAGGAGGACATCATTGATCGTCTGCAAGTAATATCCAACATATGTTTCAGAAAAATTGAAGAGATTTAATATGACTATCTATATGACTATATCTTTAAAAGTTAACCTTTTTTTCCCCCTAAAGCAATCACTTTTACCCTTTGTTTTGATAGATAGGTAGGAAAGAGAAATGGAAGTTAATTAACTCTAATTTTGCTTGTTTGAAAAAATTAATGACAATTAGAGTTCATAGTTACAAAATACATGCAACTTACAGCATTAGGAATGACCTTCTTGATAGACGTGAAGTCTTGAAGCTGAAACTTGACAGTCTCCAACTTCCTTGGCCAAAACTCCACTCCTTTACCCCCATATATGAGACTTCTCTTATCTTTCACGCAAGAAGCCAGCCCCAAATCCTCCATTGCAAACACCAATGTAAACCATGTAGTCCTAACCAACCCCCAAACCCCTCCCTTCCTCCACTTCTTTTCTCCCTTAGCTTTTTTCTTCATATCACCATTTTCGATCTGCATTACACCATCCCTTTGCTTCCCAAAACAGGCCGAAAGCATAGACATCAAGGAGGCTCCATCACCTAAAGCATGATGGACTCTTAACACTACACAATTTAGGCCTAATAATACATGTACCTCCCACAATGGCTTGTTTTCACTCAGTGGGTTCGACACTGCCAAGTTAGCCATGTATGCATTCACGGCTGTTTCCATGTCCTCTTCACTTCCAGTGACATTGGTTGTAGTAGGGTGGACGATGATGAAGTGGTCATCAATGTTGACACAAGTTTTTCTCCAATATTCTTTAGCATGATCTCTTACCACAAGACTGCAAAATCTCGGGTGTTCGATCATGACTGACTCTGAAAATGCCTTCTTTACGGCATCCACATCAATGGGGTGCCTTAATCCCATGGCACAATTGATAATTTGCTCGGTTTTTGGACACAAGGAGATCCTACAGTAAGGGGAGCTCAGGGCTTCATCATCACCATGGTTAGCCTTTGCCTCACTCATTTTCTTTTCTTTTTTTTTCTGTACCCTTTTTCTGAAGGGAAATCTTGAAGCCTGAGGCAAGTGAAATATATAATTAGCAAATGAGTTGAAGCTTGTAGGCTTGGATTAATTGGAAACTACTAGGGTGATGATCAAGTTGCTCCAAATATAATGGTGCCAACTTTTAATGTAATTAATGTGTGATAGGCAACTTCCCAACTGCCTAACTTATTGACTGTGGGGTTAATTTTGTACAATAGCTAGATGATTATCACGCATGGAGTGGGTAGAGTTTGTGCATTTATTTATGGATGATGATGGTGATAGAAGAAATAGCAAAGAAATTAAATGCTTTTTTCTTTAAAGGGCATGATTTCTATTTCAACATGATAATATGACTAAGTGTAAAAATATTGGAATATATGTGTCCTTAATTATTTTCTTATTATTTTGTGAGATATTTAATTTCTGAAATCATGACATTTTGGAAGTACTCCAAATATAAGCAAACGAAATTATCAGGGGCGAAGTTAGGAAATTCGGAGAGGGGGTTGGAATTAATGGCACACAATATAAAATTGAACAATTGCATTCATCAAGATGATACTGTGACATAGGTTTTCTTTCTCCCGGACCAGATGGAAGAGCATTTACATCAACCCGACTTCTTTGAGTAGAGGACGGAATGGAATTGATATTTATATCACAAGGTGGTGGTGGTGGTGGTGGCGTTTGTGGTTGAGCGACATCGTTTCCACCTTCTTCGCTTAACAGCGGGTTTTCGGATTTCGAACTTGAAGGTAACGACGATCATTCCTTACCTATCCTTTTGAAATATCTATACATTTTGACCTATAATTAAAATTAAACATATAAATCAAACACTTATGAGACCCCTAAACTATAATCAATGATCAATTAGCATACAAGATAAATGACCAAAAACACTGCAATTACATCAATTGAAATCCAACAATTGCATCCAAGTATCCAACAATTGAAATAAATGGCAAAACCTTGGAATCAAGCAAAGCAAATCCAAAACCCACCCACGGTGTTTGCTTCAAGCATCAAACATGAGAACTGAAATCAAAGTATCAAACTAATCTACAAATTCATATTTAACCTACAATACAATTGAAATGCAACCTTCAAATTGAGATTTGAGAACTCACAAATTTGGAGAATGGAGAGAGATGTGAGGCCGTGGCCGTGGGCGGCGGGTGGTCGACGCGGTGCAGGTGGGCCGTGGGCGGTGGCCAGTGGAGGATTGCCGGATTGGTGAATGGTGGTGAGTAACGTGAGTGACGACGAACAGGAGTAGCCAGGGGTGAAGCACAGAAGCAAGCAGCGGCGAAGACTGAAGAACAGGCCAATTCTGGGCTTAAAAATAAAAACAAAAAAATTGAAAAAAATAAAAATATAGGAAGGGGGAGGTTCGAACCCACAACCACCGACACACAAAGCCAAGCGCTAGACCGCTAAGCTATCACAATTTTTGTGCTTCTCTTCAACAAATATAGTACATATCCTCAACTTCGAATTTTTTTAATTTTCTGACATATATTTATTTTTTATTATTTTTTGGAGAGGGGGTCGGGTGACCCACGGTGGCTATGCCACTGGAAATTATTGCAAAAATAGAAAATATAGTACGCATTATTATTTTAATAACAAATCATAGCAGACATGCAATAAAGTGACAAGTGATAATAAAATTGTCGAAGATCTAATTAAAATTAAATTTCATATAACAACATGAAGAACATACGTTTATACCGCTAATAAAGTTGAAAGCTCATGAAGTAATGCTTATTAATTGAGCCATGTAATATCTTGATCTGGTAATTCCTCCCCAAAAAAAAAAGAGGAAAAAAAAACCTCCATCGATTCACAAAATATGAACTAAACCTCCATTAATTCTAGCGAGTACGATGGTAGTGGTCCTGAACTGAACTCAGAACCATCGGACCTACTCAATTTAGAGAGTCTGGATCAAATAAAATGAGATTTAATGGGTCTTAAACATACCTGGGTCCGAGGGACATGGGTCAGATCTAGGTTTAGGTCTAAACAATTCAGACCTAGACCGGCCAAGACTTATTTAAAATGCATTAATTTTTTTTTTAAAAAAAAGTGTAGCAAAGACAATTTGCTAAAGTAGCTCTACACTAGTAAATACGAAAGGTACTTTGCTGTCTGCCGGTCGTAGAAGAAGAACTATGTCGTTATGCTTGTTTAAAATTTGATAGACTTTATCTTGTGGTCTGTGTCAAAATATTATTTTTAACATATAAAGCGTAAGTAAGAACATTTACCTAGGTATATGTTGTTAGAATGGTTTTTTATACATATCACGTTTTTTAAATTCAAGGATTTGCTTTCAGAATGTGGTAATTCATGTTACGTTGGGATGTAGAAAAAATAATTGTTAATGTAAAAAATAGTTAGGATCTGTAGACCTACCAGATCCACATGGCCTAGGTCTAGGTCCCACATTTCCAGACAGATATGGGATGGATCTGAATCTAGGTGCAAAAAAAATTAAATGAGTTTGAGTTCAGCTGGACCCGACTCAGATTCGACCTATCACCATCGTTACTAGTGAGTCAAGCTCTCCAGCCTCCCTCCTGCTTTTTCCAACTACATCACACGTTAATTGTCCTCCACTTTTTGAAGGCGATATCTCTTTGTCCAATTATTCTATGAAGATCTTCACATAATATTAATTAATATTCGTTGGACACGTATTTAACACGTACATTAAAAATTTGTTAATCTTTATACTATAAATGCTAAAATGTGTGAGGGCTGAGTATTGAGGAAATGAAAAATGCTAATATGAGAGTAAATTTCGGATAAATATTGCTTCACAACCGTTCATCAAAATCTTAGGTAATTTCAACATTTGGATTTATCTCGATAACCGTCTTAATAGATAGCACATGCAATAATCTCTCTCTCTCTTTACTGGGCACATTAGGTCTCAGGTTCGATTCCCCCCTCCCTCATTGTATTGTACTCTTTACTGGGCACATTAGGTCTCAGGTTCGATTCCCCCATCCCTCACTGTATTGCATTGCCCTTTGTGGCTCCTATGAATAAAAAACGGACATTAGGTCTCAGGTTCGATTCCCCCCTCCCTCATTGTATTGCATTGCCCTTTACGGCTCCTTCGAACTAAAACGTTTTTGATTTCCATCATTATTATTAATATTTTGTATTTTTCAGTGCAAATATAAATTTGAGCATGTATTATATATTAGAGATAACAGAATAATAAATGCGATTTCCATCATTATTACGATTATTGTTGTTGTCGTTGTTATCTTTCTGTTTGAATTTGATGACATAGTCAATATTAATTATAATCATCTAATTATCAAAGAGGGATTAAGATATTATAATGGATATAAAAATTGTTATTAGTTCATTATTATAGAATACGTTCATATTTTAGAAGTTTTAACTTAAGGAAACCAAATTATAATTACTGAACAAGACACAAAACCTTATGCGAAACCTTATTATTAACACATAATATAATATACACAATTATGAAGAAATACAACAATAACACCACCACCATCTCCCAGTGTGGGTCCCGCTTTCGCGGGGTCTGGGGAGATCCAGTTGTAGGCAACCTTACCTCTACCGGCATTCCTACCCGTAGAGAGGCTGTTTCCAAGAGACCCACAAAAAGGATTTTGTGAAAATATTTTATAGAAGAAAGCTTTTATGAAAACATTTAATAGGGAAAATTAGGGCCACGTAGCAAGGAATGACTAAAATAAATTAAAAGGACAAGATGCTAAAGCTATGAAACGCAAGAATAATATAACAGAGAAAGTTAACATACCTTAACAATCAAAGGTAAGTAAACGTTGTCTCTACCCAGAAGAAAGTACTACCTGCAAACAAACACGATGTACGAAAAAAAATCCACTGCCAGCACTAAGCCACTGCAACCAAAGGACAACTACGGGGTCGACTCTCTGCGATCTAAGATCTTAATCCTATCCCGCCACAGCCTCCTATCCTGAGTCAGGTCCTCTGTCAAACTTACAACTTTTAAGTCATCTCTAATCACCTCGTCCAAACTCTTCTTTAGTCGACCCCTCCCTCTTTTGCCTCCGGGGATGTTGATAATCTCACATCTCCTCACTGGAGCGTCCACACTCCTCCTTTTCACATGGTCAAACCATCGGAGTCTTGTTTCTCTCATCTTATCTTCGATGGGAGCTACTTTAGCTAAGTCCCTGATTACTCCATTCCTAATTCTGTCTATTCTCGTAAAACCACACATCCACCTAATCATCCTCATCTCTGCTACCATCAACCTTTGAACATGCGTCTTTTTTAGAGGCCAACATTCCGATCCATAGAGAACAGCCGGTCTAACTACCATTCGATAGACTTTGCCTTTCAATCCTAGGGGCACCATCTTATCACACAGCACACCTGAGGTAAACTTTCATTTTTACCAGCCCACTTTTATTCGCTGGTTAATATCTTCGTCAATATCCCCATTCTGCTGAATGATCGAGTCTAGATACTTAAACTTATCGACCTTAGGTATCGACCTCTCATCCAGGGTGACTTCTCCCCCAGTATCTACCCTTCCACTGAAATAGCAATGAAGATATTCTGTTTTCGATCTACTTACTTTAAAACCTCTAGCTTCCGGCGTATGCCCCCATCGCTCTAATTTGTCATTAACACCCTGTCTGGTCTCATCAATAAGAACAATGTCATCTGCAAATAGCATACACCATGGTAACGCATTTTGAATCCCTTTTATAAGTTCATCCATAACTAAGGTGAAAAGAAAAGGGCTTAAGGCGGAACCCTGATGCAGGCTCATATCAACGGCGAAGTCATTGGTGACCTCTCATGGCATCCTAACACTCGTCCTACCTCCCTCGTACATATCCTTAATAACTCGAATATACAAAGGTGACACTCATTTCTTTTCTAAGCATCTCTATAACAATTCACGCGGGACAATTATGAAGAAATAATAAAGATTTTTGATTTCCATGATTATTATTAATATTTTGTATTTTCCGATACAAATATAAACTTGAGCATGTATTATTAGAGATAATAGAAAAATAAATATGATTTTCATTATTATTTTCATTATTACTATTGTTGTTATTATCGTCATTATCGTTGTTGGCGATGTTATTTTCCTCTTTGAATTTAATAACATAGTCAATATTAATTATGATCATCTAATTATCAAAGAGAGATTAAGAGATTATAATGGATACACAAGTTTTTATTATTTCATTATTGTAGAATAAGTTCATGTTTTAGAAGTTTTAACTTAAGGAAACCGAATTATGATTACTAAACAAGCCGTAAAACCTTATGTAACACCTTATTATTAACACATAATATAATATACACGTTTATATGGAAATAATAAACATTTTTTGTTTCCATGATTATTATTATTATTTTGTCTTTTTCGATACAAATATATATTTGAGCATGTATTATTAGATATAATAGAAATATAAATATAATTTTCATGATTATTTCCATTATTACTATTGTTGTTGTTATCGCCATTATCGTTATCATCGTTGTTGTCTTTCTCTTTGAATTTGATAACATAGTCAATATTAATTATGATCATATATATGTAAGGGTTGTGCTGAAAAATTACATATTATAAGCATAATATAACATATTGCAAGGGTTGAAGTGAAACATAAAAAAATAAAAAATAAAACACGATCATCATATTAGGCCTGTGAAGTTGAATTTCTTTCACATTTAATATAATCTATTTAACAGAAGGAAATAAACAAAATATTTTTCTTTTTCTTTCAAAGCATACATATCATGTAATTAAATTTAATTCATGTAAATCTTAATAGGATTATTAATTTTTTTAAGTTTCAAATAAATTGACCAAAATCTAATCTATTTAACGCACAAGAAAAAACAAAATAATTTTTGTTTTCTTTTAAACCATACAATTCCAATAATCAAATTCTCTTTATAAAATACCTAAAATTATAATTAATTTTTTATCGTTTAAAATAAAATATCCCAAATCACCATAACACTTCAAACTAAGAAATATCTCAACCCACAAGTCTGAACTCAATCCATCTCTTGCAAGGCAACATAAGGGCATGGGAAGTTTATATCAAAACCCATGAAGCTATTGAGTTGACTTGAAAACCAAATGTACAAACTATGAATATATAATTATATTAGCACCCCCTAATGGGCCACTTTAAATAGCAAAAAAAGTTATATCTTAGCATAAATATAATATTCAAATTATTTTCGTTGAAAAACAAATTTTATTTGTGTTATATGAGAAACTCACACTAAACCGACTTCAAAACAGTTTCTACCTAACTTAACTAGACAATTAACGACTTCATAAATTTTTATTCAATAACAAAAGGAGGAGATAGATTTTTCGTCATTGGCATCATAGATTGGCTTATCATCACCCCATTTAGCGTGTTTTGTAACAAATTTACTATCTACTGTTTTCATCATACTTATATAGACTTTTTCCACAATCATATAGTTTTTAATTGTTAATCCCATTGGTTATGCATGAAGTTGCTATACACTTAACTTTTTTATTGAGTTTTTCCATTATCTTCTCTAAATTACAATGGTAATTATGTCTACCATAACTATTCGTTTATTATTTCGACAATATTTCTACAAAATATCTATTTGAATATACTCCGTAAAAATTACGGGCCTAGACTAATTTTTTTTCAAAATTAAAAGAACACATATGACACATGTTGGATACACAGGGTCAGCAGCGTCAGGCACGAATTAAAACGCTATGAGTTGTTCTTTTGTTTTATTATTTTTATAGCACCAAATTATAGAATTAGTAATATATGACTCCATCTCACATATTTTTGTTTTAAGGACATCTATTGTCATTGATTAATGATTACCCTTCGTTTTATTATGATGCCTTCTAATTACACTGAACAATTAGTGTAATCTTAGCTCAAGGACTATATTTTCAAGTTTCAATAATAAGAAAAATTCGTAGGGTTTATTGCTTCATTTTTGAGAATGCATTTCACTTGTATTGCATATTATAAATAAACTAAAGAAAAAATGACCTTGTAAATTTAACTATATAAATTCTAATGTTGTGTCCACAATATATCTGTGTCCTAATTTTTAAAAAATTGATGTGTCCAGTATCTATAGTATATCATATCCGTATTCCGGTGTCGAGAACCCGAAAAAAAGGATAGCACCTCTAGAAGTTATCTATGGTCCCATAACCATCACAATATCAACCTTATAGGTGACATTATTTCCCCATTAAATGCCACAATCTTGATCCTACGTATGGCCAGAATTTTGACAATCAAGAACAAGCGATGCCACACATACTACCAACTAAAATAATCTGAAAGGTATATCATGTTTCTATCAATTAAAAAAATATGAATTTATTTTTCTTGTTGCAAAAGCAAAAAAAAGAACTCATAAAACGTAAGGTAGAGCTTTTTGAATCTTATAAGAGTATCAATAAAAAAAGAATTTCAACAACCGTCTCTTCTCCTTTAGTGGCAGAGGCACCTGTATGAAGGGGGGGTTATTCTTTTTCCTTTCCTAAAACAATTGTAAGAAAATTCTTAAAATCATTTTAAAATAACCTTATAAAAATTAATATTTATTAATCAAATTTCATGAAATTCAAAAATGAACACTGTCGTAGAAAATTTTATGAAAGTCATAAAAATGGTTCTATAAAAGTTCCAATAAAAAAGAGTTTTCCAACCTACAGCATCGTCTTCTTCCTATAACTAGTAGATGATTGATGAATACCATAAGTAGCGAAGTAATCCACAATGTTATCGGAAAAATGATTTTTCGATGGAATCGCCGACCGAAATAAGCCGTCGGAATACAGCGGATCGGGACAACCATGTTCCGACGGAATATAACATTGCGTCGGCACTGTTCCGACGAAAAACGGAGGCCGTGGGAATCGGTTCCGATGGAAATACCGACGGAGAAGCTTGCATTCGACGGCCAAAAGGTCCGTCGACTCCATCTGTCTCAATTTTTAAAAAAAAGAAAAATTGAAAATTCTGACGGAAATTCCGTCGGAATCCGTCGGATTTCCGTCGGCAATCCGTTCGAAAATCCGTCAGAATTTTTAAAATTTTTTTAAAAAAATTGGGCACTGGAGCCAACCCAAAACCACATTTGAAATCCAAAATCTACCAATTACTCAATAAAGTTTCTACAACCAACACAAATTATTCTATAATTGTTAAATTGTAACTCCAATTTCTCAATTTCATCAAAGTATCTACTACAAACTAAACAAACAATACTTACATAGTAAATTTTCATATTCTCATCAACACAACCAAATTCAAAATCCAAAATCTACAAATAACTCAATAAAATTTCAACAACCAACATAAATTATCACATAATTGTTAAATTCTATCTCAAATTTGCCAAATTCATCGAAAAATTCACTACAAACTAAACAAACCACTTGCTTGAAATTACAAGAGGAATTTGATGGTGGAATTGGGTTGTCGGTGACAAAGTGAGCGGCGGCGGCGGCAGCGAGCTAGGGCGGCGGCGAAACCGGCCGCCGGCGACAAGCTCACGACGGCGACCCACAGCGCTCCCTCTCTCTCTCTCTCTAACTCGTGCGCTGTCTCTCTCTCTCTATTTCACCATCCAAAATGAAGACGAACTCGGGTTGAGGGTTAATATTCTTTGTCCGATGGAATATTCCGTCGGATATTCTGTCGGGCAGAGAGATCCGACGGAACGTTCGACGGAATATTCCGTCGGACAAGGAATATTTTTTGAAAAAATTTCCCCCTCTTTTCTGCAGAAAACTGGTCAACTTTGACCAAAGGTCTGACAGAATTTCCGTCGGAGTTTCCAACGGAATATTTGTCCGTCGGACAATCCGTCTGCCCTTTCTACTTTTTCCGTCCTTCCATCGCCATGTCCGTCGGCCTATCCAACGGTCTCTTTTTCGTTCGGCATTTTCCGTCGGAGAAAACAGATTTTTTAGTAGTGTATTGCGTACAAAATAGTCCATAATTTTATATTCATTTGCATGGGTAAATAATTGTAGATTTGACCAGCATAAAGCATGTTTAAGTAGATTGAAATAGGTTTAATTAGCAGTTAGCAAAATAGAACACTTTGAAAGCAAGTTTGTAAAGGGGTTGGAGCATATTCGACTAGCAGTTAGTAGGTTTGAGCAGGATAGAGCATATTGAAATAGATTTTAGTAACAGTTAGTATATTTGAGCAAGTTGGAACATATTGAAATATATTGAAGTAGGTAGTAGGTTCAATATGCATGCTCATAATGAACAAGCCCACAAGTGGGTGTTTTTCCATATTTGCTTGGTTGTATAGATATATCATCAGACGGCCCAAGAAGATACTACAGATTGTAACATCTCTTGTTACAAATTATTCTATCACTGCTGTTGTTGCCACACTAATCAATTGTGATTCTCTAATTGTTGCCACCACCAACGGAACTCTTCATTCCAAGTAAGGACTCCTTAAAACATTCGATTAAGAATTGAGAGTCAGAGATGATATCTTTAGCAACCATCACTTGTAAATCAGCTTTTCCTGCATAGCTTACCATGTACATAACCAATGCCTGCAAAAAGACAATTTAGTGAGATTAGGAAGAAGAAAACTGGGAAGAATATTATGACAATTAGAAGAGATGAAGTAGGAAAGAAATAGTACATGAGGTAGGCTAGAAGTATTCACTCTTATGTAAGTTACGGGATTGCCTGCAATTGTCAGCTCTTCTGAAGGACCCACAATATTTGAAATTACAAAAGTTGTATTGCACATTAATCTGTACGTGAACCAACTAATCGCCCGCAATCATTCAGTTGCGAAAATTACTTTTCTGTATATATATTTTTAAAAATAATACTAACTATTGAATAGACCGTTTTCTTGTTAAATATATTACGTGACTTATTTGTTGTTGTTAATATTGTTGTTGTTACAATTATATATTTTGATACAAATCATTTTTTTGTTTCCACGGTTGCTAGTCGGGGTAAAGTTGTGCTTCTATGTGACTCCCCTTACTCCTTGTGAAAAGCAGGTATCATACTAAGAGTTGTTGTTGTTATATATATTTTGATAAAATGCTAACGTAAATAGAGTTCGACCCTAAAATTTTGACATCAACATTTAAAATGCTTCATCAGTTACGCTAATCGATATCACTGTATTTATTTATTTATTTCTTTGGATGGAGAGGGCCCCCACTGTCTATTATTAGTAAGTCATCATCTTCTTTCTAAGCTTTATTATTGTTTTATCAAGTGAGATTTTCACTCAAGATTTAAAATAGGTGATGGAATTCAGCTTTCAAATAGTTGGGTAATGGCAATCTGACTCAATGAAGCAAGGCCAAACCAAAGCCCAACCCATTAATTACCTTAGGGCCCAAACAAGGTAGAATCAGTTTTCCAAAAACGTAAGCCATGTGGGCTTCATATGACAGCTTCTTTTGATCCATTATTGCCTTCATTCTCTTGACATGGTCCAAAGGATAGAGCCCATTGCAACAGTGAACTGGTTGAAAAACTGCACTTGTTTTGTTACCCCATGAAGATGAACCACACCACCAAGTATTAGCTCTCATCAAATCTGCCAATTCCTGTTAGTCAATAGATTATAACTTAAATTGCAATTCTTATGCACAAGTTTTTGGGGAAATCGTATGGCTAATAAAAACTTAGGTAGTGCTTCTTATAAGGAATATGTTCTAGGAGTTCTCATGTTCAAACGATAAAAAGAAATATTCAAATCTCTTAACAAATTTTCAACTTCATCGAAGATGTTTGCGTCTAGTTGAACTAAAAAATACCCATTTTGTCATCAATCATATATTTGGAGAGACAAATATGGTAGTACATTGGCTATCAAAGTTTAGGAATTTTATTACAGCCTTGTTGTTTTTGCAGATGTCTACTTTTGTCTCTTTTATTTGTTCAATATCCGTAAAGAACGTAGTTGGACGCACTCTTATGAAATGAGGTACTTAATATTTCCTTACTTATCATTTACCACTGTGAAAAAAGCAGTCAATCATAAGAGTAGGAAAAGTAGGGTCGGGGTCACGAAGTCAAACAATAAAAAAAGAGGGCTTCTCTGCGATCCATGTGTATTAGCTAAAACGGTAGAAAAAGCAGGATAGGCCGCAAGGCATGAAGTCAAGACCTTGTTTTTTTTTCGTAGGTATGTTTGTGGCCTTCACTTCTTCCCACTCCTTAAAGACAAATACCACTCTTTCCCACTTCCTTTCATTCCCCCCAATCATTTCCACATTGTTTCATTCCCTTCCACTTCGTCCCACTTCTTCAGACACTTTCCACACTTTTTCATTCCCTCCCACTCCTACTCCCACTCAATTTCATTCTTTCCCGCTCTATTCCACTCCTTTCTACTCTTTTCTATCCTATTTCATTCCTTTCTACTTCTGCATACAACAAACCACTACTACCCACTCCATTCCAATCCTTCACAGTTCATTCCATTCACTTCCACTCCACACCTACAATATACCCATGAAAAGAACACGATCTAAAAAAGAGAGTTTGTGTATAATCCATGCGTACCATCTGGTCTATTACTTTATTGGCTACACTATATTCCCACTTGAGTGTAATATGTTGGGAAATATTATAGATCGAGAAGATATTATGTCATCTCTTTTCTTTTTCTTTTTTTTTTTTTGGTTGAAGAGAGGCGCAGTGATCAATAGGATTTCGACAGACGACTTTCAAAAGGCTATACCAATCAAACTAAACGGCCAACTACTTTTTTCTTTGGTTTTGTTCTAGGTGTTTATTTTTGTTTTCTTGTAAAGATATTTATTTTTTTATTTTTCTTCCATCTATGTACATGGCTATTTCTTTAACAAAAGGTGAACTTTTTACGGTATTATCTTTCACAGTAGTACAATTGAAGGACATTTTCACACCCAAATTTATAGGATCAATCTACTAGGGGAGAGCGCTACGAATAATGTAGAAATATCTGTTATCTTGGTCTAATATATTATTATGCCCACAATTTAAATACGATTCAAAATGGTTATTATTGTAACCTTTTCATATTCTCCACGTATAAACTAAATGGTGGAAAGCTCAATCAAATATAGTTGTCTACAAGTTTTTCTCAATCCTTGCTTAAAAAGTATTTTTAACCACGGGGTGGAAGGGCATACTCAACTAACAGAAGATTCGGGCAAGATATGCAAGGTCTTATACAAAAAATCTTTCTTTGTTGATTGATATGGTAGTATGTCGAAGCGACCTTAGCTCAAATGAGGTTTCAATCTAAAATCAATTGATAATGGATGGAGTAACTCATAGGTTTATATACATGCTTGAATCCTTCAATTTTATTAATACGGAACAACACCCAATTGTATATTCTTTGTATTTTTATCAATATAGTACAATACTCACTTTCATGCTCCAACACAATTATTTTAAAAGTGAAGGGGGAGGACTTGGGCCTGGGCCTTGACTGTGTTTCCCTTATTCCTTGGATTTGTTGGCCCACTGGATCTCCCTTGATATAGGGACCACAGTGAGTTGCCAAAACATACCACTCCAAGATTCAAAAAACAGGGGGATAAGATCTTGCATTTATATTTGAGAGACATTACTTAGCGAAGTATTAAATATCGTCTCTCCAATAGTAGTTAGAAAATTCTACCCAATCAAAAAATTGTCCTTTTTATGTGCAAGGCTTACTCCCAATCTCCAACATGTTGCCATATGCTCCTTACCTTTAAAATTACAATGTGGCTAGGCTTGGCAAAAACAAGGAGTTTTTTTTTTGGGGGGAAATATTTACGTGAACAACCCTCAATCTAATAAAAACAGAAATTAAATTGAAATTACAAACCTGCAAGCCAGGTTTTTTGCGAAGATTAACAGGTACAATTGCTGTCAGTTGTAGACCATGTAATAGTTCTAAAATAAAAAGGATAACTGAGGTCAAACATACCGCATACATCTTTATAATGATGGTCGCATTAAAAAGGCAAAACTTTATTACCATCACGTGATTTCACATGTAGGTATTTGGAGAGCCCAGAAGATATAATTCCTAGGAGGACATCATTGATGGTCTGCAAGTAATATCCAACATATGGTTTAGAAAAATTAATGACAATTAAGAGTTTATAGTACAAAATACATGCAACTTACAGCATTAGGAATGATCTTCTTGATAGACTTGAAGTCTTGAAGCTGAAACTCGACAGTCTCCAACTTCCTTGGCCAAAGCTCCACTCCTTTACCCCCATATATGACACTCCTCTTATCTTTCACGCAACAAGCCAGCCCCAAATCCTTCATTGCAAACACCAATGTAAACCATGTAGTCCTAACCCGCCCCCAAACCCCTCCCTTCCTCCACTTTCTCCCCTTCTTTTCTCCCTCAGTTTTTTTCTTCATCTCACCCACTACACCATCCCTTTGCTTCCCAAAACAAGCCGAAAGCATGCACATCAAGGAGGTTCCATCACCTAAGGCATGTTGGACTCTTAACACTATACAATTTAGCCCTAATAATGCATGTACCTCCCACAATGGCTTGTTTTCGCTTAGTGGGTTCGACACTGCCAAGTTAGCCAGGTATGCATTCACGGCTGCTTCCATGTCATCTTGACTTCCAGTGACAGTGTCAATACAATGATGAAGTGGTCATCAATGTTGACACAAGTTTTTCTCCAGTATTCTTTACCATGATTTCTTACCAGAAGACTGCAAAATCGAGGGTGTTCCATCATGACAGATACTGAGAATGCCTTCTTTAGGGCACACACATCGATGGGGTGCCTTAATCCCATGGCACAATTGATAATTTGCTCGGTTTTTGGACACAAGAAGACCCTACTACAAGGGGAAAGGGCTTCACCATCATCATGGTTAGCCTTTGCCTCACTCATTTTCTTGTTTTTTTTTTTTTTTCTGTGCCCTTTTTCGGAAGGGAAATCTTGCAGCCTGGGGTACGTGAAATATATAATTAGCAAATGAGTTGAAGCTTGTAGGCTTGGATTAGTTGGAAACTAATATTGCCAACTTTTAATGTAATTTAATTTAGTTATTGTGTACGTGATAGGCAACTTCCCAACTGCCTACCTTATTGACAATCACACAGAGTGAAGAGAGTTTGTGCATTTATTTATAGATGATGATGGTGATAAGACAACTAGCAAAGAAATTAAGGTAGTGTCTGGTTGGGGAAAAAATAATTTTCTCGAAAAATATTTTTCTGATTTTTTGTTGTTTAGCACAATAAACGATGGAAAATTATTTTCCAAGGAAAATGACTTTCCCCCTGATGGAGGAAAATAATTTCTTTTTTTAGAAGATGGGAATTTGATTTTCCTCCTTCAACGCTTTGGTAATATGGTCAGTCGAATTTAGGTGAAAAATTCAATTTCAATAGTTTGAATCGAAACTTGACTATCCGATAGGGAAGATTAAAATAAATTCAAATCTAAATTTTCAGCTCAAATTTCTTTCATTTGATCGATATTTATCTTTACAACGATAATTTAATCGACATTTCTTGCCACTAAAACAATTTAGTCGACTCGCAAGTAAAATAATTTCAACGATTTAGATTGAAACTTAATCATCAGATAAAAAATATTAAAATAGGCTCAAATTCAGATTTTGAGCTTGATATTCCAATTCTTTCATTTGTTCAACATTTTTTTATACAACGACAATTCAATTGATATTTTTCGCATCTTAAATAGAGCAATCAATATTTTTCACCACTAGAATAATTTCAATAGTTTGGATCAAAACTGATCATTGGATAGGAAAGATTAGAATAGGCTAAAATGCAGATTTTGAGCACAACATTTGTTTATTTGGTCAACATTTCTCTCCGCCACTACAATTCAATCGATATTTTTTTCCAGTTGAATAATTCAATTAATATTTTTCATCCCTAAAATAATTTCAACGGTTTAGATCAAAATTTCATTATCCGAGAGGAAGTATTGAAAAATACTCAAACTATGAATTTTAACTTCAAAATTCCTTTATTTGGTCAACATTTATATCAACTACGACTATTCAATCAATATTTTTGCCATTTAAACAATTCAGTTGACGTTTTCTATTTTTCATGAAAAATGATTTATCTTGTACCAACCAACGGAACATGTGACATGAAAGTCAAATTTCCTTGAAAAAATATTTTCCACAGAAAATGATTTTTAGGGAAAACCATTTTCCTTCCAACCAGCAACACCACCACCACCTCCCTGTGTGGGTCCCGCTTTTGTGGGGTCTGGGGAGATCCAGATGTGGGCAACCTTAACTCTACCAACATCCCTACTCGTAGAGAAGGTGAATCTAAGAGACCCACAAAATAAGATTTTGTGCATGAAAACATTTTATACAAGAAGCATTTTGTGAATACATTAAATGGAAAAAAAAAAACTACAGATACACAGGAGGGAATGAACTAAGAAATACAAATAAATCAGGTGGCTGTAATTATGTAAACATAAGTACATCATAAGTACAACATAGTAGAGGAACGTACTATACCTTAACAAACAGAGGTAGACAAACAATGTCTCTTCCCAAATGTTTGTATTACCTACATGCAAATACGACACGGAAAAAAAAAACCCACATCCAAAACTACCCTACTGCAACCAAATCAGGTGGCCAACTCTCTGAGATCTAGGATCCTAATCCTATCCCACTATAGTCTCATATTCTGAGTCATATTCTCCGTCAATCCTACAATTTTTAAGTCTTCTCTAATTACCTCGTCCAAACTCTTCATAGGTCGACCCCTCCCTCTTTTACCTTCAGGGATATTAATCATCTCACATCTCCTCACTGGAGTGTCCATACTCCTTTTTTTCACATGACCAACCCATTTGAGTCATGTTTTTCTCATCTTATCTTTGATAAAAGCCACTTTAACTACTTCTCTGATTACTCCATTTCTAATTCTATCCATTCCCATATAACCACACATCCATTTAATCATCCTCATCTCTGCCACCAACAACCTTTGAACATGCATTTTTTTTTTATAGGTCAACACTTCAATCCATATAGTACAGCAGGTCTAACTATTATCCGATAAACTTTGTCTTTTAATCTTACAGGCGTCCTCTTATCATACAGCACACTTGAAGCATACTTGCATTTTTGCCAACCCATTACCTAAATGTTTTTTTCTTCAAAGGTCATGATTTCTCTTTCAACATGATCATATGACTAAGTGTAAAAATATTTTTACAACACCAAATTATAGAATTAGTAATATATAACTCCATCTTATATATTTTTGTTTTAAGGACATCTATTATGATTTATTACCCTTTGTTTTATTATCATGCCTTCTAATTACATTGAACTATTAGTGTCATCTTAGCTTAAGGACTATATTTTAAAGTTTCAACAGTAAGAAAAATTCATAGGGTTTATTGCTTCATTTGTGAGAATGCATTTCGCTTGTGTTGCATTATAAATAAACTAAAGAAAAAAATGACTTTATAAATATAATTAGATAAATTCTAAAGTTGTGTCCACAATATATCCGTATCCTAATTTTTGAAAATTGATGTGTCCAATATCTGTAATACATCATATCCGTATTCCCATGTCGAGAACCCCCTCAAAAAAAAAAGGTGTCGATGCCTTGTCATAGCCAAAATTAAACGAGCAGAAGGATAGCACCTCTAGAAGTTATCTATGGTCCCATAACCATCACAATATCAATCTTACTTTCCCCATTAAATCCCATAATCTTGATCGTACGTATGGCCAGAATTTTGACGAACAAGAATTAGCATGCCACACGTACTACCAAGTAAAATCATCTGAAAAGTAGAGCATGTTTCTATCGATTTAAAAAATATGAATTTATTTTTCTTGGTGCCCAAAAAAAAAAAAAATTATAGAACTTAAGGTAGAGCTTTTTGAGTCTTAAAAGAGAATCAATAAAAAAGAATTTCAACCACTGTCTCCTCTCCTTTGGTGGCAGATGCACTTGTATGAAGGGAGGTTTTATACTTTTTCCTTTCTTAAAATCGTTTTAAAATACCCTTATAAAAATTATATTTATTAATTTCGAAGATCCTTCCATGATTATTATTTTTTTTTTTCAACTATTGTAGATAACTTTGATAGCAACCGTAGATTATTAGTGGAGTAATCTCAGCGCGCGGTATTGTAATAGGTTACCGGCTATACGATGTAATCAGCGACCGGCAGTTATCCCACCACCACTCTCACTCAATTTTCTTTTCTTTATTTATTGACCTATCTATCTCTGTATATATACATATATTTTTTTTGCGAATAAAAACAACTCTTTTTCTGCTTTTAATTTTCTTTCTTCAATATTCAATTTAAGATTTCAGAGTCTCATCCCCATCCACTGTTTATCACTAACCCGTGTATTAGTGGAGTAATCTCAGCATCTAAGGTTTCCTTCCTAGGAAGGAAACGTATTAAGCTAAGTTAACAGCCATGGTTTATCACTAACTCGTGTATGAGCTCAATCAACTTAGGCTAATTACAATCCAAATGAAAAGGAAAGCATAACCAATTATGTTTACAACCTTGATCACATGTAATTAAGCCTAATACAACCAGCAATCTAGCAAAAGAAAAGGGGAGCAGCCGTAAAGTGGTTTCTCCTTTTCGGTTGGCCAATAGGCTTCAAGAGACAACTTCTTTGCTGCCTTACTTCCCATTGGTCATCCTTCTCTAGGCAAATTCCTATTGCAACTGATGATTGATGTTCTGGAAGCCTTGGACATGTGCCACTCTAGATAGAAGGGAGCAAACCTGCGGAATGAGGAAAACAAGCTGCTGTTGCAAAGCCGGGTTTTAGGAGCAAACTGAACCCAGTTTTCTGCCTTCTTTAAACCTAATCAAAAGTGGTCATGATTCTGATTTCAGGCCATGGGGGGAAACCTTAGGGTGTGTGCAAACCTTCTTGGAAAGAAATCAAAGTTAAATCATGTTTAAGTGGAAGAATTCCACTAAAATATTTAACCATGCAGTTTTAGATTAAAACTGACAGTCTTGGACAAAATGCCTTGATCTTCAAGCTTCAATTGTGTATGATTGAAAATAATGCTTGGACCTGAAAGTAGGCATCTTGGGGAATCCAAAAAGATAAAACTTAAACCAAAATGTAGATTAAGAAATCGCATACTCAAAACCGGGTACATTCTAGTTCAGCTAGGCAGTTTGGATACCTTGGGTTTATTAGCTAATTTGAGAGGGTAAATGAAGTCCAAATGGGATGAAACGTGATTTTCTGGAAAGGTGACTTCTTGAACTCGAAACGCAATGTAAAATATTAGACTTAAACCTCAAAGAAGTTTAAGTAATTAAGCTCCCAAAGGACGGGTCTGCTGTTAGAAACAATCCGTGACCTGCTGTTTTATTACTTACACAAAATGAGGATGAAGTATTCATCCTTGGCCTACAAAATGAAATTACCTAGATTGATTTGCTTCTTTAAATCAAGGGGCATGGAGGGATCTCCGTCACCCCCCTCCCCCTCAGTTGTTTGATATCTCGCATCAGTGCAAGCAGAGAGGAATGGAGAGGAAGAGATGAAAAGGATGGGCAGAGGATTGGGTAACCGCACAGCAGACTAGGAGTAAAAAGCGGGCAGACACTTACGTGAGAGAAAATAACTTGTAAGTTAACTGTTGTACAGGTTAAAGGTAGAAAATTTCAACGGCTCAGATTTAGTTTGATTTGATCAACAGTTGACATTGCTCAATTACTATAATTGAAAAACTTTTCAACTATGGTAGAACTTTCGGTTTTCTCTAATCACCTTCCAATTCTTCTTAAATGCAAGCCTACTGGACAGAAGACGGGTCAATCCAAGTTATTTCGTTTCAGGAATATGTGGGCTACGGATCCGCCATGTGTCGATACAATATGGAAAGCATGGTCCCTTACCACACAAGAAGATGAAATAGGCGACCTGCTTACTAAACTTGATGCTTGTTTGAAGGAACTGCTCAATGAAATAAGGCTACCTTTGGGAACGTCGGGCAGAGATTAAAAAACTGGAGCGGAAGCCGAGATCCATAAGTGACCCGCTTGAAAGGAAGAACATTTTGGGAACTATAGGCGAGTGGAGAAAAAAGGAGGAGGTGCTTTGGTGGCAACGCGCACGATCTGACTACCTTAAGTATGGGGATGCGAATACCTGATGGTTCCACTCGAGAGCTTGTATGCGACGAGCTAGGAATCATATTGACAGTTTGTGAAATGAGAGCAATCAGCTTTGTACTGGGCATAAGGAGATAGAGAAGATTGTGTGCGACTATTTCCAATCCCTTTTTTGGAGATGACAGAGGTTCATGATTGCATGGTGACCAAGGCAACACCAGCTATAAATGATATGCTGTGCAGACCATATACGACTGAAGAGGTGGAGGGGGCTCTCAAACAAATGCATCCCCACAAGGCCCCGGGACCGGACGGGATGAATCCGTTCTTCTATCAACAGTACTAGAATATTATTGGAGAGGATGTCTCTAGGGTAGTTCTGGCTATTCTTAATGGTCATGCTATTCCACCTAGATTGAATCATACCTTGGTCGCTCTCATCCCGAAGAAGCACAAGCCGGATTCTATCTCTGACTTCAGGACGATTAGCCTTTGCAATGTTGTCTATAAACTAGTGATGAAGGTATTATCCAATCGACTCAAAGGAAGTCTTCCATCAATTATCTCGGATTCTCAAGCGGCCTTCACTCCAGGGAGACTAATCACAGACAATATTTTGATCGCTTTCAAAATCTTTCATACAATGTATGGCGATCCTAGTTCCAATGGAGCTATGGCCCTGAAATTAGACATGGCCAAGGCATATTATCAGGTGGAATGGCCGTTCTTATCTAGTGTGATGACCAAGCTCGGTTTCCGGCCTCAGTGGGTTGAACTAGTTATGCGGTGCGTAAAGTCGGCATCCTTCTCATTCCTTATAAATGGGGTGCTAGCAGGACATATCATACCAAGCCGTGGTTTGAGGCAATGTGACCCGATCTCACCCTACCTGTTCCTTTTGTGGCTGAGGGGTTATCGGACTTGCTGAACGGTTATGTGCAAAGGAGTGCGTTGGGGGGTTATAGAATCTGTCCTTTAGCACCATTGGTGTCACACTTACTATTTGCGGACGATACAATGATCTTTTGTGGAGCGGAAGAGAAGTGCTATTCAGGAACTGTTAGGTAAATATGAACATGCATTGGGCCGGCATATTAATTTCTCGAAGTCAAGTATGTTCTTTAGTAAAGGAGTCCACCCAGATAGGAGAGCGAGGATCTCACATACCCTTGACATTTGAGAAGTTCTGGCCCATGACAAATATTTGGGGCTGTATACTTGTTGGGAGATCCAGGAAGAAACCGTTTATCTTTATTGTTGACCGTATCAAGAAAGGGGTGGTGGGTTGGATGGAAAAGTTGGTATCCTAGGCAGGTCGAGCAGTGCTGATCAAAGCAGTAGCGCAAGTCATACAGACCTATACTCTCAGTGTTTTTAAACTTTCCAAGGAATTAAGCAACTCAATCCAATTGACTATCATGCGATTTTGGTGGGGACATAAAGATGGCGGACATAAGATTCATTGGATGAAACGTTTGGCACGGTGTAAGCGCAAGGAGGATGGAGGGTTGGGGTTCCGGGATATTGAGGCTTTCAACGAAGCCCTCTTAGCAAAACAGGTATGGAAATTAATTAAGATGGGGGATTCCATGGTCACGAAGCTTTTAAAGGCGAAGTATTTTTCCAATAGCACCATACTTGAAGCAAGGCTGGGAACGAGACCAAGCTTTACGTGGCGAAGTTTGGGGGGGGGGGCTAGAGAGGTCATTAACCGAGGGTCAAGATGGATTATTGGGAACGGGAGTAGCGTGAGTATTTGGCGTGATAGATGGATCCCCCGCCCACATACGTTCAAAGTTATTACGCCTGAATCGCCACAAGTCCAAGTCTCGAAGGTGAGTGATTTGACGGATAATGCTTGAGGAAGTTGGCGTAAGGAGCTTGTTAAAGAAGTGTTTCTGCCATGTGATGCTGAACTAATCCTAACCATACCTCTTTGTCATTCATGGCCTGAAGACAAGTTGGTTTGGCACTTTACATCGTCAGGGGAGTTCTCGGTACGATCGGCTTATCATATGTTGCTAGAACAACTTGATTCCGAGGCTCGCTCTTCCACGAATACATTGCGGTCTGTTTGGAAATTGTTGTGGGCCCTGGAGGTGCCACCAAGAATACGGCTTTTCGGATGGAGACTATGTTCGGCGATCCTTCCAACTCGGTTGAACATTGCCCATAGGATTCCGGCAGTGGAAACTAAATGTGCTGTTTGTGGGGCTTGTGAGGAATCGAATGTCCATGCTCTATTAGAATGGCCTCTCGCGGTAACCATTTGGGAAGGTAGTGGGATCGATCATCGTTGCCGGGCCTTACGGGTTCGGGTCATGGTTGATTGCATTTTATGGGCTTGGAGAAAATGAGCAGTGAGCAGTTTGGAGAGTTCTTAGCAGTATTATGGGAATGTTGGAATGCAAGAAATCGGGTAGTTTTCAAGAAGCCTGATGGGAGGCCATAGATATTAGGAGAACGAGCTATTTCGTTTGTGCATAGCTACAGGGCGACTCAGGCTCAAGAAACCAAGATGCAACTGAATGTGACCGTACTATGGCAGCGACCGGAGGCGGGTGTTTTCAAGCTGAACTTTAATGGGGGTAGAATCGGAGAACAAGGACAGGGATGGGGCTACGTCATTCGGTCATGGGACGGGGATATTGTCCTAGCTAGAGTGGATCAAAAGCTCAAGCTCAGGAAGATACAGGACAATAGTGTTGGTTTTTACGTTAGGGTATTTTAAATATGAGTAATTCTTTCTGCTTTCTTTCTTGGTCTTCTGTTAAAATGAGGTACTCGTGTTACTCATGATTTTTCCATTAGCTTCCGTTTAGTCATGGCAGAAGGATATGGGTAGATGATGTCCCGAATGAAATTGTTAACCGGGCGTCGATTGATATATGTACTGTTATTGATTCTAGATTAATGGAATAACCCCCTTTTTCTTGATAAAAAAACTATGGTAGAATTTTCTATTTATTAATTAAATTTCATGAAATTAAAAAATGAACAGTCTCTTTTTTTTCCTTTTCTTTGTGTAAGGTCGGCACAAAGTTCGATGTACAAAAAATTTAAAACCAAGTTTTTCAATGACAACTTTCAAAAAAAAAAAATTTCCAATTATGCCAAGTGATAACTACATGACCCATTAATTAGCGATCGTTTTCTTCCCAGGTTTTGTAATTTTGATTTTGCTGATTGTTATCTTAGAATGATGAACGATAATTAATAACCTTTGATTTAGATCCCAAACAAGAAACAATTAATTGCATGAGAATGTAGGAGATGTGGCTTCATATAACCGCGTCTTTTGGTCCATGATTGCCTTTATTCTCTTAAAATGAAGCACTAATTGAATAACAACTTTTTAAAAGTTTAGATGAGTGATCATTTTCTTCCTATATTTTATAATTTTTGATTTTGAGTAGTAAAACTACTGAAAGCATATCAATAGTACAAGCTAGTGCATACAGAATAGTCCATAATTTGATATTCATTTGCATGGGCAAACAATTCAACGTGGTGGTTTAAATAAATTAGGTAGAAATTAGGCGATTTGCCCTTTGACATATAATGAAGCTGTGCACACCTCTCGCCCACCCCAATAGATCAAGGATCTATTCGTTATGAGTATGTTGGATGAGCAAGTAACATATTTCAGTAGGTTGGAACAGGTTTAAGTAAATTGGACCAGCAGAAACTATATATTGAAACAGGTTTGACTAGCAATTAGCAAAATAGAGTAGTTTGGAAGCAAATTTGTGAAGGGATTGGAGCATATTCAACTAGCAATTAGTAGGTTTGAGCAGGACATAGCATATTGAAACAAATTTCACTAGCAGTTAGCATATTTTAGTTAGTTGGAGCATATTGAAGCACATTGGAGTAAGTAGCAGGGTCACTATGCGTGCTCGTAATGAACCAGCCCCAAGAGTGGCCGTTTTTCTATATTTGCTTGGCTGCATACATATATATATATATTATATATATATATATATATATATATATAATGTGTATATATGTGTGTGGTGTGTGTGTGTGTGTGTGTGTGTGTGTATATATATATATATATATATATATATATATATATATATATAATATATATATATATATATATATATATTAGACGGCCCAAGAAGATACTACAGATTGTAACATCTCATGTTACAAATTATTCTATCACTGCTGTTGTCACCACACTAATCAATTGTGATTCTCTAATTGTTGCCACCACCAACGGAACTCTTCATTTCAAGTAAGGACTCCTTAAAACATTGGATTAAGAATTGAGAGTCAGAGATGATATCTTTAGCAACCATCACTTGTAAATCAGCTTTTCCTGCATAGCTTACCATGTACATAACCAATGCCTGTAAAAAGACAATTTAGTGAGATTAGGAAGAAGAAAACTGGTAAGAATATTATGAAAATTAGAAGAGATGAAGTAGGAAAGAAATAGTACATGAGGTAGGCTAGAAATATTCACTCTTATGTAAGTTACAGGATTGTCTGCAATTGTCAGCTCTTCTGAAGGACCCACAATGTTTGAAATTACAAAAGTTGTATTGCACGTTAATTTGTATGTGAACCAACTAACTACCTGCAATCATTTAGTTTGCACAAATTACTTTCCTTTAAACTTATTTTTAAAACAATACTAACTATTGAATAGACCCCTTTTTTTCTAAAAATAGATTGCTTGACTGATTTGTTGTTATTAATATTGTTGTTATTACAATTACATAGTTTGACACAAATCTTTTTTTTTTTTTTTTTTTGGTTTCCACGGGCCTTTGTAGGGGTAAAGTTGTTATTCTATGTGACTCCCCTTACTCCCTGTGAAAGTTGGGGCTCATATTAAGTTGTTATTGTCATATATATATTGATATATATGAGGTAAAATACTAATGTAAGTAGAGTTCAACTCTAAAGGTTTGACAGCTTTCAAAATACTTCAATAGGTATGCTAACTGATATCACTGTATCTACTATTAGTAAGTCATCACCTTATTTCTAAGTTTTATAATTTTATTGAGTGAAATTTTGACTCAAGATTTAAAATAGGTGATGGAATTCCTCTATCAAATAGTTGGATAATGGCAATCCAACTCAATGAAGCAAGGCCCAACCAAAGCCCAACCCATTAATTACCTTAGGGCCCAAACAAGATAGAATCAGTTTTATAAAAACATAGCCCATGTGCGCTTCATATGACTGCTTCTTTTGGTCCATGACTGCCTTCATTCTCTTGACATGGTCTAAAGGATGGAGCCCATTACAACAATGAACTGGTTGAAAAACTACACTTGTTTTGTTTCCCCATGAAGATGAACCACACCACCAAGTATTAGCTCTCATCAAATCTGCCAATTCCTGTTAGTCAACAGATTATAACTTAAATTGCAATTCTTATGCATAAGTTTTTGGGGAAATTGGATAGCTAATAAAAAATTTAGGTAGTCCTTCTTATAAGAAATATGTTCTAGGAGTTCTTATGTTCAAACAATAAAAAAGAAATATTCAGACCCCTTAACAAATTTTCAACTTCATTGAAGATGTTTGCGTTTAGTTGAACTAAAATATTCATTTCATTATCAATCATATGTTCGGAGAAACAAATATCGATATATGGTAGTACATTGGCGGTCAAAGTTTAGGCATTTTATTATAGCCTTGTTTTTTTTCAAACGTCTGTTTTTTTCCTCTTTTCTTCGTTCAATATTTGTAGAGAATGTAGTCGGATGCACTTTTGCCAGTTGAGGTGCTTAATATTTTACTATTTATCATTTACCATTGCGAAAAAAAGCACTCAATCACAAAAGGAGTAGAAAAAGTAAGACTGGCATCATGAACTCACGGAGCCAAACAATTGAAAAAGAGGGCTTGTGTGTGCTCCATATGTATTAGCTAAAATAGTAGAAAAAGCAGGATAGATCGCAAGGCATGAAGTCAAGACCCTGTTCTTTTCGTGGATATATCTGTGATCTTCACTCCTCCTTACTCATTTTTCCTCATTCCGACTCCTTAAATAAATGTCACTCTTTCTCACTCCTTTTCATTCCCTCCTACTCCTTTCCATACTCTTCCATTCCCTCCCACTTCTTCTCACACTTTCCACGCTCTTTCATTCCTATCCACTCCCACCCCATTCCACTCTTTTCCACTCTATTCTATTCATTTATACTCTTTTCCACTTCATTCCATTCCTTTCCATTTCTGCATACAACAAACCACTCCTACGCATTCCATTCCACTCATTCACACTTCGTTCTATTGACTTTTAAATTGTTCCACAAACTATAATATACTCACGAAAAGAACATGGCCTAAAAAAGAGAGTTTGTGTATAATCCATGTCTATCATTCAGTCTAGTACTTCATTGGCTACACTGTATTACCACTTGAGCGTTTTATATAGATAAATATGTTTGGAAATATTATAGATCTAGAAGATATTATGTCATCTCTTTTCTTTTTCTTTTTTGGTTTTGGTTGAAGGGAGGCGCAATGATCAATAGGATTTCGACAAACAACTTTCAAAAGACTAAACCAATCAAACTAAGCGACGCCTACGTTTTTCTTTGGTTTTCTTCTAGGTATTTGTTTTTGTTTTCTTGTAAATATGTTTATTTTTTTATTTTTCTTCCTTGAATGTACATGGCTGTTTCCTTAACAAAAGGTGAACTTCTTATGGTATTATCTTTCATAGTAGTACAATTCAAGGACATTTTCACACACAAATTTATAGGATCAATCTATTAGGGGAGAGTGCTAACAATGCTGCAGGAATATCGTTACCTTGGTCTAATACATTATTATCCCCACAATTTAACTATCATTAGAAAATGTTTGCTATTGTAACCTTTTCATATTCTCCGTGTATAAACTAATTAGTGGAAAACTCAATCATCTATATTTGTCTACAACTTTTTCTCAATTCTTGCTTTAAAAATATTTTTGTTACTAGTGGCATATTTAGTCTACTATACATAGATCAGTCTCTTTTTTACTAAGTGATAAGGTATTATGTCGAAGGGACCTCAACTCAAATAAGGTTTCAACCCAAAACCAATTCATAATAGATGGAGTAACTCACAAGTTTATATATATGCTTAAACCTTCAATTTTATCAATGTGGGACAACACCTAATTTCATATTTCTTATATTTTTATTAATATGGGATAATACCCACTTTCATACTCTAACACGATTAATTTGAGAGTAAAGGGGGCCTTAACTGTGTTTCTCTTGTTCCTTGGATTTGTTGGTCCACTGGATCTACCCTGATATAGCTAGGAAGCTCAATGAGCGGCCAAAACTTACCACTTCAGGATAAAAAATGGATAACATCCTACATTTACATTTGAGTGACATTACTTAGACAAGTATTAAATATTGCCTCTCTAATAGTAGAGCTAGAAAATTCTGCCCAATTAAAAATTGTCCCTTTTTATGTGCAAGGCTTGCTGCCAATCCCCAACATGTTGCCCTATGCTCTTTACCTTTAAAATTACAATGTAGTTACACTTTGCAAAAACAAGGAGTTTTTTGGGGGTGGGGCAATGTTTATGTGAATAACTCTCGGTCTAATGAAAACAGAAAGAAAATTGATATTACAAACCTGCAAGTCAGGTTTTTTGCGAAGATTAACAGGTACAATTGCTGTAACTTGAAGACCATGTAATAGTTCTAAAATAAAAAGAATAACCGATGTCAAACATACTGCATATATATTTATAACGATGGTTACATTAAAAAGGCAAAACTTTATTACCGTCACATGATTTCACATATAGGTACTTGGAGAGCCCAGAAGATATAATTCCCAGGAGGACATCATTGATCGTCTGCAAGTAATATCCAACATATGTTTCAGAAAAATTGAAAAGATTTAATATGACTATCTATATGACTATACCTTTAAAGTTAACCTTTTTTCCCCTTAAAGCAATCACTTTTACCCTTTGTTTTGATAGACAGGTAGGAGAGAGAAATGGAAGTTAATTCACTCTAATTTTGCTTGTTTGAAAAAATTAATGACAATTAGAGTTTATAATTACAAAATACATGCAACTTACAGCATCAGGAATGACTTTCTTGATAGATTTGAAGTCTTGAAGCTGAAACTTGACAGTCTCCAACTTCCTTGGCCAAAACTCCACTCCTTTACCCCCATGTATGACACTTCTCTTATCTTTCACACAACAAGCCAGCCCCAAATCCTTCATTGCAAACACTAATGTAAACCATGTAGTCCTAACCAATCCCCAAACCCCTCCCTTCCTCCACTTCTTTTCTCCCTTAGCTTTTTTCTTCATATCGCCATTTTCGATCTGCATTACACCATCCCTTTGCTTCCCAAAACAGGCCGAAAGCATAGACATCAAGGAGGCTCCATCACCTAAAGCATGATGGACTCTTAACACTACACAATTTAGGCCTAATAATACATGTACCTCCCACAACGGCTTGTTTTCGCTTAGTGGGTTCGACACTGCCAAGTTAGCCATGTATGCATTCACGGCTGTTTCCATGTCCTCTTCACTTCCGGTGACATTGGTGGTAGTAGGGTGGACGATGAGGAAGTGGTCATGAATGTTGACACGAGTTTTTCTCCAGTATTCTTTAGCATGATCTCTTACCACAAGACTGCAAAATCTCGGGTGTTCGATCATGACTGACTCTGAAAATGCCTTCTTTACAGCATCCACATCAATGGGGTGCCTTAATCCCATGGCACAGTTGATAATTTGCTCGGTTTTTGGACACAAGGAGATCCTACAGTAAGGGGAGCTCAGGGCTTCATCATCACCATGGTTAGCCTCTGCCTCACTCATTTTCTTTTCTATTGTTTTGAATACAAATTACAAATTTACGACTTCTTATATATAATCATACCCTTTTTCTGAAGGGAGATTTTGAAAGCCTACGGTAACTGAAATATATAGTTGGCAAACGAATTGAAGCTTGTTGGCTTGAATTGGGAAGTAAGAGGGCGATGGTTAAGTTGCTCTAAGAAGTACGTGCTAACCGCCAATGTAATTTAATGTAATGTGTCATTGGCAACTTCCCAACTGCCTGCTACCTTATTGGCTGTGGGGTTGCATTCGTGCACTTAGGCCATTCACAGCCACTAAAATGAGTTTCAGTGGGCCCTTCTAAGTTTCACATGTGAGTTTATTTCATGAAATTGCACTCATGGAAGAATGTGGCAGAGTTCCTTCATGCATTTCAATTCTTCATTTATACGTTATTTCTTTTACTTTAAAATCAATTTTTTCTTTTTTTTTGGGGACTCAAAAAAGTACATGTGTCATAAAGTGGGTCCATAATAAATATTTTATATGAATTCAAGCTGGAGTTCTATGAGTTGAAGAACTAAAAGAATGCGAGTTCCAAAAATAAAATTTTTTCTGATATGATAGGATGAAGCTTCAAAATTTGAAATATGAGTTAGGAATACCCTTAAATAGATCATAATCACACTGAGAGTGGAGGATGTTTGTGTGCATTTATTTATACGATATGATGATAATGATAGAACACATGGCTAATAAATGCCTTTTCTTTTAATGGCATGAGTTCTATTTCAACTTGAGCATATAATTAAGTGTAAGAAGTAAGTACCGGAACACATGTCCTTATTTCCTTATTATTTTCTGATATGCATGATTTCTGAAATCATAATCTTTTAGAAGTACAAGTATGAGCAGACAAAATTATTGCAAGTGAAAAGTATAGTACACATTATAACTTGACATGCAATAAAGTGGCAAGTGACAATAAAATCGTCAAATATCTTCAATTAAAATTAAATTAATATCATATAACAAAATGAGGAACATATGTGCATATGAGTAATGAAGTTGAATTGTATGTTCAAAATTTGTATAGTCAAAGAAGATAAGTTTTGATTATTTTTCAGCGTAGATTATACAGGTTAAGGTAAAATATCTCTTTAAACTTTGTCTACTCTGTTTTTGTAGAGTAGTAGGTAGTCTATGAGCTTTAAATCTAAGGTCAATCGGAACAAGTCTCTTTATAATTTTACAATTTAGGAGTAAGATCCATAAATTAGAGTATCAGGCTCCCCACACTGCCTGATGGTGGAATTTTTGGAGTATTAGTTGAATTTGAATTTGAATTTGAATTTGAGTAATAAAGTTGAAAGCTCATGATGTAATGCATGGTCGCTAACTGATCCATGTAATATTTTGATTTGGTGATCATTTTCTTCCTATATTTTATAATTTTAATTTTATTAATTGTCACCTTAGAGCGATGGATGATAACTCATACCTTGGCTCTCATCAAGCCTGGCAGTTCCTGTTACTCAAAATCATGGATTCAAATTAGTTATTTTATGGGTCCATTTGGACCCTAAAAAAAATGAGGGAAAGAAAAAGAATTTTAAAAATTACTTTCTCTCTCTCTCTATATATATATAGTAATTTTGCTGTAATTTGAAAGAAAAAGAATTCCCCCCCAAAAAAAAAATCTAAGATTTTACAGTCTTGTGGTAAGAAATCATACTAGAGATTACTGGAGAAAAACCCGAGTCAACATTGATGACCACTTCACCATCCACTCCTACCACCACATTAAAGACGAAGTTGAAGCAGCCGTGAATGCACACTTGGCTGACATTTCAGTGCCAGGCCCATAAGGAAAACAAGCCATTGTGGGAGTGCACGTATTATTAGGACTAAATTGTGTAGTGTTGAGAGTCAATCATGCCCTAGGGGATGGGGCCTCCTTGATGTCTATGCTTTGGGCTTGTTTTGGGAAGCAAACGGATGGTATGAAAGAGAAAGAAAATGGTGACATGATGAAAAAAGTAAGGGAGAAAGGAAGTGGAGAATGGAAGGGGTTTGGGGTGGATTAAGAGTGTATGGTTTACATTGGTTTTTATGGTGAAGCACTTAGGGTTAGGGAGGTTTTTGTGGGTGAAAGGTGAGATAAGTGTGATATATGAGGTTTTTTTGAGGCATTGCTTCATGCCTTATTTTGGCAATTCGGGTCGATTCTGCTTGATGATCCTACCAAAAACTGTCATAATTGTGCTAGGAGCAATGCAACAGGTGAACCATCAGATCGTGTATGATCTTAGAAGTTCTGAGTTGCTTTTGCTCCAAAAGATTGCTCGTCATCCAATTCACATACATACATACATATATATGTGTGTGTGTGTGTATGTGTATGTGTGTGCACGCGCGCGTGTGTGCGCGACCTTGTGTCTGAATAAAATGTTTTTTTGATCTTTTGAATAAATTGAATCCCTAAAATGAGTAATGCACCCTCAAGACTAGGAATATATGTTACAAAAGAGATGGCAAGGAGAGTGACTAAAGGGGGATCAATGAATTAATTGAGGAATCTAAGTCATGGGATGTGGATATGTATGAGTTTAATTACTACAGGTTCTAGGTTATGTTACTTGGACATGACCATGTCAAAATGTCAATGTCTGATAGAGATGTCGCATCAGTCATTTTTTTTTTAGAAATTTTTACATTTTTTGTAACATGAAGGATTGGATGTACGTACCCATGTTTAAGTATAAGTGCCATGCATGGATACCTTAGGTAAAATAATCATTCCAAATAACGAAGTTCATAAGTCATAGTACTCGAAAAAATAACTTAATTTCCACATATATCAACTCAATATTGATTCTTTCAGTCTTTAGGAATGCTACCAATTCTTGTAATCCCGGTTACTCACCCTATAGTTCAACTGTCTTCACATATTTGGGCCGGGCCCAGGATGCCTCTATGCTGGGAGTTGCTATTTGAATATCTTCACCCAAATTAATACTCGTGCTAAGGAGCTATGTTTTTTTTTTAAAAAAAAAATTTGTGAATTTTTTGATGAAGGTATTGATCTTTTTTATTTTTTGAAGTTTTTGTACGTGGAAACAAAGTGGATTTCTTACTTCAAGCCTTATATTTTTCTTTTTTGATCAATAATTGTCCTTTTAATTGTGAGATTGATTAATCTTTTATGATTATGTATTAGTTTGGATTTACTTCGTTCTTGATGTTTTCTGCTTTAATTTTGAGTTTTTAAGGGATGAATTGTCTTTTGTTGAGATGTATACAATGGCAAAACCAATACTTTTAGGAATCCTTATGTGATATTTGATTGGATATAACGTAATGGTAATGTAATGCAATCATGATTACTTAGTTTGTGATAATAATAATTACAAGATTTTTTTTTTTTTTGAAATACTCTCATATAACCAACAAAGAAAATGAAAATATAGTTATAAACTTATTTTCATCACAAGATTGATTACATCTAACTAAACATTATATTATATTAATAGAATGTCTCCTCTACAAAATCCGCACTGTACAAACGTGTTTGCTGGTTGGTATGATGGATATACAAGTCTCTTCCCCATGCTATACTAATGGAAAAGAACAGGTTGCGAGGGAATTTAGGCATGCAGTATGTTCCATGCAGGATTTTTTAGGTTTAGGATTTCAAACTTTAAAAAACTTGACTAGATCAATTATGATAATTAAGTGTGCCTAATTTACTACCAATTTCTACTAGAAACTCCATGTTTCTCCGCATGAACTGAAGCAGCCAACTATGATTAGTTTTTTTTTGGGGGGGGTCTTGGTTCATTTCACTGGAGTTGGGCTACTGTTGGTCCAATAAGGGATAGAACAGATTTTCTTCATTCACAAGATTCGAACCTGAGACCTTATTTAAGGAAAACAAGTACCAAACCACTAGAACGAACTTGTGGCGGTAACTACGATCAGTTAACGATTAAGAATTCTAATAAAGTCCCACATGGATTGATTCTCCAAGGAAAAAATTTAACACATCACTAATTGAGACAATTATACATGATCCAATTATTCCCTATTTTGTCACATGCAGATTTGATGGACTCACATTAATCAATAACGCAAATTGATAGACAACAGGCAGATGGTTGGTCAATAATTGAAGGGAGGGGGGGGCAAAAAGATAAAAAAAAAAAAAAACACATGGCTTGGATTGGTAATGATGGGGTGGGTGGGAGGGAAATAATCAGCTGATACGGCGGCACAGGGTGATCCCATCACCGACGGGAAGCTGGCAAATCTCGACCCTTGGATCAGCCACGATGGCTTTGTTGAACTCCAATACAAAGTCTCTGTAGTATCTAACGTACTTCCTCATCGGAGCATCAGGCGGCGCCACCACGGAACCATTCCATAGGGTGTTGTCGTACCCAATAACTCCTCCCACCTTCACTAGATCGATCAACCTCTTGTGGTAGTTCCAGTAGTTGTCCTTGTCGGCGTCGACGAATGCGAAATCAAATGATCCATAGTTCTTTGGCTGCCATTTTCCTCATCGAAAGAACAAGTCAGTCTTATATGAAATCATGGTTCGTTTTGAAACACATTATGAGTCATATACGTGACTCATTTTCTGATCTCACGACAAAATCACTCAAGACCTTATAATAATAAAGTCTCACCAAAAATGTTATTTTGCGCGTATTTTTGGTGAGTCTTTATTATAAGGTCTCGAATAAACGGATGTAATTAATACAGGTTAAAAAAAAAAACAGCCCAGTGCACAAGTATCCCGCGTTCACGCAGGGTCCGGGGAAGGGCCCATTCCAAGGTGGCAAAAAAAAAAGACATACATACTCTGGAAAAGAGTAGTGCTTTATTAATAAATGCTTACATCTTCAATTAATTGGTCAAGAACAGGCAAAGCTGGTCCTTCTCTGAAATCGATTTTGTGGGCAAGCCCTGCTTTTTGGATTACTGGCAACCCCAGTTCGTAGTTTTCTCTGTTTATATCCATTGCCAAAATCTGCAGAATTAATCCCAAATTAGTAATCGTCAACCATCATGGTACAATCACCCCGAATAGCTAGAAATCATTAAAAAGAAATTTCTTCATTTACACAGTATGCTCTACTTGGTAATTTTAGATTTAACGATTTTATTCTTTTTCTCATTATGTGCTAATAATTTTTCAGGATCTGTCGAAACTGAACCCTCGCTATATTCACGATAAGGTTGTCTGTATTGAAATTTTCTTAAAATTGTTCAGACGGGAGGTACGTTGAGAGGAGTTGTCGTCGTAGATGCATATAGTGACTAATAATAAAATTGATTCAAGACTGACTACGTACCGTGCCATCATCAGGAATTGCAAGGGCAGTGGCGAGGAGAGAATAGCCAGTGTAAACACCAATCTCAATTGTTTTCTTAGCATTAATCAACTTTAGAAGCATGTTCAGAAACTGCCCTTCATCTGCTGATGTTGTCATAAGATTCCTACATAATCAATCAAATCACCCAGATCAAATTCACCTTACAAGATCGATGTTCCAATCAACTAGAACCCTATTCTTAATCGAAAAAATAAAAAACTTTTCTCGGCGACAATAGAGTAAAGTTATCTATATCTAGATCTTAAGATACTGTTAAGATAAGATTTACATTGAATGTTGTTGTAATCAGCTAAATCAGATTAAGCTGGGAAATATATGGAGAGAGAGAGAGAGAGAGTACCATGGATGCTTAGCAGTGATCTCTCTAAGCTCCTTCATGGGCTCCGGCTCTCTTGGATACACACTAGTCTCGAGTATATACTACAAATTTCCAACCCCCCAAAAACACAGTTAGCAAAGTATATCAATAACTTATTTTTGAATGAATTGAATGCAAACATTAATTAGATATTCATATCAGATGAAGAAATTAAATTGTTTTCTTTTTACCTGGTATAATTCATCACTCTGAAGAAGGCTCTTGTGGCCAACTTCTTGATGCTTGATTTCTTGACTTTGCTTGGTCTCCTCTCCATTGGTAGCCATCTCTCTCTCTCTCTCTCTCTCTCTCTCTCTTCTCTTCTCTTGTGTAAAGTATTGGCCTTTTGTGGGCATCATATCGCATATGCTGGGATATATAAGGAAGACTAGGGCCGGATTGAGCCGGCCGGTCTGGTGAATTTGGATTGGACCCTTACATTGCATCGGTCAGGTTGTTTCGTTCCCTTCAATGATTATATCATACTTTTAAAAGTATATATTTTTACAAGTAGACGTCAGTAAATACATATTAAAAAAGAATATATAACAAAGACACCGATCGAAAAAAATATATAAATAAGATGAGAAAATACATACTTCGGATTGTATATGATAAATTATCCTTGGGGGAGACTCGATCTATTGTGGGGGTTGGTGAAGGTATAGGGGATGTGGGACCTAAGTGGAAACTTATATGGATATTTGGGAAGAAAATAGTCAAATTACCCAACAAGATGAGTAATACATCACTAGTTTTGGTAGGTGAACACCCCAAAAGGGGGGAAGGAGGGGGTGCGATATGACAAATATAGGCCCTGTTTTTTTCATCGATCAATTCTAAAATATCGACCTCAATCTACTTCAACCTACTCCACTATTTTAACCAAGTTCAATTCATCACATAAAAAACATTCAACCCACTTCAACCTATTTCAATCTACTTCAATCTACCTCAACCTACTTTACCCTTTTACTCACCTCAATTTACCTATGAAAAGAACAAGCCCATAGTATAGAAAATAATATAGTGCTGAACGTGACTACCAGTACAAGTGAGAAGTTACGACAAAATTATTATTGTACAACAAAATTAATCATAAATCAATTAAAATAAGAGAAGTTGTAAGGGTGGTTGTTTTCAATTTATTTTATTACAAGTTACATATTACTAATTAATGTCAAGAATGTTGATCGATATTGAGGAGCGCTTACCAGTGTTGAATTAATATTGATGAGTGTGTTTTAATGTAGAAAGTATAACTAGAAAATATGATTACATGTTGATCAGACCAGTGCCAATGAGTTTCAATGAGTTTTGATCAGTGTTAATCAATACTGATGAATGTTCGTTAATGCTGAAAGTATAACTAGAAAAAATATTTAAATGTTGATTAGATCATGGACCATGGAGCATAATACTTGCAATCAGCCTTTTGTTCACTTATTTTGGTCAATTCAAATGTAATAAATTTCAACTTACATCTTGTTAGAGTTCTATTATTCGTAGTTTTTTTTACGATTGAAAAGACAACATTGACAAATCAAGTTACATAAAATTTGTTAACTCTTATAAGATTGCGACTTATAAAATACTAAAGTCACTTACTCAAAGAATAATTACGCTGAATTTGGTGATTTACTTAAATATGTAATCAAACAACAACAACCACATATTCTAATCATCCTGATGATTACTTGCGTAATTATGTGACGGACCTTTTATATATATAGACAACTACTATAGCATCTCTAGCACTTATTCTACTTAGAGCTTGGTAATAACTCGATTCGGGTCGATCCATTTAATAAACGAATCAATTTCGCATCAGTCTTGAAAATATTTTAAATTTACAGAAAATTGAAAAATAACATATTTTCAAGTTAAATGGTTAAATCATGTCAACTTCGGATCGAAATTGATTCAGTTCGTGTCGGGTTCGTATTTTTTCCAATAACTTCATGTCATGTTCGAATCGGATTATCGTATCGAATCAGGCTGTGCCAACTCTAATTCAACAGATCTAGGATTTACTTGGGAGTTCCTAAGTTTGTTTGGTGGGAGTAGCAAAGACTTAACCCCAACCACAACAAAACAAAAAAAGAAAAGAAAAGAAAAAAGAGAGGTTGAAAGTGAACGTCAATATCATATTGGCCGACAGGGGGTTGGTGAAGGGTTGGTAACGTTCAGTGCTCGGAGTCCTCCTTGGACCATCTCCATGGAAAAAAAAAAAAAAAAAAAAAAAAAAAAAGTTGGTGGCCACCTTCTTTGATATAGGTATTATATTTTTATTTAAAAATTTGGGTATTATATGATATATTCTTCTCTAATGTATCTAATTGTTTTTCTTGTTAACTTTGTGATGGTCAAATTTGTCACATTAGAAACAAAAAGGATATGATTTTTGCTCTTTTCCTCTCAATCACTTCAAATGTCTCCTTCTTCAAATTAAATAAGATGCATCTTCCTTTGTTGATCTTTCTGCTAACCGAAAAGGGTGTCTTTCTCTATATATTCTTGACACCCTATAAATTGTTAGTGGAACTGATGTAGTAAATATATTTTTAAATTATTGATCATTTCAAAGATGTACCGATATGATATAATATTTAGCCTAGTAGATCAATATAGTCAAAGCATTGCTGTCTCTTTTGGGTCACAAGAAAAGTCATTCGAGCAATAAGTGATCTAATAATTCAACCTAATTTCATAAGACCAAAACAAATTATATGACACTTCCCAAAAACATATGTGAAATATTCTAAATAATTTTTGGCGCAGGCCTTGATTTTTATCATTTATATTAAGAAATATTCTAAATAATTTTAAAGACTATTGTAAAAAAATGTTAAGAATATCCCTTAAAACCAATAATTGATATATAACATAATTTTAAGGGATATTCTTGAAGCTAAAAATGTTCTTAAAACCAACCCCACTACATAAATAGGTTTACGACCAACGATTGATATATAACATAATGTTAAGAATATCCCTTATAACCAACAATTGATATATAACATAATGTTAAGAATATCCCTTAAAATACATAATTTATAGATATCTTGTTAAAGCCAACCCTACTACCTAAATACATTCTACTAACATTTGGAACACCTTCTTTTATGCAACATTCAATTCAAGGAGTAGGCTAATAATTTGGAACATGTTCATTTGGAACATTCAATTAGTAGGGTAATAATTGAGATTCTCATCCAACTTCCAACCTTCTTATTCATATGATCAAATGGAAAAGCAACGTAAACACAATAGAGTACCTACATTTTGACGATAGTACATCTTTGGTCTTTATTATTAGCATAGTGGCATAGGTGTGAGGATAAACACTAGGCTAGGAAACCATTGGACCGAGCAGGTTGGTCCGCATTTAGATGGTAAAAATGCACCTATGATCGCCTGTTAATTTAATGACCTCGTATATTGTTAATTTACTTATTATGGTAATTGCATACTAGTCACATAATAATTTTGAAGAATATTGTAAAAGTGTTAAGAATATATCTTAGTATTTTCTATTGCTCATTTGTTACTTATGACCAACGGCTCATATATGACATACAAAAATATAAGTAAAATGATAAGTGTCTTGTTATAAGATATTTTTTAAGTATCTTATTTTCACTGAAAATGTGTATTATTACATATTAAATTGGAAAAAAAATGGTATGATTGAATAATGGAAGGATGCCAAAACTTATAAATTGTGTAAAATCATCATTTTATATATATTTTTTCACATTTACAAAATCACACATATGATATGCCTTCACAGATGAGATTGATCTGATTAGGGTATTTGTTTGTATTTATTAGCGTAATCAGTGAACATTAAACCTTTATAACTCATAATAAGTTGTAATATTAGAAATTTGGCGATTTTAAATCATCAAACATATTAATTTCAGTTAAAACAAGACATTTAAGAGTGTCTTACAGCAAGATACGTATCATCAATTTAGCAGATATCTTGATAAAGCCAATGCTACTGAGTAGATATATTCTGCTAACATTTGGAACATTCAATTAGTAGGGTAGTAATTGAGATTCTCACCCAACTTCCAATGTTCTCATTCGTAGGATCAAATAGAAAAGCAGCATCAACATAATAGAGTTCCTACGTTTTGATGATAGTGCCACATCTTTGGTCCTTCTCAACATATATAGTGCCATAGGTGTAAGGCTAAACACTAGGTCAGAAAACCATTGGATCGAGCAAGTTGGTCTGCATTTAGATAGTACAAATGATCTATGACAGCCTATCAATTCAGTAACCTCGCATATTGTTAATTTACTTATTATACTAATTTACATACTAATTGCATAATAATTTTGAAGAATATTATAAAAATTCTTAAGAATATCTCTTAATATTTTTATTGCTCGTTTGGTGCTTATGACCAATGATTCATATATGATACACAAAATATATAATTTAGCAAGTATTTTGTTAAAGTCAATGCCACTGAGTAGACATATTCTACTTGCATTGGAACATTTTTATTTGGAACATTTAATGAGTAGGCTAATAATTGAGAATCTCACCCGACATCCAATGTCCTTATGAATAAGATCAAATAAAAAAGCAGCATTAACTCAATAGAGCACCTCTATTTTAATGATAGTACTACATCTTTGGTCCTTGTTAGCATAATGGCATAGGTTTAAGGGTAGACATTAGGCTCGGAAACCATTGGATCTAGCAAAGTCGATACGCATTTAAATGATGTAAATGACAGTCTATTAATTTGATGACACGTATATTGTCAATTTATTTATTTTTCTAATTTATATATTAGATTTGCTCAAATTTAGCACAAAAATAATTTATCTATCCATATCTAAGCTGGGTCACTTCAACCTAATTCAGTTCATTTATGACTGGTCATGATAGGACTTGATCCACTTTATTAATATGTTAACTCTAATGCAACCTGATGCAACCTGTTGTTCATCAAGAGGCATGGAAAATATTCTTATTCCAAAGTAACAAAAGGCCTTCGAAGTCATAGATTACTATAAAAACTCTGTAATTCACAATATTATTTTCAGTGACTCCTAGGCTTCGTTTGGACTTTACAAAATTTGATGGATAAAAAAAAATTGAGAAAATTACTTTTTTTCTTATATTTGGTTTAGAGAAAATCACAAAGAAAAAAATGTGGAGGAAAATTAGGTGAAAAAATTGTGAGAAATGAGTGATAAAATTTTCCTCATCAAATTGAGAGGAAAGGTTGAGGAAAATTCTCAACCTACTCCAACTTCACATTATTTAGATGACATCAATATGATTCAAGTAGTTCATCAACATTCAAATTTTTCATCTAAATTCTTGTATTTTTTCCTTAATCCAAACAAGAGAAAAAAAAATTCATTTTCTTCTCACTTTTTTTCCTTCAACTTTTCTTTCCACCAAATTTTCTGAGGACCAAACGGAGCCCTAGTGTCACCAATTGAAAAAAAAAAAAAAATTCAAGCTTTGACTAAGATACTACAAACCTTTTGCTAAATTGTCTGGAAGTACATCCTAATTGTAGCAATATATATCATACACTTAAAAATATATATTTTCAATTGTCAATTATATATATTTTTCTTATATATATTTGTCATATAAATAATTTTTAATATATATATATATATATATATATATATATATATATATATATATATATATGTATAAACAATTACATGACCTGTGATAGTACATACTTCTATGTAAGAGAGGGATATTTGCTTAATTGTTGCCTTCTGAAAATCTCAAATTGTATTCACTTCCGGGTGTTTACAAAAAATGGGTAGATTGAGTTAATCTCAATGGATTCTATTATAATATTTAAGACAATTTCTTAAAACATTATTAGAGCCCATTGAGGTTAACTTAATATTCTTCTGATTAACTTAATTAATATACCTGTTTTCATACACACATCTAAATTACCGATAAGGACCTAGTTTAATAGTTAATACAGAGATCCTGAATATATTAGGTCCCATACCCTACTTCCCATGTTTCCATTATATTATACTACACTTTGTTGTTCCCACTACGCAAAAAAGAAAAAAAAAGAAGAAAAAGAAAGAAACACACCCCTAAAAAACGGATTTTATTTTCTTTTCATTTTCAATCATGTCTTTTCTCCCCTTCTTCTCTTCTTTACTCCATTTCTGAGGCCTTCTTGTTCAAATCGTCGTCTCAAGCCAAGCCATCACACATATTCCTAATCAAAGTTGGAATAGGAGCAAAACATATACCAAGTCATTAATTATTATTAGTACTGTCATTAACATTGTGATTGATCCTTCTCGAAGGGGGTCGGACAGCAATGATTAAGGACAAGAGGCCAAATCAGGGACACGACGAACAATAGATTAATGACCAAATGAAATGATAATTAAATACATGTCTCATGTGCTGTGTCCCATGCCTTTTCTCTTCTTAGCGGGGCTTAGAGCATCTTCCGACTCCAGTTCAAGTACCAGTTTTTAGAACTTCACTTTGTTGCATTAGTAAAGATTTCAACTATTTGGAATTTGCATTCATTCTTATCTCCAACCCGTGAAACTCCAACATGGATCGCAAAATGCAATATCTTATGGTGCCCATCATAGAACATATTTAATTACTTTTATCTTTTCTAATTTTGTAGTTGTATTCTATGTTTATAGCTTGTAAATAAATTGCTTATTTTTCAGAAATGAAGTATTTATTTTTAATTTCCCAAAAAATTGTAAAATTTTTTAATTCTTGAGAAATTGATTATGTTTTTTTTTTTTGGGGTATGAATATCAGAATATGTAATATACTATTTATTTTGGAATGAAGTTTTCGCAATTAGGTGTGCTATTTATGGGAAAATTTTCACCCCAAAAAAGACTTAATATAACAATTGGGTCTGGTCCATCGGTCCAATTTTTGACGCCCAAGAAAGGCACCAATGGCTACTTCTCAACGTTAACAGAGTCCATCGGATTTTCCTTTTTTCTCTCTCGATCAGACACTGGCCCTATACACGGCATGCGTTACAAAGGCTGAAGATGCCCCTTATAGATGTTCCTTCAAGGGAAAAAGTTTCAGAAGATTCAACAAGTAAGCAAATGATGTGGGTGCTTACTTTTATGGTGTGACATCAATGATAGGATTTTCTTTTGTTTTTCGTTCCTTTTCTTTACAAACCTAATTAACTGCAAAATTTTACTGAACAAATATGACTTACAGTTTCATCTAAGTAAAGGGTCTATCTGACAAAATAAAAATTATGCACATATATCCCTTTTCTATTTGTATATAACATTGATCGATAGATTGTTCTAATCATTTGTTTAAAAAATAGTTGATACAAGATTGTATGGCAGTATTATGCACCTAATTGTTTCATCCATTGAATCGTCATCATTCATACTTTATATCAACGATGTAGAATTCTTGAACGTAATCCTATGGCTCAAAATGCATATTTTATATGAGGATTTTCCCATCAACACTTACATACCAATCCCGAATCTATAATTCTGAAACACATGATAAAAAATTATTTTGTAAACGTGAGGATTGGTCAAGAATAAGATAAGAAAGATTTTGAAGATCACTGAAAATAAAAAAGAAAAAAGAAAAAGGGTAGCAAAATTGAGAGGACTTAGACATGCAACATTGTGCTCGCGAGGCAAAAAGAAGGTGAGAGAAAACAAGTGAGGCGGGAGGAGTTCTGCACCATCTACCTCGCTACTGGTGGCTCGCGGTAAGGCACGTGGGGATGAATTGAGCAGGCTTGCAAGGATTCACAAATAGCCTTTTGTTTGCTTTTTTATTTTTTTTAAATTTTAATTTATTTTTTTTGATTTTAAAAATAAAGTTGTGTATTATAGAGTAGATCCATAAGTATTATGTTATTTGATAAAAGTTGTGAACCTGAGATTGTGGGAAGAAAAACTTGACAGTCAAAAAATCGACTCAAAAGGATGATGCAGAAGAAATAGGCGTTCACTTATGAGTAAGAATTTTTACTTACGATTGTACATGCTTCGAATCCTGACCTTCCTAGGTTCCTCGTCTCCTTTCCTGTTCGCTTCCCCGGTTCTCTGTCCTTTTTGATCCGTTGCAGGAGTGGCCAGTGGGCTTTTCATTTACTGGGGAAAACTACAAATTTCTCACATTGATGAAATTAAAGGGTTTGAGCATGTATATAAGCTCGTGAGTTACTCCACCTATAGTCAATTGGTTTTTGGGATGGAACCTTATTTGAGCTTATATGCATGACTCGTTGTTTAAAACCCAATTAATATAAAAATTTAACATGGTATTAGAGCGGGTTGCTCGATCTTGATTTGCCACCGTCCCCATTTGATTAAAATTGTGTGCACGTGTTGGGCCTTGTTAGTAGCCTACACGTGAGAGAGCGTGTTGGAGTATGATAGTAGGTGTTGTCTCACATTGATGAAATTAAAAGGCTTGAGTATGTACATAAACTTGTGAATTACTCCACCTATAACTAATTAATTTTTGAAATGAAACCTTATTTGAATTTATATGCATGACACTTTGTTTAAAGTCCAATTAATATAACAATTTAACATGCTCGCTTCCCCGGTTCTCTGTCCTTTTTCATCCGTTGCAGGAGTGGCCAGTGGGCTTTTTCATTTACTGGGGAAAACTACAAATTTCCCAGAACTAAATTCGGAAACGCCCCACAATAGCCCTTAACCTTCTAAAGTATGCCCCCTTAAACTCAAAGAAAACTACCCAATTCGTCGTTACTCCATCCCCATTGTCTCTCTACGCTCATCCACTGGTGCTTGATGGTATGATCCCATTTCTCTGGCTTGTTCAGTTACAGTCTTTACCGTTTTACTTCTCTTGTTAGCGAAATTCCTCTTCTGGGTATCGATTTATTTTGTTAAATTTGGTTGCTTTCATCATTTGATTCTTCAATTTATCACTTTGTTGCTTTACTCTTTTGCTGCTGCTAATTGTGAGGTTTCGGTAGTTTTTTTATCAATTATCTGCCAGTTTCGTGGTTTTGCTTTCTGGGTTTCTTTCAGAATGGTGATTTTCGTTTGAGTGTGATTTGGGTGTTGAAGATTAAATTTTGATTACTTCATTGAATAAGTGTGATTAGGGTCCCAGAAATTTTAATCGTTGGGAGTGTTAGACATGGATGGTAACTCGTTAGGTTGTGAGTCAGTCTGCTGTTTTTGAAATTTCACTTATGTATTTTTGGCATGCGAAGTTACTTTGATGGTGTGATATTTGGGGCGGGGGCGGGGGCGGGGGCGGGGGCGGGGGCGGTTTTCTTCAAACTGAAACAATTCCCTTCTTGGCTTGTCCATCACTTGTAACCTCCAATGGAATCCTTGGTAGCCAGAAACCTAGAGTTTCCAGTGAGATTTGAGACCCTTTGTGCTCTATCCTCTTTCTACAAACTGATACCTCTCACTTGACCACTATGCTCCAATCTCCACATCTAATCACATAGTAGACGTCAGGCTTGCTTGTGTCTTATGAGGATCACATGAATCCCCAGCAATCGCCGAGAAGCATGGTGAATGTCAAATCAACACCCTCCTTGAAATCATGAAGACCATGATCAATTCTATGCTCGTATATTGTCTCCTTCCTTTATCATGACCATTTCTATATCATGACAATCATGGTGCTCTAAGGGGAAATCATAGCCATTGATCTGATATATGCGAGGTGTTTTTATCTCAACTACTGATTTTGATTGGATATATCAGATGAATTCCCATTTTAAGGGAGTTCTGGACTGAGTATATTGTATGCTGGAGTTTGTGAAGGTCATGTGATTGTTGCTGACCTCTGTATAGCTCACTGGTCGTTGTATCAACCAGCCTACCCTCAAAAGGCAAAACTGTCTGTCTCTTTCCGACGCTTTATCTTGCAACTTCTCAAATTCTTCCAAAATATTTGCCTCCAAAATTATTAAACCATAAAGCAGAAAGAGAATCATGTCTCGATGTGAGATTTAGTGTGGGCAAGGTGTTCTCGTCTTAGTCATTGGCCTTTTATTGGATCAATGGGATGAGAAGTTCTCAGTTCAAGAGAATTATCCATTGAATATATAATTCAAGTTGTGTAACCCTTATTTTGTATATTCAATCAATGTTATATTTACTTAACACCTTTATTCACGCCTTTTTAGGGTGGTTTGTGTCCTTTTGAACCAACAATTGGTACCAAAGCAAAACATACCTTATGACTTACTGCTTATGAGTCTCGAAGTCACTGAGAATATAAATTCTCAGCGAGTAATTTTGCAGTTTGGACCATCCACAGACTGGTTGCCTGGACAGTTATTCTTTGAGCTCAGATTTCCTGCGAATTGGGACCACTTTCCAAATTTTGAGGACATCAGCTTTGGATACGAATGTCTGTGTAACAATACTTATAATATTTTTTAAGCTTTGTTGTTACATGGTTTTTAAGGAAAGACCGTTGTTTTGTTCCAGTTTGCTTGCAAATCTTTATTACCTGTATAGATGCATCTCTCTGGTAGTTTAAATCTTCCTAGTTAACTAGATTGTTTGATGGACACACGAGATAGTGCCTATGATAGGCGAAGAATGAAGTAAGGTTTTCTTTTAATATTTATTTAGAATTTTAGTTCTCATATTTGTATATGAGGAGTTACTCCATAATTTGGCACGAAGGGCACTCAAACAAGCGTCTTATGCATGGAAAAAGTAGTAAGATGCTATCATAATTCTATTCAGCTTCGTGCGCAAATTACCATAGTTAACTAAGTAAAATCTTTTAAGAATGGCATTGTAAAACTTGTAAATTTTCTGAAGCAATCATCCAAGTAATCTATTTGGTTTGCAACTATTCAACAGCACAGTAATATGTTTTTACCCCCATTATATAATGACGTTAAATTCTTGAATTGGGAGAAATTATCTCGTGTGGTTATTTCACATGAAATGGACTAAATAGAAGACTCTCCTGAAGCGTTCATTACTTTTTGCTTGTAGCGAAGCTGCAATGGACAAATTTTCTTTTGAATCAAGATTTTAACGGAAACGACCTCTATAATTGGTAATTACTGTTGGAGTATGAAAGTGGGCATTGTCCCACATTGATAAAATTCAAAGAATATGATAGTGGGTGTTGTCCCACATTGATGAAATTGAAGGGTTTGAGCATGTATATAAGTTTGTGAGTTACTCCACCTATTGCCAATTGGTTTTGGGATGGAACCTCATTTGAGCTTATGTGCGTGACTCGTTGTTGAAAGCCCGATTAATATAAAAAATTTAATACGGTATCAGAGCGGGTTACTCGATCTTGATTTGTCACCGTCCCCGTTTGATTAAAAATTGTGTGCACGTGTTGGGCCTTGTTAGTAGCCCACACGTGAGGGGGCGTGTTGGAGTATGAAAGTGGGTATTGTCCCACATTGATAAAATTCAAAGAATATGATAGTGGGTGTTGTCCCATATTGATGAAATTGAAGGGTTTGAGCATGTATATAAGCTTGTGAATTACTCCACCTATTGCCAATTGATTTTGGAATGGAACCTCATTTGAGCTTATGTGCGTGACTCGTTGTTGAAAGCCCAATTAATATAAAAAATTTAACAATTACTAAGCGATACAGTTCCAGTAGCTGCTTCCATGAACTGACCTCTATTTGTTTGTGCCTCTCACATGGCCCAGTCATGTCCTTTATCTCTCACAACTTTTTAAATTAGACAGTTTCATCAAAGACAAACTTTTCTATAGTCTCAAAGGTAAACATTCATATATGGGACTCCTCTGTAGTCCTCCCCTGTAGTCCTCCCATACCCAGGCGTTCGTAGGAGGCACTAAGTTAATGGTGCAATACGATCCTGTTTCCTGTCAAAATGTTTTTGACTTGTATTTCATTTTGTGCAGGCTTTGCAACTTAAGTTGTGCACAAGTTGTTTATGAAGTAGATATGATATCATATGTCCCATTGGAAAATTGTTGAGTAACAGGGTAAATGGTACAGGGGTGGACTTGCGACTGGTCAAACTGGTGCTATTGAGTCCGTGTCGAGATCATTGAGTTCATCCAGAATTCTTTCCCATATAACATGGTGTGGTTGCTGTTTCCCCTTTTTTTAATGTTACATGCTGCTTCAAATGCAAATCTGAGCTATTTAGTTTGCAAAATTTTTTATATGGCATCTATTGGTGCAGCTAAGTAAGATGGGGGAGGCTTCAGCTGGGGTTCTGGTCAACTGACTAGCTTATGCTTGAATCAGAAAAATCGTATAGATGATCTTGGTGCAAAAGAGCATTATAGTTTGGCTTCTTCATTCCAAGAGGACGAAAGAAGTGTTGGCATCATCACATGCTTACTGGGTAGTGGTTGCAATCACCATACAACAAGGGTCAATATCTTACTATGTTCTGGTGATAATTTCTCCAGCCAGGGGCCAGATCTAAGTGCAGGATGTGCAGATGACAGCTGTAGCATTGCACAGGGTGCAGGGTCTGCCCCAACTTCAGGTTCAAGGACATCAGATGTGGAGCCAGTATGTTCAATGATTTCCTTCCAGCAACATTGTTCATTCTTCAGAAACTCCTTGCTTTTCTAGGCAGCAGGAAGATGCTAGCTCAGGTACTGCCAGCATTTCAGGTTTTTATGGTCAGAGGACGGCAGTACTTGATAGTTTAAAGCAGATATCTGAGAGAGGAAGTCCTAGTAACCTTGGGCAAGTAAGCAAAGCTTGGGAATTTTGTTCGGTTCTCGTAAATGCTTCTTTCTCTGCTAGATCATCCATCGCAGTTCAGAGTCCGTTTCACACAAATTCCCAACAACATCCCGTCATGAAGACTATAGCTTGCCTTCCTGCAAATTCTAGCCTGCTTCGTCATCTGACTGCCATTGGAAGCATTGACAGTAGAGCACTGCCATTCGAAGCACTGATGCTCTTGGTGGTGATTCTAATTACTGAATGGGGTATGCCTCAGGCGCTAACTGGTTACCTGCCTTTCCTTGTACTTTCAGCCCACCCATTCAGAAGGAACACAGCAAACAGCATCTGGGTATTCTCCATGGTTACTCTTCCCTTGGGATGGTTCAGGATCAGGAGTTCAAAATTTTGATGTTGCTTCATGTCCATATCCTACTACGTATGGTCATGGACATGTCCTGCATTTATTACTGCTGCCAGAACCTAGAAATTTGGGTCGTAGTCCATACTTTCAGGGTCCACTGGTCTTGCAGTATGGGCGGTTACTCACAAGGCTCAGAGCACTCTAATACATTGCAAGCTATGGAATCCATAATGGGCGAGGGGTGCAGGATATTTCTGAGGTTTGTGACTCAGATTATACTCTTACTTTTTTCCCCCTTTTCCTGTGAGGAGATTATGATATTTTAGAACAGATCAAACTTGCTTATTCATGATATTTTGTGGGAACTGATGTTGTAGGTAGTTTTGTAGCAGAGATGCCAGTGTAACACTCCCTGCACTGAAAAACTAGATGTCTACCTTGAATGGAAACAGTAAGTTCCTTTACAGATGGGGGCTGGGTGTGTGTCTAAGTTTAAGGGGCTCCGAAAATAAGACATTTGAAATGGGATAGAGGGATAACCTTTCCTCCTATTTTTCAGATACACTTTGTGACTCTTATTATACCATTTATTATTGGCCATTTGTGCATCGAGTATTCTCTGTGTCAGCATTTTGCAAAGCAAACTTTGTTTCATGTGGATACTCTCGCTTCCTCCCATGACAAGTGGTGCGTGTTATGGCTTAAGCTTGAATGTGTATTTTGGCCATATATTCGTAACCATTGCCTAACCCTCTAGTTGATATATAGTCGAGGCTAAATATTGCAGAGATGTAGTCAGACTTTTATGGAAACTGTTTATTTAGCTGTTGTAGTTGGTCTTAATGTCTTATGTTATAACTGATAAGTAAATGTAAATTAATTTTCCATGTTCCATATGCAGTTTTGTTTTACTTTTGCCCTCTGTCCTCTCTGTCTGAGTAACATTATTTAAGTGATATGAGAATTTTGGAATGACCATTCCCATCAACCCTATCACAAGTTGCAATTAAGCTTTACGATCCAAGCTTACAATGAAATATTTCATGGGTTATTCTGAAGCTTTTCTAGGGCTGATGGAGAGCTATAAGGTAATTGATTCAAAAATTGGAAACAGAGGCAAAAGAAACCAAGATAGGTAATTGTAAAAAGGTATCTTTAAGATATGAAACTTGAAAGTTTTAGTTGGAGAATTCACGAGCAATGTACTTAATGGCATTTAATAACTAGCCAATATGATTGCATATAACCACTTGTGCTCGTTATTGGAATAATGGTGTCCCTAACTGGAGCTCTCATGCCCCTCATGCTAGTAAGGTGGATGAGTTCTTGGCTAGAGGCACAAGCCATTATAAGAAAGCTAAGTTGTCTGGGGTCTAATCGAATTATTAGGTGCTAGTCTCACCCTAATGCCTCTAAGAAATTATAAGGATGACAGGACGAGTCCTTAGAGTTCCATCTAGCGCACAATGTTGCTACTTGAACTCATATTCTTGTTTCTGAAAGCTAGGAATTTCAGATTAGCTTCTAGCTGTATATCAATCTCAATCTGCGTGCAAGAAGACTTGCCATGAGGGACAAAAAGCAATAATAAGCGCCTAGGAACAAAATGGCTTCAGGTAAATATGGTACAATCACATTCTTCCACTGTTTTAAGGTTCAAAATAAATTCTTCTGGTCAAGCCTCGTTGCAAAGAAGAACCCAAACAGATAACATGCGTGATAAATTACAGACGAGTAGATGACTATTCTAATGACACGGAGATACTTTTTTCCTCTCATGAAATGAGACTAAAAGGAATGAGCAGGGTGGTCCAATATATCTGTATGACAATTTATCATTGTCCTCTCTATCAGACTTTTTTTTCTTTTTTTAAAGGCTTGCAGTTGTAAGAGACGTCCCCTTGCTAGCATATATCAAATTCTCAAAGCAAAATGCTTTTGATTTACTGATTTTTGTGTAGATTAAGACAAGTTTCAAACTTAGATGCCAGTCTCCACAACCTTATTTGATGAACTAGCAAATTTCTCCCTTTTTCCTTATTGACCCTTTCCTTCAAATCTAACTCAGTCTTTCTCTGGTGTGATTGGACATGGTGTACTACCCAAGGGGCAATCCATATGGGTTAATGGAGTTTTGGTTAACAAAAATCCGAACAATTTCCAATCATCCAATTTTATAATAATTTAAAAGTTCGCTTCAGCAATGAAACTATAACTCAACCTCCCTATCAACAAAAAAAAGGGGGGTTTTCTGGCTTGGTAAACAACCAGTCTTTCACTTAAAAAAGTGCGCCTCGGCATGGGGCTATCAGCTCAGCGCCTTAGAGGGGATGAGGTGCACCTCATGGATGCAAGGCTATATGTTCGCTCTTTTTCTCCCTTCTCTTGGTCTTATCTTTACCTTTTTTTTCCTCTTTTCTTTCCTTGGGAGCTAAGTTATGCTTGTACAATATGTGTGTGTTTTGGGAAACTCCTATGATGATATAACATATCTTAAGGTTATATGCAGTCATACCAGTTGTATTGATGTCTAATCACTTTTTTAGTGCATTTATCCAACTTGTTTCTATAAAATATGCTTGTGAAATATGAAACTTTTTAACGTTTTTGCATAGAAGCATGTTTCACATCTATGATGTGTGCGGCTTGGTCCTGTGGCTCGAGACCTATGCGCTTTGTTTTGCCTTGCGCCTTTTGAAACTAATTCGTTATTGGTTGACCGTTTACTAAAAATGTTCCTTTTCAACTCTCTTTTACCTTTATTTTGACCACCCAATACTCCAAGTTTTAACAACCAAGAATCTAGCTAGAGTTATTCTATTTTTAGTCCAAAAATATTCATTTGAATAGTTCATTAAATTATTACTTTGCAAAATTTTCCAAAAAGTTAAATCTTTTTATTTCTTTTAGCAAACTTTTCAAACGGGCAAATTAAAGCCGCAACTGAAACTAAAAAATTTCGATTCGTTTAAATGAACTGATTTTTTGAAAGAAATCTAACCAGTTAGCCCCTTTCCTGTTCGATTTGTCAGTTTCAGTTTTTTGCTCACCCTAATACTCTATTCACATAGGGTTTTGGGAGGCAACTTATGTTATGCTAAAATATCTCTTCATTAATGTTATATATGATGTGAAAATAAGTGTCTCCTTTTAAATTGCACACTGTCTACCTATGTCAAGATTTAGAACACCTCAGTTATATTTAAATACATGGGCAAGGAGAAAACTAAACGCAAACCTTTGAAGGAAACGAATTTCACCCTCAAGATTTGTCAAGACCTCAGTTCTCACTCCCTTTTTTTCTTTCTTTTCTCCAGAGTATTGTTTTAGATATCATCATCATTTTCTTGCTGCTAATGTTCCTTTGCTTCTGACTGAGTCTGTTTCTCAATGAGTCATCGTTCTATCTGCAAACTACTGAAAAGTAAAGTTGACACTACTTTGTCACTGCAGGGCCCCTCCATGACAGTTGAATGGATGTCAATTCTGGTAAACTGGAGACATTGGAGAAGATAGTGGATGAGAAAAATAAAGATTTGAGGGCTGGTCCTATTGTCACATGCTTACTTTAGAATTAGAGGAAAAATAACCACACAAGTGGTAGAAATATGGGATGGATTTAGTCAGTGCATTGGTATATGTTTCTATGTAGAGACGCAAGTAGATTATTGGAGAGAGTCTCCCTTCTGAATGCTTAAAGCAAAAAGATTGCAACCATGCCAATCCTACTTTATGATATTCATCAATGCACGAGATTTTGCTCTCCAACTTCACAAGCCTTAAGTCTTCCATCAACATTTAGCATGGTAATAGGTAAAGGATTCTTGTGAAGCTTGAACAGCCTACTTACTCGCCTTGCTTAGGCTGGACTGTGAGTTCATATGGATGTGAATTTGGACTTGTTTTTGGATTTTATACCATGTACTTACAGACTGTCTGTGTAGTGGATAAACGGAACAAGTATGTAACTCTGTCACTCAGATACTCTATTTTAGTATAATTGAGGCTTTGACATGTGGATTGCAATAAAGCACCCAGTACAGGGAATAGAAATCACTTGATTTGAATGTTTCCAATAACTGCGTTCCATCCACATAATTGGAAGAATTTAATGACCCTAGTGCAAACAATTGTTATGAAGACCAATTAAGACCTATATCTGATTTTCAATTCTTCATGAATCATCCCATGATTCTTGTCCTGGAGAACATTGCATGTCTTCATGAATCATCCCATGGTTCTTACCCTGTAGAACATTGCATGTCGTAGCTTTTGCAATCACCATGACAAATTGCTCTGCATTGGAACTCTTGGCTTGTGAAACACTTTTCCCTTAGGTGAGCTTTGGACCTTTTAATGAACTAACACTTAGGACGCAATTGATCTAGGACAGGCATTTCAGATGAGGTGCCAATGTTGAAGTTGCATTGAAGCCTGTAAGATTAGCTACCTGTTTTGTCATTCACCATTCAATTTGAATTAAAAGAAATTGTTGCAGGATACTGGCTCTGGAAAGAGGGTGAGACTTTCCATTAAGATAATTTATGAAAGATAGTGGATCTAATCTCTGTTAAGATAATGCTGAAAACTATACTATAGGCTTCCGTCTGATACCATTTTCAGATGTATGGTAATATTATATAACAGACACTAAAAAGATGCGCCTTTTAATTAGGCAATTTGTGAAAATCAGCATACATTGTTTAATTTGGACCACATTATTTGCTGTTTAGTTGAATGAAAAGAAATTGTTGCATTTTTCAAATTAAAGTTCTTGCTGTTTCTGAATGTTTTCTCTTTCTGAGGAAGAAAACTGGATTTCACTTAACTGCATTTTTCTTTAAAATAGAATGGAAAGACTAAAGACCAAAGGGTAGAGCATTAAGTTGAGCTACCTGGGCTGCTTCTATCCTATGTTTATATTTCTCTTCATTATTAGAACGGTGCTTGGCAAAAGGGCTTGTTTTTGTTTGATTTTATAAAATTTCTCACCACTTGGTTCTCCTTGTGGTTCTAAAGTAGAGTTTGTTGATTTTCCTTGGATTCTATGTGACATTGCAGCAGGCAATGGCTAGACATCAGAATCCTGGCACGTCAATGCTGGCCTCATCTGGGGTTGATAATTTCCAAGGCAGGTGCAGAGATATTAGACTTGATGATGAGAGCAAAACATGAGGTACTCATCACTAGTTCAGTACTCTATCATCAATTTTGTGGCCCCCCCCCCCCCCTTTCATACAATGCTTCATATGGTTTTAGGAGTTGCTAGAATTGGGAGAATGTATTGTGATCTGAGGAGTGGGCTGAGGATGTAAACAAATTATGGAGCTTGTAGAATGGGAAAATAATCAGTCTAGTATCAGTGACCAGTCAGCAGATGTGAGTACCTGTGTGCGTGCAGAGTTAAGTGTTAGGCCATGCTCTCTATCTAGATTTCCTGCAGGGCCAAGTATTAGGCTTGCTCTATCAAGATTTCCTGCTTTTTGTTTGTTTGGATTAATCTGGAAAAATATTGATGACTGAAGGTCATATAACATCTAGAATCTTTGTTTAAATCTGGAAAAATATGAACAAAAATGCTCCAATTCTGAAATCTGGACAATTTGGAATTTGGATGAATTTAGCAGAAGAGAATACAGCTTCAGACATCTAGCTTCATCACATAAAATGAAGTTACAAATTTAGAGAATGGCTACCCTTGATCCTTAGATCAGTAGATCCCGCCACTTCTTGCTTTCAAGCTGCCTTGTTCCGGTATTTTTCTGAACTCGAGGCATTTCAATGGCAAGAATAACATGTTAGTGGGGAAGAGATTGGAATGTTAAACTGCAGTTACCACTCACCAGTTCCACTTCGAAGCAGTGAATCATGTTTAAAAAAGAAGGGGGGGGGGAGAACCAGTGTATATGCAAGATGAAGACCTTGGGAGCATGAAGCACCAAAAATAACTGCATCCTTTTACAGTTTTGTATACATATTTATGACAATGTAAGCTGGGTGTTCTTTTTTAGCTAATCTTCATGATTTTTATTTTATTCATGATGAGTAATCAAAAAATGTATTGAAAGAACACCAATGGGGTGTTATCAAGGTCTAGAGCAAGAACAAAAACCATCTCAGCACAAGCTCTTGTGCATAATATTATGTGAAAATCCATTTGAGACAAAATTGTACCACAATTGAGCAGCTGACTCTAACTATATAATTTCTCAAAAAATAGAGCTTGAAATCTTTAACGGGCTCCCCCCCCCCCCCCCAAAAAAAAATCCAACTTACAAATTCTAAGAATTTTAGTTCTTTTTCATTCTTCTCCTCCTTGCTGCTGAATGTCTTCGGCATTCAAGGTTTTTAACCCCATCAAGGAAAGAGAGAAATGCCGAGGCGAAGAGAGTTGACGGCAATGATGAGAAAGTAATCCACTGCTTCCTCTTCCTCAGTGCACATTGAGCACCTATCTGGTGTATGAAAGTTTCTTCTTTAAGTATATCCTAAGTAGAAATCTTACCTTTAGTAGCTGCCCATGTAAAACAACAAGCTTTCATGGGAGCTTTAGATTTCGATATGGCCCGAGCAGGAAAACTTAGAGAAATGAGGCCCCTATTAATAAACATTATAGCAGAAATCCTTCGCAGAAAAACAGTCATTAGAGTTATGGGCCCACACAATCTCGTCTTTGCCTTGGAACTGAATATTCGCGTTCCCAAGTCATGCCAGAAGGCTAAAAATGCTCTTCTCTTCCCAGTCATTCAAGCTTCTTGAGAAACGTATATACCAGTGGCTTTGCTCACTCACTTCTTGTGTAGTTGCGTCTTTCAAATGAGCCTTCCTAAAGTGATTTGGAAATAGGGCGTTAAGTGGTTGACCATTGCAACACCCGAGACCCATTCTTCATATTTGGCTTCGATCACATTCTTACAGAGAGGGTTCTCTTTAGCATGCCTCTGAGCTACTTGGTGTTGAGGGCATCACTCATGGCGTGATGAGATCTTATGCCTTGCCCTCCACCTTGGTTTGGATGGCAACAATCTTCCCAATTGACCCAATGCAAGCCTCTAACATGATCAACGAACCAAAGGAAGTCCCTCATAATTTTCTCTATTCCTGGCGGGGTGAGGTCTTGTGCTTAGCTTCATTATTCTTACAGCTTTCCAACCCAGTGTTGAGCTTGATTTGCATTGGATAGAGAATTAGAGATCCTGAAGTTCTATGCATCGATAAAGAATAATGTATACAGACTCTTCATGAGCTCATTTCATTTGGGTTTGTTGTCCTTTTATTCAGTGTCAAACTGCTGATAACCATATGACGCTATGAGCTCATGCATGATAATAAGCTGTCTTGACTGGAAACCCAAATTTGCAACTATAAGTGCTCTGCAATGGGCCAGGAGTCAGTAGCCAAGTATAAATATGCTTTAGCTATTACATCATAACTCTATTCAACTTCAATAATTTTGGACAGACCAGCTAGCTTAACTTGTAAAATCTCTGAGCATGGCTAACAGTCGTCGTGTACAAAAAAACGTCATGTTCATTTTGATGTGAAATTGTGCAAGAAAAAGCTATCTACAGCTTGAAATCATTATATCATATTAATGTAGCATTTTTCAAAGTTTTCTTTATACAATTAAATGGTTAGATTTTACTTTATTAAATTTATTAGATCAACTGTGTTTGTAGCAGTAGCTTTTCTAATTACTCATGATTACTATTTCCGTATAACTGTCAAATAAAAACAAAATATGCGTGTTGTATTTGGTAACGCTTGTTACTTTTTAAGCATTTATTCTCTAATTCCCTGACTGATAACTGACTGATGTCTGATAAAATCCTCATATTCCGCCACCGACCCTCTGATGAGCAAAACAAGTATACACAACTTCTATTGAGTTCACATGTAGAGGGAACCAGGAGTAGTTCTACTAAATTTTAATATTGTGTAAATACTCTTATTTAAAACAGGTAGTCTCTGTGAAATTTCATACATATTTATGTTACTAAAAACCATTTAATTGAAGTGCACCAAGTATTGGCTAGTTCTTCCAAATATTGGTCAGTTAAATTGACTAGTTAACATACACCTCCACTCTGTTGTGCATAAAAAACTATGGATATTCATACATGTACAATAAAGCCAATAAACAAGAATCTACTATTCATCTTTAGTTCTCTTATATACAGTCATGTAATTAAGTTCATTACATCAGTTCCTTTCTCCATTTGAACCTGGTGAACAGATGATCTGTCGTCCGAAAATTGATAAAGATATTATCTGGCATCTCAAAAAGGAAAGAAACTGACAAATTAAATAGGGACCCACAATTCGAGAGGCTCTCAAGGTCACGCGCTTAGTATGTGCCTTTTGCTTAGAAACCTAAGTAACGGCCTCTTGGTTTGTTGGGCCTAATGATTGTATGTTGATTCGTTCCTAATCTCTTCTATAAATCTATTTCTTGTCATTTCTCTTACCACATCTTCCCTTATACATTTTCCTACAATACCCCAATGTCTTCCTACCCTCTGTTCAAAGAATCAGAAAGCTTGAGAAACACAAATACCCAGTAGTCATCAGCCATAAAAAATGTCTCAGCAAGACCTTGACGATGAGACTTTCATATGGGAAAATGAATTATGGGAAAAATTTTGCAATGATGATTTTAATAATTCTGGTATCGACATGGTGACTGCAGCTCTGCAGACGGAAGAAGACAAGGGGAGGAAGCGGAGTCCAGTGGTGGCAAAGAAGGAAAAAGGAGAAAGCGGAGAGAGAAGGGAAAGCGGAGAAAGCTCTAGTCATGTCATGCATATATGGACGGAGAGGGAGAGGAGGAAAAAGATGAGGAACATGTTCTCCACTCTTCAGTCTCTACTCCCTGATGTTCCTCCGAAGGTAAGGATACACCATTAGAATAAGGAAACACAAAAAGAGAAATGAAATATGGTTTGATGGAGTCATTGCTTTAATTTGTTATCATGTTCTGGGTTTTTTTTTTTTTTTTCCTTTCCTTGGTTGAATTGGATAGCCTCCGGTATATCTCTCTTGCACGTTTTATGTTCCTTTTGAGTTTTATTGCTGGATTTACTTGCGCGGTGCCTTTTCTTTCCTTCTTTTTCTTTTTCTTTTCTTTTCTTTCTCTAAAACTTTTATGATTATTGTAATCGGTTCCCCACTTCCCGTTGGCTGTATTAAATGTAAGATCTTGGTAGATATGGTGGTAAAACTAATGTTTGGTAATCACTATCGAAAGTGGGAAAATCATTTAAATTTATTCAGGCATTTCCTAGATGAATAGGGGGGAAAATAATTTAATAGAAAAAGAAAAAGTTGTTTTCCAATACCGTTAAATCTCCCTTCCCTTTTTCTTTGCTCTTTATTATTTTTCCATTCTTTTCCCTGCGAGGGGTAAGTTATAAAATTCTGTAATTGAAGAAATCCTCTCACATTTTCAAAAACTGTGATTGAAGAAATCCTCTCACATTTTCAGTTTTTGGGAATTACATTAATCCAAGCTGAGTTCTAAGGTAAATTTTAGTAAAATTTTCTCATTACTTAAGAAGACTTTTTTTTTTCCCATTTTTACTTTATTCATAATTGGGAAGGCCTTTTTCCCCCAATTGTTTGAGACTGAATTTGAAGAATCAATCTCACAATCTGTTTTATCTTTTTCCCCTTTTCTTTTTTTCATATTTCCTCAATTCGAACTCTTAAACGCAATGACTTCATGGACTTCTTCCGTAAACTGACCTCATTTTGGGCTTTCAACATGGTATATCCAACCAATCACGCATTCCTTATATATCACTGTTTTCCTGTTTTGTTTCTGAAATTTTGCATTGAGACCTGAGAGTGTGTGTAAGATAATCTCCCCAAGAACTGAAATTATGATACAGCGATAAAACACGAGAGCTGAAATGGAACAGGGGCGGTATGTATCAGTAGTAAAATATGATACAGCGATAAAACAATCAAACACCATAGGCATTTGATACAAGAACTGAAATTAAGATATATCAAACTATCTCCCATTTTTTCCTTTGGAGAGAGAAACTTCCTAGTTTGTTAATTAACTTTTTCTGTACAACACAGGCAGACAAGTCAGGCATAGTTGAAGAAGCTGTGAAATATATAAAAACCCTGGAAGACACAGTCCAAAGACTTGAAAAACAGAAGCTAGAGAAGCTACAAGGGTCCAACTCTCTTCCCTCAATTGCAGGCTCATCAAAGCAAGCCATGCTCTCCACAAGGGAGAAGTTCATTGCTGATCAGGTTTCTGCCATTAATCACAATAACAACAACCTAGCCATGGAGAGGACAAATAGAACAACTAGCAGTTCCCACCTTCTTCCGGCAATCATCCAGACATGGAGCTCTGCCAATGTGGTGCTGAATGTCTGCGGTGATGATGCACAGTTTGTAATTTATGGGCCCAAGAAGCTGGGACTCTTTGCCAACATTTGTTCCGTACTTGATAAGCACAGATTGGAGGCTGTCTTTGTTCATATGTCTTCTGAGGCCAATCGCTCCACTTATGTGATCCAAGCATGTGTAAGTTCAAACAAGTCCCTTCTCCCTGTCTCAAGGCTTTTTTAATAAATTGTTCTCTTTTAATTTTTCTAAAATTTGCTAATGATGATCTTTTTTTTCGTTTGATGTGTTTTCGAAATGTTTGTTATCCTTTGAAACGTCTTCAAACAAAGGAAATTTATTTTTGACGTTTCTCAAGGAACACTGTCAGAGTCCAGGCTATGTAGTCATGGACCATGATCTCCATACATCTTGTTTCAGTGGAATTCACAGTAGATTTTCTGTTATGATAAAACTACGCAGAGGTACACTTTACATATGAACATATTTATGAATAAAATCATCAGCTTATCTTTCTACTGTTGCCTGGTCATCCTGTGACTGGTCATATCCTGCTTATGTTTAGCATGGACCAGTTCGAAGTGTGAAATTGCGCATGGCTCAATGGATTACTTATCCCAGTTTGCTTAACAATGCGTGCTAGCCGTGTCTTGAATTCACCATATTGCATAATGTTCTTCATTTCAATGCCATTTCGTAGCCGTCGTGACTTCTGAATTTATCCTCAGGGGAATTAAGAAACTTACGTCGTCTTTTTTATGTTGTTCAGTTGGCGAATAGAGCATCGCATAAGCTCCCAGAAGTATTTACTGTGGAAGAGAGGTACAAACAAGCAGCCGGAGAGATAATGACGTTGGTTTCATCTTAATCCCCCATTTTTCTAGCAAACAAGGGGATCAAATGGTGAGAAAGTTTGATCCTGTCAGAGTTATTGAAGGGGTTAAACCTTTGGTGCATTTTCTCTCAGCCTCTGGGGGAAAATGAGGCAGCAAAAATGCTCTCAAAGAGAAGACAACTATCAGCTGTCGTTGCAAATGTGAATTAGCTTTGTTGAGGATGTTGTCCCTATGCAGTTTATGTCCATTTTTTAATATTTTGCGACATTATCTAAAACAAATCAGAATGTCTGTGCATTGAGATTTTTAGTATGTCAATTGTCAAACTGTTACAATTAATAGCCTTGTTAATGCATGTATGAAATGGTTTCAATAGACAACTCTGCTTTTCGAGTCCTATTTTACTTGAAACACATTTGTCTCAAAAGTTTCGCATGCTCGAGACCTGGCTTGGCACCCAGGAAGAGATCTTCTAAGCATTGGACAAACATTGTTGTGTTCGAAGACGATTCTTATTCAATTGGTACATGTTAGCATGAAAATTATCAATGGATTGGCTTTAAGAGGGCAAGTTGATTGTTGATAAACATATCAGATGATATATTTACTAATATGGTCATGTCCCTTGTTATGCGAATAATGATGTGGCTTGTATATTCTTTGTTTTGAATGGATACATTTTTACGCACGCACGTATCTTTAAGGATAATCAAACTCTAGCCTTATATTTTGAAACCAATTATTCTACCTTTAATCTACCCCAGCACGGTAACTGGGTGACTCAAGCTTTTTGTATTAAGCTCAATTCAATTGATTTAGATAAACCAATTGCTCCCAACATGATGGGCCAGCCTTCTTTAAGCGATTGAGACTTCAATCCAGATCGCATTTACAAAGCCTTGTTTGCCTAACACCACAAAGTATATGATGTAATCTTTAAAACTTCAGTATGCTTCATTTTTAGAGGCCAAAAAATTTGGACATCTTGCTTTACGCTGCGCCGAAGGTGTGCATAGATACTAGAGTACCATCTTATGTATCACATCAATCGAAACTGTGCTCCAGAGTTACGAACTTCGGCGCTCATAGATACTAGAGAACCATCTTATCTATCACATCAATTGAAAGTCGAAACTGTGCTCCAGAGTACGAATTATATGTTGATCAAACACTAATAATCCATACCTTGGAACTCCATGATTGGTTTTTTTTTCCTAGGTACTACAAATCCACTGGTGAGCCACCCAAGAAATGTCTAAATATTATTCATGATAACCAAAAATACAAGAAAAATAATCAACTAAAAATAGAAAAATGCAGAATACCCATTGCGCATCACCCATGGGCTTGTGAAAACTAATGATGGGAACCACACTAAAGCAGAATACAAGCTTGCTTACACAGTTACACAAATGGACTGAAAATCCTGCACTGGAGTATAATTCATTGGCAGAGAAATTCAGTTTTTTTAATGCAACTCAACAAATCATGTTTAAGACCAAAAATTCTCACAAAGAAAATACAAATGTAAACTTGACCATGGGCTCCTCACACTTTCCAAGCACATTTAAGATCTCAATGCCGACAAGCGTATGGTGAAATAAGTGGGCTCAGCAAAGGCTATTATCCAACTATGCAGCATTCTTAAGCGAATGCATCCTAGTAAGAATGATAATTTTGTACCGCATCTAATAAGCTTATACCAAAATGGACTCATACTGCCAAAATGACCAACTCATTTGCGCCCATTCATCACCGCTGCCGATCCAACCAGAGCCAAGAGCTGCTAAAAAAATCTTCAATTTTGCTCGTCAGATTGAATAAACAATCCGTGCAGCAGCCCCTTCTGCAACTGAACAGCAGATAGACTCTATGTTAGTAGAATGTCACCACGCTGAGGGCACAGAGGAGATGGAGGACATGAAAAGAGAGCATGAAAATGATACAGACCCCAGAAATCTAGAAATTTTTCAATATATATATATATATATAATTTATTGCTTTTTTTTTTGGGGGGGGGGAATAATTTCTTCAGAAATATTAATAAAGCCAGACAAGTAATCAAGGAAAAAAAAAGTAATCAAGCAATGTGTTCTATCCCCCCCAAAAAAAAGGTAATCAAGTAAAGTGGTATGAGCTCTGATTTACCTTTAGCTTGAATATGACACCAACCAAACTTCATAGACTATTCAGTGAATCCAATAAACCATATTACAAGACATCAAAAACTTCACCAAAGCACCAAAGCACGGACGCGTGCAAACATTATCACCAAATTCTCATGGGTGGATGCACGGCAAATTCAAGCATTATCTACGTGTCGGATCAATTAGACTCGACAAGAAAGACCTCCAATATATAGATATGTGTTGTGTGTGCGTGTGTGTGTGTGTGTATTTTCCCCACTGCTTTCCCCTCTCTTGGGATGCGGTGTGTGGAAGATGCTGTGGTCAACCTCCCATCGTGATCTGAAGAACCAGACTATGTCAGATGGTCTACAGCAGTATTATTTAGTTGGTCACCAAAACTACAAAACCCGGCCAACACACTGACAAATGACAAATCTGGGCAATAAACACAAATGACGTCAAGCAACAAGAGATATACAGCCAAAGAAATAATTGCAGGGACATTCAGCTTCCCAGGAAATGCATGACATTCTCACTGAATGAAATTCAAAAATATTGATTCCACCTCACCTCATCAGCATCACAAAATTGTTTATGCATTACCAGCGACTGAAGGAAGATCAGTAACTTTCCCCACAGCTATAGTTTTCCCTGAAAACCATACACAAGACATTAAGGTGTGAACATAATTGTTATACCACAGTTGATCAATTAGAGCGTAAAATAGTTACCTTCTGTGCGAAGAGTAAACCTCCCAAGCTGCGGAAAGTCAGAAAACTTCTCTATACATATCAAGTTGTTCACCTAGAAAGTACAACCACAATAAAGTGGATCAGCCAAGAGCAAGTGCACGACTAACTGGAGAAAGCAGGTACTAAACTATGTTCCCGTACTAGTCCAGTACTCCAGAATGCGGAAGAGATTCTGGCAATTGCAGAGGCTGAAATCAGGTAACATTGTTTTTTAAAGGCAAGTGCATGCAATTAGATACTTCTATGTAGTAGAATTGGACCATGGACAAGAACATTCAGATCATGTTAGGGCCACAAATACAGGGAGTAGAAGAGCTCTGAAAGCTCTGACACTGATAGGGTCAGTACTGGACTGTCTGGACCCCCAGCCCCTTCCTGTTCCCCTTCCCCTTCCTCTTCCCCTTAGGAGACAGACACACAAGTAAACATGACAACTTTAATAAACAGTGTAATAAAAGATTTTAACGCACTCTTGAACACTAGCGAGAGAATTGGGTGACTTTCTTGTATGGCTGAATACTACTTCAGAGTTTCAGAGATTGCATACCGACCAGTGACACTGAAGGTGTAATATACCATAATAGGCCCTAAGCATTAGAGTGAAATCCTCACCTTTTATTTTAATCAATGCTGGAGAATGATTCATTAAGGGATAAAATTCTCTCTCTCCCCCTTCCCCCACTCCTCTCTTCCCCTCTCTCCCTCTCTCTCTCACACACATGGAATTTGGAGTTTACTTGCTACAAAAGTGCCTCTAATTGCCGCAATACATAAGTTTGAGACACTTAATGTTACCCCCATATACGCTGGATGCTTTCCTTTGGCTATTGATACAAGTTCAGTGGCTTTTTATTTCTTTTTGACAATAAACAAATCCTAGAATAAGGTTAAAAATACAAATGTGGGTATTACACTTACAACTACAGAAAATAGCTCCTGAGAAACTCAGGACAAACAATAAAGGAAAACGGACCTGAACACGACATAGAACAACAGCACCATTCTTCACAAACAGAACCTTCTTTTTCATAGGCTTCTTTGTCTTCGGATCAATCTGCTGCAACAGCTCAACGATTTCACATTCCTCAACGACCGAATGAATATGCAAGACTGCCTTATAGCCAGCTGTAAAAATTGCCTGAAAGGCATTAAAGAATTTTAATCATCCAATAGAAACAAAAATCAAGAAACAATAAGCTGCCACTATGTTACTTTGACTCTTCGTTTTGCTCAAGTACCCATGTTATACACTTGACACTTGGACGTGGATGTGGACACCCAGCCCTTCATTTGAACAAAAAATGTACAAAAATTTTCAGAAAATTATTGAGTCCAACATGACACCCAACTTGGACACAAGACACTTCAACATGGGTATGGTTGTATGGCCATCTGTGAGTATTGAGTAACATAGTGCTGCCTCACTCCATCCATCAAATACATCAAGAAACTTAACCTTCACAGAAAAGGTTAAAGAACTTTCCACTTACATTTTCAAGCAACTCAAGGATTTGCAGCTGAGCAACGAACTCATTCACAGCAGCAATCGGCTTGGCTGTGCATACATATACAAGCATTAAGAACCACAGGAGAAACCCCTTTTCAATTTGAAGAACAAAGCAAAATTGGTATCAAGAAGATGCCAGGGGGGATGTCACCCTTGTACAAAAGGGGGAAATAACCAATGGCTGAATATGGACAGTTTCATAGATATCAAAGGCACTTGTGGGGGGATTAAAAAGAAATTCTGGCCAAAGATTCAAAAAAGTATAATTTGATTGTAGACTTCCTGGTCAAATTGACATTCCGTCTAACTGCAGATGACCCCCCCGGGGAAAAAAATCCCCACAAATAAGAAACAGGCCAGTAGCAACAAGGCTGCTTCCACTTGATCTAGATTAAACGGCATTGGCTACCAACTATTCAACAAGAAGAAGAAGAGTAATTTTGGGGGGAGGGGGGGACATTCTGCTTTAGCTAGCCACAATTCAAAGCTTAAGAAAATGCCCCATTGTGGTCCACTCTGATGGCACATACTGCTCAATAGAGATTCTAGGCATTTAATTGGCCTTCATATAACACCGTATCAGATGGAACACCTGAGAAGACAGGGAAGAAGTTAAGGGCACCCTATCTAGACTCTAGACACATTTCCGACACCATGGGATTAAACAACCAGTCAAGGTACAATGTGCACTAGTGAGGTCACAATGTAGGCGTTTCAACATCAGAGAACTATGAAACTCAAACCAAATCGAAGAACTCTTCAAGGTACCATATCAGTTTCACACTGGTGATAATCAACTTACATATGCTTGACAAGACAAAACCCGAGAGTATATCTTCTTCTTCAATCCCAGACAATCTGACTCGTAAATTTTCCCCAGGTCCTGCAACCTTGACTTTATTTTCATCAATGTATACAGCAATAACTTTCACTTGAACCTGCAAGTCATGTCTTGGTTTTATTCATGCAAAATACTGACTAAATCAGTGAAAGCGTTAGATTTATCAAAATGTCAACTCAGAAACAAACCTTGTTTGGCATGACTAACAATGAATCGCCTTCATGTATTGTACCAGACTCCACTTTACCCATAACAACAGTTCCCATGTCCTTGAATTTATCAATAATAGGCATCCTACAATTTGAGCCCCATCAATTCACATCACAATAAATAAGCAACTAAAAATTGTCAAACAGGAAAAGAGCATGCATAAGTAACCATAGCTTAAAGGTCACATGGCTTTCAATCTTCCGAATTCTTGAATAAACATTCATTGATCCCTTGGAAGAAAAAGTGAGTGCAAAAATACATTTTAAATAACCCCCGATATGGCCACTTTCCATAACCCAAGCAAATGAAACCATTTCAGAGAAAAAGTTAGTCTTAGTTCAAAATAGCTAGTATCAGACACAAATTCCAAACCAGAATCTCTTTATGTAATACCAACTATCTCACCAGAAGGCCACAATTGTAGTCGAGGTCCAAATCTCACTCTTAACATATTGGTAATTAAATTACAATCCGCATGGAGGACAACAAAGGTGACTGACGCTAACTGGTTTAACTAGCCCAGTCACATCAAGACAAAACTAAAGTCTGAGGTTGCACAGATAAGGTCACATGCTAGTTCAATTCCAAGAGCAACTCACAATGGACAAACAGAATTAACCTTAAAAAACATTAAATGAAAAACGATGCTGAAACAATGAGAAATTCATTAACCCCACATCGTCAGACTTCGAAGGAGAAAACCTAAAACCCAACTGACGTCCAAGGGGGAAATCCAAATCATTGCCGTACCTAAAGGGGCCGTTGGGGTCTCGCGGAGGGACTTCTATTGAATCCAGGACTTCAAAGAGGCATGGACCATTCCACCAAGGGCATACACTTCCATCCATTCTCGTTTTCATGTTCGAGCCAACCAAACCAGATATGGGAAGAAACTGGACATCTGCAAATGCTCAACCACAGAACGTCAAGGAATTAAAAAAGCAGTAAGTGAAATACTACTCAAAAGCCATAAGTGAACAGCTTGTCCAACATAAGCACAAAGTCTACGGGCAATCACCTTTCTTAACATTATAGCCTGAGGACTTCAAGAACGGAATCATTTTTGATTCTATTTCATCATATCTGGGAATATAAACATAACCTATGTCAGGAAACAGCAAGAACAAACATACTTCACAAATGGATTTAACTCCCTAGCCCAGAAAATATGTGAAAGCAACTCAAGCAACTAATGCTTTCTTCTTAATGCAACACTATCTGTGCAGAAACTAGAACGCTGAAATGAACAGCAAGGGCTGATGCACTTGAGCAATTATATAGTGAGGGCTGATGCACAAGTATAATTTTCCTCATTTTCCATTACACATATATATGAGGCTTACAAACTATCTAAATCTCAACCTTGTCCGTTTATTATCTTCTTTAACCAACCATACAGCATTCTTAAAAAGTAGCGCTTGAAATCTTGAAAGTACACAGCTTGGTCCTCAAAAATCCATCGTTTTCTCCCTCTCCAAGTAACCCACCAAATAGCCAAAGGAACCATTTTCCAAACCAACCCAACTCTTTTTCACCCTTCTCCAAGCCACTAACTCATCTTTGACCTTTTTTTTCCCTTTTTGATGAGGAAAATAGAATATCCAAATAAAGTATAAACAAAAGGATGGATGCAAGCAAGCATCCCACAAAAGGATTGTGTGCATCCAAGATAGAACCTATCCACAAAACAATGACATCAAAAGAAGATCGGCAAAAGTTTGCACTGTGCCGGAAATAAAGAGTCTTGATGAGATTATATTTGATACATTAAAGACGCCTCTCCAAGCCACCAACACATCTTTGACGTTAGATGGTTGGGCACGTATTGGTAACCCACAAGTGTCCTTAGTTGGAAAGCCATTATCAATCACCCTTAAGGGCAGCCCGGCATCCCGCGTTCACGCAGAGTCCGGGGAAGGGCCGCACCGTAAGGAACCATGTTTAATGGTAAGTTTCATTTGTTCCAAGATTTGACAATACAGATAAGACATGGAAAGCAACACAATAAAGCCAGTGTTTCACCTATGCGTCTGTGACCAACTGCCATCAACTAAATTTGTTTCTAAATGCAAGACAAATTCTTGCCTCCAATAGTGTCCAAGGATACTATGTCTATTCTACGTACACTTGAAACGCCAGACCACACCCCAAAAAAAAGAAAACAAAAATCCCTACCCTTGAGCCTCGTGAAAGCCTGAAAGGTAATGATGTAAGTAGTTAACAGTATAGGAATGAATGCAACGAGGTATAGGATAACCACATAACAAAATTAACAGCAGCATGAGATTAGCTGCTGAGCTAATGGCATTTCATAAGGCTGAGAAAGATAGGAATTCTACATTTGAAATGGGCGATTAAAGTTGACCATAGGTCATAGTGTGTTCTTGAAGACCTCCAAGACAATAATCATAGCATCAATATCTTGGGAGACTGGAAATATTAAGATCTTTGGCAAACTAACATACAAAATCTACACTCTATACCTGTTTTTGTAAGGAAAAGTTCTATATTTTCAAACATAATTGATGACCCGAGAGAGGTGGACGCTAATTAGGCATCCTATTCCTGCAATGAAGCTAATAGTAACCCGAAAAATAAGCTATTTACAAAATCAATTACACCAACTGAAGAGGAACAAAAGTCCTTCGCCTCCCAGAAATACAATGTCTTTGTGCCATTCATCTTTGACACGGGCAGGGGAGTTTCAACTCCATGGAAAATCTCCTACTTCTCTACAACAAAATCAGCGAAAACGAAGTGTAAGGAATAGCTCTAATGACTTTCTGTTTGACTTTTCTTCCAAAGGAACCGTCCCCATCCATTAAGTGATAATAAAATTACCCAAAACCCAGGAACAGCCCAGAAAAAAGATACGTCACTGGCAACCCCTAAACCAGTCTAAAACGAGTCAGAATCACTTGTACATCAAATCTTTTCGGTAAGTTTCTAGTCTCCTTGGCTTAGTGTCCTAATTGTAATGAGTTACTAATGTTATATCTGGTTCTGGCAGCAATATCCAAAGAAATAAAAAAATAGAAAACAAACAAACACCACAATAACAAAAACAAAAAAAGCGTCAAACTAATACTGTGAAAAAAGCTGATGTGCATGTGGAAAGTAGCTGGCTTAAATCCAGCTCTTGAGTAAACCGCTCAAAGCATAGATAGAGAAATAACAAGCAATCAGGAAGAAGAGAAAAGAAAGAGAAGATTTTACACCTTTCCTTTGACCAATTGACAGTAGGCTCATCCATCTTGTTGACAACTACTATAAGCTTGGTGACACCCAAGGTCTTTGCAAGCATGACGTGTTCTCGGGTCTGTCCACCTTTCTCAAACCCAGTTTCAAACTCTCCTTTCCGTGCAGATAAGACCTACATACACGGTCATGGAAATATGGAAATAAGCATAGGCATCTGAGAGCCAAAGCTAATGCAAAGGAACATAAAACAGTGTTAATGCTTACCACAATACCAATGTCTGCCTGTGATGCCCCACTGATCATATTTGGAACATAACTTTTATGACCCTTCAAAATGAGGAAGCATAAAACATCATCATCAATGGGAAAAACAAATAAACAAAAAGCTGAGGACATATCGGAAATATTTCTCAAATAGGATACTTTCCAACAAGAATCTCCAATGATGTAAGAATCAATCAACTATACAGCCAGTCAGCCACTAATAAACTTTAAACTCCGAGAAAAAAAATAACTAATAATTTATTCAGAAGTTCCTACGAGGATCAGTCTAAAACAACCCGATCAGGATCTGACTTATGAAGCCTTGCAAAGCTCAAGATTTATACAGTCTTACCCCCTCAGCAGGAAAATGAAGAGAGTGAAAAAGTAGCACAGGAGTCAAGCAGTACATTAATAGTATCAAAAGCGGCCCCACAATCAACACCTTTATACCCTGACTAATAAGGTTACTGAAAAGAATAAGTTTGATGACAACGCTGACAAAAATCATAACAGAAAATCCATAAGAGTGCAAAAGAGAACATGCACATTAGGTGACATGAGCAGCAAAAGGAATCCCTACGTACAAACTGCCACGACAATTTTTGAGAGCCACCAAAGAGTCTGAGCAAGGGCCATGTATGAAATTTACTTGGTCCTCTCCATCTACTAACAAACCCAACTATGATTAGTCACAGCAAATCCACAGAAAGACAGAAAGCACAAAGCCTCTGCAGGTCACCTTGATTATTATCAAGAATGGGGAAAATAGCAAAGCAGGTTATTTTCTAGAATGACTTCCAAGCAGATAAATGGCAACAGATTGCAGCCATTCAAGTCACATCAAGAGGCCAGATGGCTACAGGTCCAATCAAAGCTTAAAGTGATTTTTCACAACAGCATAAATGATGAATCCTTAATCACTGCAACTAGTTGAACAGAAGCATTCCATTGGTTACGGCAAGGTTTAATTCATTTTTCTTGCTTTCCATCTTTCAAATGGCTCTTAATGTTTGAAAGCCAGTAAGGCTCTCATGTGGAACACTGTACAGATAAATCAAAGTTGGTACAGTTTTTGTTTACAGCTTCAATACATGGAAGTTGATAGGATATGAAGTCACGTCAACTTATCTTCATTAGAACCGCTGCCAAGTCCAAGGACTAACAGAAAGCCCTCCCAAGGAGGAAAAACACCTCCAGTCTAGAGAAAACAGGCTGACAAGACATGAAGAGTACTACAATGTGTCCAAGCAGAGTCATGCATGTAGAACCCACTATGAAGATCACTCACATAAACTGAAATTCTGTTTTTTAAATTATAAATGATTAATTAAAAAAAACCAACAAATATATATATTAAAAAGAGATGACAGGATAGGGAGAATAAACGAGTTCAAATTTCAGCAGAGCTAAAGAAGCAAGCTAACTCCAATTATAGAATCACTACTCAATATTCTCTGTTTTTGTAACGCTGGTGAGCCCAAAACATACTTGAAGCCCCGCCAATATTTGACTGCCATATTACCATAATGCTAACCGAATAGACATTGACAGAATTCAAACTTACTGGTGCATCCAAAATAGTAAACCTTGTTGTCTCAGTCTCAAAATGTGCTCTTCCAACTTCGACCGTGATACCCTGACATCAGCATCAAAAATTTTCAAAATGTTGACACAACCGATCTCCCAGCTAAAGATCAGCATCAGCAACCAAATCAATAAAAATCCCTGAAATGACCCTCTATTCATTCATTACATTTTGTTAAAAACCACAACTTTGCACTACTTTCCGTAAGGATCCTCTGACACTCTTTGGAAAATAAGAGGCAGAAAATAGATATTTGGTAGGCCAAATGCAGATACAGAAAAGGCAAATTAAGAGGTTACAAATAAAAACAATCACAAATGAATGAAAATTGAGTTGTCAGGTGCTCAATTAATGAGTCCTGAGTCTCCTGACTCCCGAAAGAAAACCAGTAAAGTGTAATTGTTTTTTGATGAGTAAAAACTAATAAAGTGTAATTATTGATTATCAACTATATATCGTAAACTAATCAATTCTAAACGTTAACTTATGGTCTGAAAACTCACTACGTTGGAATGTCGTAAAATATAGGTCCAAAAAATAAATAGTAGCCTCTATGAGCCTTAACATCCCCCAAAAATTTACTCGTTAGTTTAGGGGTTACACGTGCACACGTAAGCATTGGAAACTTTTATCCAACCCAATAGCCAAATCCATCCAATCGAAAACACAAAGTGCTGGAAGAAAAGAATTGCACGAATTTCAGTTTTGATTTTTGAACATGCTCACAGCCAAATGAGGAGTTTAAGCAGAGCAACGACCTTTTACTAATACAATGCAAAATGCAAAGAAAAATGGATAAAAGAAAAATTGGCAGATACGGAGTATAATGCAAAAATTTGCATTGCATTGCAGCCTACAAAATATGGCAAAGGGAGATGATATGGCTCATCACAATCAGGAACCTGATGAAAAATACCTTGGCACGCTCTTCTTCATTGGTATCCATAATATAAGCCATGTACCTAGCATAAATCATTGTCATTGTCAAAAGACTTGCAGCCAAATCATATACCTCCCACTGCATGTCAAGACTCATGCAAGTGAACACCGTAACATCATCAACAGAGTTCTTGCCTCCCAACTAACAATGGACATGCAAATCTGTATGTCATTAATAACTTAAGAATCAAATCAAAAGCATTAAACATGAGAAGCAGGGTAAAGTTGCAAAACAAACTTCACATTCATGCCACAACTTGATATACATCCCATGGCCAAAAGCAGAGGTCGAGAAGTCAAGAAAGCCAAAACAATTGACAAGATCAGTGCCTTAACATCATCAGCTGTCTAGCATGTTAAAACAGGCATATAAGGAACTCATATCCGTTTAACAGGAGAACACTAGGCTGAATGAGCCAAACTTGTATCAAAGAAAAATAAGGGAGTAAAACAGTAGACCCCCCCCCCCCCCCCAAAAAAAAGAAAAAATCCCACATTTGTTTTACATGAGAACATTAAGATTCAAATGCCATGGTTCATATTTCAGGACCTTGGGTCTTTGTTCATTTGGGTTACATAGAAGATGACTAGGGGACAAATAAAATTCAAAATCTCACGTTTATTTTTCATTCTATATTTAGTAGCTAAAATCTCACATTAACATATCATATATTTAGGATTTTTTATCCTGATTTTTTTTGTTAAGTTTAATACTTTCTAGTTTGCCTGTTCACAAATAGGATATTTAGGATTTGTACATATGTAATCGTTATATTTAATACGACATCTTAATGGTTAAAATATCACACTCACATACTTCATCTCTGACAGAGCCACACAGAGCATCTACCTTCTCATACATTTCTCTCTGTCAAAATAACAAATTTGATAAGAATATGCAGTTTCAGGCCTCGAGAAAATATCTTACCAACTATCTCTGGCTTTATCTTTGGCTTCTTTCTCATACTTTTGGATTGTACGTTCATCAACCTGCCCACTGAGATAAAGTATTCGCCCGGCTATTGTTGACTTGCCAGCATCTGCAATCACAGTGAGAAAATTTATCATTGAATAAAGGAGATCATGAACGAAACAATTATAAGACACGTATAAAATTGCTGGGATGAGAATTATCAAATTGGACTCGCCCCACCAGCAATTTACAAAGCTTAAAGAAGACATAGCACTTAGTAGGAGTTAGTGACATCCAGAAATAGAGTGGCAGACCTTAGATAAGTAACTCCCCCAAACAATCAAGTCCTTTAGTTACTTCTATCACATGCTTGGGAATCTTGGAAAGAAGACAGAACGTTCTTCAGGTTTATGTATATATGCACATTTGTAACCAAGCTCTAGCGCTAGGTTTACAAAGTGTGGCATTAATGCCTTTGTTTATTACATTGTTTCACTCAAGGTTAGCTCAGTTTAGGGTTTTCTCCTCCTATCTAATTCATTAATCATTAAAAGAACATGAAAAATTTTTAGGCTAGCTGATCTCTTTTTCACCAATAAAGTGACAGCTTACAGATGCACTAATCAGCCATGAACTCTCTCATGCGCCCTGCTCGCAGGGTTGGACTGGGCAACACATATTATGCTCCTTTTTGGTAGTAGCCTGTTCCTTTCCATATGCCTTTGTTATCCTTCTTTCACACAGTTTTTACGTTGACAAAGGTTTTCATACAAAATTTTTCATATGGCTCTCTCGAATTCAGCCTCTTGCGAGAGAGTAAGGTTAGGTTGCCTACATCTAGATCTCGTTAGAACCTATTTAGATGCCTACATGTGGGTCTCATTAGATCCTGCTACTGTACAGAAGGAAGGGCGCAGTTCTATGAGGATAACTGCACCAATGAATGATCTAATCAGCGGTATGAAATCTGTGCTACAGAAGAAGATGGGAGACAGTGAGGAGAAAGCTCCCAACTTCTTTAATGAAGTCGAAGACTACGTTGCTTATCAACCAATAATAAATTAAGTTACCAGATTGCTAAAAAATTAGATTACTGTACTGGTGTTGGTCTCTTTTTAATACAATTTTTTATTACTACACATATATCTTACCTGAATTTCACATGTTTGTTAGTTCCTGTAGATATCAGTTAACATCTAGTCCTCCACCTTTGTACATCGAAAGTTTCAGTCTCGATTGTCCTCATTGATGACAGTTTCTAAAGATTTTCTTGCTTGATATATGTTCTAGTTTACCTAGATCAAATTTCTTTGCTAGTTGGCTTACGCCAAAGGTTCAATGATGCTGCAGCCATACACGAGGCAAAAAGAAACCGCATACAGGTATGGAATATTGATATTCCTTACTGACATTTGGTTATTGAACAGTAGATTTTGCTGTGATTATGTTCATTGCAGCAGGAGATAGAAATGAAATTATTAGACTACGCTCCCTAAAGTTGGAAGAAGTGATTTGCTTCTACCAACCTATCTCTTTCTTGTTGTCTGTTTTGGCTTATAACTACTGTGATGACATGGCCAGTGAACCGAAGGTGCACACAGAGGATCATTTTAAAAGTCCCCTTCTCCTCTTTTTCTCTTTCTTTCTTTGTGGTGGGTGAGTGTTTTTCATTTTTTCTGCGCATGTGTGTAGAGGGGGGAGGTGTACGTGCTAAAATAATATCAGCCTACTACTAGAAAAATCCACAAATCAGCTTATGTTTTTGCCAACATACTTCTGTATAGAATTAAACAACAGGCACCAAGATAACTTGAGGGACACACCCAGGTTGTGTGGACATGTACACAGACAAGGACAACATGGACACAAGCTAGCAATATTTCACGGATGGTAAAACCCCTGATCATGCATCATTTCCACAAGGCAGGCACATGACATGCCTGGATGTTGTACAGATGCATAAAAATAAGCATATCATGTTTCATCCCCCCCCCCCCCCCCAAAAAAAAAAAAAGCTCAACGTCTAAAGAGAAGAAAGCAACTTGTGATGATTACGAAGGAGAAGACAAGGAGAAATAGGATGTGTAGGAGCAAGCAGTTTCTATAAACCCTCTTATTCTTCTTTTTTTTAAAAAAAAAAAAGACGGGGAGAGGTAGGGATTTTCTGGGGGAGGGGGGGCAAGCATCAAACCTCACTAAACTACCAATGCAAACAAATAATTACAAAGAATGAGTATATGGAAGCAAGGAAAAGGCATAGATAAATTAACTCACCAACATGACCAATGAATACAACATTCAGGTGACGTTTCTTATCTGTATCTTCTTTAGCCTCTTCTGATGCTTCATTTTCTTCGTGAACAGGAGCTTCCATCTTACTCTCTGAAAATTATATTCAGCACATCAGCGCCTCACAGATTAGCCAATTCCTTAAGTCGAATAAAATCTAGAGCATACAAGGAAGCAGTGTAAGTCATAACCGCCCACACAGAAAGGGATATCACAACAGTCCATGCAGACAACAAAATCGATATGGAGATGAACTGTCAATGAATATAACAAAATACAATAGAATTCCATCATTCATATAGACTGTGCCTGCCAAATATGAAAAAGAAAACCCGGGTAAATCTCATATGGGTCTGCACAATGCAATCAAGGTCATAACAAAAACAGGATTTCCATCATAAATGTCAGTGATACCTTTTGAATCTGCTTGTAATGACTCCTCAACCTCTTTTTCATCTGGAAAAATAACAGAAAGGCCAAATTATTTGAACAGTAGCTTCAACAAAAAGCAAGCTTACCTAAGCTCTATAACCCCAATTCTAACCTCCCAAAACTTCTATTCTAAGCCATGTCCACTACTAGTCGAAAAATATAAGTCACAATATCTTACACGTTAAACATCCTCAAATAACCAAACGAACTAGTGACAATAGCCAACCTAAGCAAGCAGGACTAGACAATTAGACGTATAGATTTTGGGGGAAAAGAAGTCATTAAAAAGATAACACAAGAAAGCTTCAACTTGTTCCTCTCAGCACACTGCTTCCTAATGCACCCATCCACTTAAAAATTAGATAACGAACAAGGAAACGGCTACCCCTGAAAGAAGATGGGGCATAGGGCACACAGAGGTATACTTAGAAAGAGGAGGCAAGCAACACCTAGGAAAAGGGATTCACATGAAGACAAGATAACGGGCAAGGAGATAGCTACCCTTGAGTTAGAAGCTCAAAAGAGCAAAAGTTGAGGTGCACAGGATCACATATATTGACAAAACCTATAATCAAGATGAAAACACTGGGTTTCCTTCAATTTGGGGGCGGGGCATACTGATCTAATCAAGATAGAAGAGGTCAATTGCCCTTCCCCTCCTGCTTGTCAACAGGCAGGATTGGGCAAGTCCCGAAAAAAGGGCATTATTCTTCAGCAAAGTAGGGGGATTGTTCTTTAACTGCGAATACGGGCTACAGCATGTTACATGGCGAGGAAGGAGAAGAAAGATTGACTGGAAGGCATTTCAGCTCCTAATTTTAGCACCTTCTCCCCCTCTTCTGTCTTTGATTAAGGAAGAATTAACTATCTTGTCATTTCTCTCTCTTTTCATTGAGGAAGAATCAGCTACTCTATTGGTTTAAACATTCTATCCTCTTTATTTTGATCCTGATAAATATTTTTTTTGATCAGGACTGATCCTGATAAATATAATAAATATCATATTTCTAATGCAGAAAACTTGAACTGATTAATACATCAAAGACAGTCATGTTCACATTCGATATTCCCTCAACACTCAGTTTCAGATAAAATACAATGGGTTATTGAGATTGTCTACCTTCATCCATTTCAGCATTGGTAGGTTCTTGTAAATTTGTCTTCTCCACATCTGGATTTGTCTTCTCCACATCCATTGCAGTACTTTCTTCTGTTCCACATCAAACATGACAGGTTTCACTGAATAAAGTGGTCAAACTACTTGCCACACCACACATGAAAAGCTGTAAATCTCATATACAGTTGACTACCTGATGAATCAAGCTGCAAAGCGCGTATGTCTTCTGCAATATCTGCCACAAATAGAAAGCTTGAATTTATAAACTGATCCCAGGACTCCATCTAGTAGCCAATAGCATCAAGCAATAAACTAACAATTAAAATACCAATCATGACAATAAGTCTATTTGCTCCTTCCCCAATTACATCAGCTCAACAAACAAGCAACTTTATATCTCATGAAGCCAGAAACCCAAGAAAATTGCAAAGTCACGTAATACAAACACATAAGTTATACTCTCTACCATCCACCGATGAACCAGAATCGGTACAACCAATGAGCTCTAAGTATGCAGAAGTAGTCGGGCTCCTCAATAGCACCATGCCAACCCCACCCCAGGTGAATACGGGTATGAAATCTGGTTCGTAATACGAGTAACTTGAAATTGAGCTCCTCAAATTGCAATCGTGTTTAGAAATGGATTCGAACGATGCCGGTTTCACAGATCATGAAGCAGAGATTGAATCCATACTAAGAAAAGTATGACGAGAAAAGGAGATGCTTACCTCCAGGAGTGGCCATGGCGGAGACGGCGGTGGTGGACGCGGCGGAGACGATGGATGATAGGGAAAACTTGGGGGAGGGGGGGGGCTGGCAGGCTGGGACTGGATACCAGGTCAGGGAATTTAGGGCAATAGTTGCTTGCTTCCTTTTTCTTCTTCTTCCCTTTCCTTTTTTTTTTTTTTTTGGGGGGGGGGGGGGGGGGTTTACAAATTTTGGATGAAATATGGCATGAGTCTTGAGTGGTTATTAGCTAAGTTATGTTTTATAAATTATTCTTTTGGGTTAGCCAGTGAAATAGAGTGGATATTATATCCGCGAACTTACTCATGAACTTTCTAACTAATTTATTAAAAGAGTATTGCAATATATGCATCATTCTTCTAGCTAAAATACTGTACTTGTTGATTTGACACTCCGTTCATTTGTCATCCTTGATGCGCATAAACTTGTTGGCATATGTAGTGAGTGTATTATACTCAAACCTATTAACAACCTCAGTCGAACATCAAAATTGAGTCATTCTTCGAACCTCAACAATTTAAGATGAACCCCTCTCAAAGTCCTCCATAAGATATTTATAGGAGTCACCCTACTATTCCAATTACCTATATAGGGTGTCAAAGTCTCTTCCAAACCTGACTTACCCGACTTATTGAGGCCTAACTCGTGATTGTTGTTGATTTATAACACCTTTGTAGGAATTGGAGGTTCAATGTGATGCACATGTATAGTCATAGAACTCATGGTTTACGGAATTAAAAATTCAACGCATTATCCTTGTGATAATAATTGGTAAGGATTTGTGGCATTAACATTTCTTACCTTTATGAGAGGAGCACATGTTGTTTGGTCCCTTTTGTTTTTTCTAACTCAATCATATACTTGGTAGTCAAAGATTGCATAGGATTTTTAAAAAAAAAAAATCATCTACGCATTTCATAATATTCAAAATTAGGAAAAAACTAAGAGCCTTCTCACAAGACCATGAATCCAAAATAATGTCTTGATATTAAGGACTCAAGAGTTCAATATCAACATGTTCACTTCCTCAACCTCATTAATCATATTTGATATTCGATGCATTCTCTTGTCAGAGAACATCGGCCCACTCCTACAAAACAAGATCCTTTTAAGCTTGGAACATCAATACTCTCATAGTCGCATTTAACATGACAAATTGACAGTGTTACATAGTGTTGTGGACAAATTGATAGATTGAGATTACCAACCGAAATTCAAAGGGACGAATACCAGCACAAGCCGAATAGAGTATTTTTGTGTCTATATATTAATTTTACCAACTTCCCTACACCTTTAAAAAAAAAAAAACAAAACAAAACAATTTGCTAGTGATCCTAATAATTTAACAGTGGGCTTGAAGTATGTCGTCTAGCCCAATAAGCTTTGGATGGTATGTTAGAGCACGGCCCACAGTGACAATTGGAGAGTTCACTATGAGTTGTTTTAACCAATAATATCATCTGGGCTAGGCTAGCCCAAAACATCCAATAGTCCATGTGCCTCCATGCTTTCTAGCCTAAAGTTTTAACAAGTGGTGATGGCAAAAACAATTCCCACTTACTACCTTGGAAATTTATAATATCACTTCCCAACCTTCGAACCCAAACCTATGAAATATTAGTCAAGTCGTTAGTTGAGGTTTTGAATTTCATGTGTTTCACGTGGGCCATTGGTTTGACAATAGTCATTAGTGCTTTCTATTCTTTTCCTGGGTCCGAATAAATGCTTAGGGTTTGGTTGTTCATGTATGTTGAATAAGGCCCACTTCACATGCAAGATCGCCAGTAGTCGATACGCTGTACATATCATATTGCCAAAAAATAACTCGAGGCTGTTGCTAATTGCCTTTCATCTTTCGGTCCAAAATAGGGATTAAGGCCATAAGGTATTATTAAGCAGTGTTCGCAACTTATAGCTGGGCCACATTACAATTGTCTGCAAACGAAGTACGACTAATTGAATTAGGAGAAGTATCAAAAATACCAAGAAGAAGGGATGGTAACACCAAGATTAGCGAGACGACCGCCTATTAACTTGTAATTAAATTGACATACAACATGATTAACACAAGAAGCAATTTTTGCAAATAAATAGTCAAAATTTTCAAGAAGTCAAGAGATCTTGCGACCTTGTTTAATTAGTAATTAACAACTCCCCCACTAGGTACCAAATTTCCCACTTTAAACACAAAAAAAATACGCACACAAAATTTGATACTATCAACAGAGTAACACCTATCTGCATAGGCTCCGCCATTCATTCCCTTTGACCTCTGGCAGGAACGCGTTAAATACGTTAATAGTTTAAATTTTGAACTTATAATTCCAAAAATATGGAAATTCCCCTCCATTGGAATTCAATACCGAACGACGTCGCTGCGGGTGAAGCCACCCGAATTTGCGACCGCATATTCCGGCCATGAATCTCGGAGGAGCTTCAAAAGCATCTGCGCCTTCCTCTTCGCTCGCTCAGTACAATCGCTCTGTACCAACAACACCACCTGAGTCAAAACTCCGGCGTTGACCGCCTCCTTCTGAAGCTTTTCCGACGAGGTGCACAGCGACAGCAGCGCGCCGGCGGCGTACTCCGTCGCTCGATCGGAGACTTTCAGAATCGTCTTCACTAACAGCGGCACAGTGAGCGCGTGTGCACCAAACGCCGTGCATCCTTCCGGAACTCGACAGAGTAGCTCTACCGTCGCCAACGCCCTCTCGCAGTCGCACTTGTCGAGCTCCGGCAGTTTTCCAACGAGCGCGTCGACTGCGCCTGCCGCCACGGCGCGGTGGCGGTGGTGTTTATTTAAGCAGAGTGCGAAGAGCGTCTTCACGCCGATTTTTAAAGTGCGTGGAGAATGTACCGGAGTGGTCAAGATTCCTATTACGCCGGCGAAGATTTCGTCGGAGTTTGTGATGTGAGATCGGAGCTCCGGTGACTTTGTGCCGGCGAGGATCGACTCGATCAACGCGGCCGAGCTGACTTGGACCTCGATTGATGACGAGTCGAAGAGTAAGCCAATCAGGTACGCAATCTTACTATGATCGGATGCAATTGATGAACACTCAGAATCCAACGGTGGAAATATGGATAGAATCGCGAGTGACTCGTTCCTCAACTCAGCCGATTCCGACTCGGAGAAGATGATCGAGAGTGCGACGTCTCGAACATTGAGCGAAGAAATGAGGGAGCGATTTTTGTCAGAGTCACGGGCGAGTGAGCGGACTCGGCAGAGGGCGGAGATTCGAGCCTGAACAGGGTTCGAACCGGAGGCAGCTTGGTTGAGCAAGGACCGAACCGCCGCCGGTTCGGCCGGCTGTTTAGGTGTGGGAATGCGGTCGACGCCGAAGCAGCGGTTGGAGACGCACCAACCCTGTATGAGGCGGCGGAGAGTGTGGTTGGGGATGAGAGAGAAGTCGTTGAGTGGGGCCCGGGTGACCGGACACGTGGAATTGCCGGTGGAAAGCCAGGCCTCGATGCTGGGGCGGTCGTAGGTTTGACCGGTGGAGACAGTGACCGGGTCGCGCATGAGTTCGAGGGAGATTGGGCAGCGGAAATGGTAGGGGATCTGGAGCCCCGGCGCATCCAACGGCTCCAATGGGATGATCATTCTTTTCTCTCTCATTGAACGGTCAGTAACAATCTCTCTGTCTCTCTTTTTCTCTGTCTAGATTGATTGTTTTCTCTCCCCAAAGGGAATTTGGGTGTAAGTGTAGAGGAGTGAGGAGGAGGGGAAATTTAAGGGTTTATATTCTGACTCAAAGGAGGGAAGGACGGGACCCCCACACGTGTGCCATGTGGGGCTGGGTTATCATATAACACACACGAGCACACAAAAAACTAAAAAAACAAAAAAAAGATAAGAGAAAGAAATATTTTCTTCATTCACTTTGCATATTTATGGGCTATGGCCACAAAATGTTGGTCAATAAAGTATGGCTAGTCACCTCGTAGCTAGTGGCCTCATTGGTAATAGCTGCATGATTAATCAATTATGAATATATCTTTGCATTTTAGATTTTCACCTGTAGTTAGTGATTTCGTTGGGAATTGATGCACGACTAATCAACCATGAATATATCTTCGTATTTTACATCTTCATTTTTGAGACAAAATTTATAAGTATCAATTAAGTTTATTAATACAGTTGTTAAAAACTTATATATGATATTTGAATTTAAATTCTATTTAAATCGATCATTATGTATTTTTTTATTAAAAAAAGTAAAAGAAATTTCTCTTTTCTTATGTATATTGATGGACAGTGATGTTATATCTAAGTAGTAACAGATACTTGAACCCAATTCTAAGTCATCATGGCAAATGTCCATTGTTAATATGTGTTGCATTAAAATGCATTAAAAAAAGTTACGTTAAATAATAAATATACGTTGTAATACTAACTACGTATATGTGATTATTACTTAATTCATAATGCAAATGAAGTTATTAATCATTTTCAACTAACTCTATTGATATTCCTTCCCCTAAAAAAGTTGATTCTATTTAATACCTCTAAAATACGAGTCAAATATTTATTTAAACTTCTTTGTGATTTTACTACACTAACAAACCCGAGCCTTTGCCCTTAACGTTAAATACTTTTCATTTTAATTTTTCTAAGAGTGCTTTAGTCACGGTTACGAATTAGGGCTGACCAACGCATATGACAAGCTTTTCTCTAAAATTATCAATGATGAATATTGAGACTCGCGAGACATGAAATTATGTCAATATGACCAATGGAGCTAATTACAGGAGGTAAACAGGGGCTTTAGGGGGATCATACCTTGCTTCCAATATTGTTATTTCATCCAATAATGAAAATAATATGGTAGGGTATATAACAAAATAGTATGACCCGGTTTTGAAATTATTAATTTATTTTTTAATATTAGATAGTAGGGCCATCAGCAACCATGCATGCAACATCATGCAGCAAAACCCTGCACTGATTGAGCAAATAACGTAAGTTTCCAGCAATATTTAAGGAGAGATGTGACCATTGTCTAACTCCATTGTTTGACTGATTGGCGCTTTTCTCTTGATGATCGAAGATTTCCTTGAAATTTCTAGGTACGTGCGCCATTCGTGAATCGTGATGCTGGGTTTCATTATACGATTTCATAACATGCTGGAACAAAATAAATTAATTTCGTGTCGCACAAAAATTGCAAAATAATGCGAAGGACCAGCTACTGTGATCTGTCCTGTTCTCCTCCCTTGTTTAATGTTTTGAATTTTTTAAATTTTTGTGAGTTTTAGCAAAACTTACGCATTTATGATATACAATTTTGAGTGCTGTTAAGTCGATACAATTTTCATTTGAGCGTAACATTATTATTTTCTAACTTTCAATATGAAACTGCGGAGTCAAATATTATAATTATAAGACTGATCTGATTTACAATTAAATTTGTTTCCTATGCTGTTTATTTCTCATTAATTTACCTTCCCATTTCATTTATTAGTGAAATGACATGATTTCGCTTCATATAAATCATATTATTATCAACATTTATACTTGGGAGCATAAAGATTTATGCATTAGTTGACTAACAACGTAACGTATGCCACATTAATTAAAGGATGAATGTGTCCTTAAAACTAATGCATTAGTTGACTAACAATGTAATGTAGGCCACGTTAATTATATGAGGAATGTGTACTTAAACTAATTCTATCTTCTGCTCCAGCTTACAAAATGCATCCAAGTATATTAGGTCATATCCTTTTGATAACTCTTACAACTTTTTGGTGATGATGCATTAGATCAATGGTTGCTTCAATAAGCCTCCAATATTTTATCTCATTATGCTAAGGCATGAAGTATTGGAGATCAGATAAGAGAAGTAATCACAATAAAAGCTTTCTCACGTAAAATATCATTCTAATATGAGTTAATTTTTTTTTAACTAATGCAATGTAATTTACTTTATAATGGTAACGGCAATTATAATTACAAGATAATTTTTTAATTACAATGCTCTAAAACAATCAAATTTCAAGATGAAAACATCATTGTAAATTTATTTAAACTACAAAATTGACTATGGATGATAATAAATAATATATAGTTTAGTTATATCGAAGCAGTGAAATTTCCTTTTAAAAAAAAGTAGTAAAATCATTTTATATAAGGAATTTTAAGGGGGCGTGGTATATTACTACATTTTGATTTGACAGCAAGTAGGATTGTGGCAGTGGGTGGGTGGGGGCCAAATGCCAATGCCATGTATCGTCATCAGTCAAAGGTCAAAGACGGACAAAGCCTAAGGATGTGAAGCTGTGTGGAGGCCCCCCTCTTGTCTTCGCCTTAATTTAAAATATTTTCTATAGTGGATCGAATTTCACGTGGGGCCCACTCAAAATGGGCCCGCTCAAAATGAGTCCGGCCCAAATATACAATCAAATCAGGGAAAAGATGTGGTCAAAATAAAATCGAATGATTTTAGCAGCCAAAAAAAAAAAAGCTAATTAAAAAAAAGGGACCGGATTATTGGCAGAGGGAAGAATACGTCACATGGGAACGGTGTCGTATAGTAGAATGTGCTGTGCACGCGTGCGAAGAGAGAGTGGGGCCCAAGTGGACAAACCAAACGGGTGGCCAATACCAAACGGGTTGCCGTTGGTCAACACGACAACTTTGCAGGTACAACCAACATTGCTCTCCCTCTCACCTCGCGCGTGCGCCAGCTATTTTTTTCTTTTTCCTTTTTTTTCCCGGAAAATGTGTTGAGGTGGCCTTGTAATTAATCAAGGGACGAGGTTCTGATTTGCGAAGAACTAATCAATCAACATCTGAACATTAAGTGCGTTCCATAGCAGTGATCTAGATAAAGGTTAGTTTGATCTAGTTTAAAATACTAATGGTCATAATTTGAATCCTTTTAATAAATCAGTGACTAAGTCGATCTCTAATGAATGACTATGTTTGCAAATTATAGATATATGATATTTTTTTAAAATTTCGCCTAATCTTATTTCATTGTATTTTAAAGTCATTTTATATGAATTTGCTACTTGAATATTTGAATTTATCAGCGATTAAGTCATATACTTTTTTATGATGTGCGCAATTGAGATTTTACCTCGGATAATAATTGGATTTGTATAACCAATTAGGTTTGTGAGCAAACTTATATCAAATACATCTATACCAAATTACCAATGCAGGTTAATCAAGTAGTTTAACATTTATTTTCCTTAAAGAAAATTTCGAATTCGAGTTTGATAAATAGAAAAATTTTATGATATAAAAATTTTAGCTCTTTACGAGCTAATGGTGACTCTAATATGATAAAACAGTTGCCGAAACATTAAAAGGAAAAAAACAAATGGTTTCATAATTGGTGGATCTAGAATTTTGTTGCAACACTCCCCGACTGGATGATACTATTGGGTTGCCAGGGTTTTCATTGGTCTCCTCTTTCTACGTAAGCAGTCAACAAAGGTCGACTGCTACTGTGTTTTCAAGAAATCAAGGGGTGCTTTAAATCTGGCTGTTTTCTTCCAGTGTTTGCATTGTTTTAATCGATAGACTGGGTAGGGCAATTCAAAATGCATCAATGCATCCAAAAACACGTTTTTTTTAATTAAAAAATATATATTTAGAACATTTATTTATTTTGTGTAAGCCTTCAAAATCCAATGTGGATGGACTGGAGTCTGGATCACAGTGGATATTTTTGTTTTGAAGTTCACTAAGCATAGGAAAGGAGGACGAAGCTATTAGCTAGAGAGGATGTCACTATTATTTATTACATTATTAACACCAAATATTATTTTTGTCGGTCAGGTTTGTGTTCATGATTTGATCATTTAAAGTTTAAGGGTGTTTCTTTTTTTTTTTTTGGGTTTTTTTTTTTTTTTTTGGGTTTTTTGGGGGGGGGGGGGGGTGTGGACAAACGATATATACATAAGCTAATTATATAGATTCTTTTTATAAGGGATCTTTATAATACATTAGTGTATATGATAGATATAAAAACCTACCCTCTAATTCGCCTCTGAAAATGGTATTATCATAGCATGTTCACTAGTCGGTCCCCATAGTTGTATTGCCTTCTCGAGAAATGTGATAAATTATTATTATTTTTTTTTTTGCATCTTTCAGGGTGAGAGACTAAAGCTAGCATGCTATTTGAATTTCACCTTTAAAATTCGTAATTTGTTATACCAACTATATCTCTTTTGGTTACCATGCATGAAGATAAATAAATTTTTAGTTTCACTTAAAGACTTATTGATAAATTAAGTACCAATATATATAATACCTACTAAGAACACATAACCGCATTATTTGATCACATTATTGACAAGAATTCTCTAAATTATATGAAGCACTCACTTTGATTCATTTTGGCATTGCTTAAAGTAGGGTTTATATATGTCTTCTTGGCAAATCTCGATGAAGAATTGTTGAGTTTTCTCTGCCAATTGTAATTTGGAATAATTAATTTTCTTAAAAGTTGTGTCCTTGCAAATTTTAATAAGTAGCAATGTAGCATAGATAACGTATGAAGAAGCATGATTGGTTGGGTGGCTAAAAGCTGCTTTATTATTGGATCATCTCTTTTAATTAATAAGAATCACCACTCATTTATTAAAAAGAGTTTTTTTGGGGGCATAAAGAAGTGGATTTGTAATTACCCCCCCCTTTGTTTTTACTCTTTCTTTTGCATGAAAAATAAAGCATCAAAGTTAGATTCTAAACAAAAGTAGAAATAATATCCCAAATCTACATAATTTGGTCATTCTTTTTAGAGGTGTATTGCACAAGCTCTTTATTTGTAATTCTTTATGTTTGTTTCATTCTAAATACCCAAAAAACTGGCATTTAAGATTTATACATATAAATCTTGATATATTATAGTATTTTTGATCAATTTGGAATTTGCAATATAAAAAAAATAAATGAAATAAACAGCAAAAATGTAGACCCAAATAAATTAAGTTTTTTGTCATTGAGGCACAAAAAGATTATTTAGGTAGAATGTGTGAATGCATCAACTTTGTATATGATAAGTAGAGATTTCATCAACTAAATTAAATGAATAATTTAAGACAACATAATTTAAATGACCCATATTTTTTTTTCCTTACTTGTACAGTGTAACTTAATGAGTAAATCATACAAGATTCATAAATAGTCCTCCTCCTTCCCTTCAATTCTCTACATGCAAGATTTCATTATCGAGATCATCTTGATTTTAACTAATATTGAAATGAATTCTTCTCAAGATTGAAAAGTCTCCAATTAAATTTTGTTACACTAATGCTGTGATCCTAATATAAGACAAATAAAATAAAATAACGTGAAGCTGTTTCGATGCTTTACCCTATTCCTATAGAGCAAGGCCAGGCTTGAAAAAGGATGATGAAAGAGCAAAGATAAAAAGATAAATTAAAAAAAAAAAAAAGAGATGCACATAAAAACATCAATGTCAAATCAGTTAGATTAGAGACCAATGATATGGCATCCAAGTGATATGATGCAGACCCCACTGGACACCACTAATAATGCATGAAGAGTCAAAACTTTAACAACTAACCCATATTTTGACCGTGTGATTTTGCCTAACTCGTACAATATCATCCTTAGTGGGTCTATTAATTATATTTAAAGTTTATTAATGATCACATTAAATTAATTTCCCACGAGGGTCTTACTATATATGCTGAAAGTCCATGGGATTTTTTCTAATGCCGCGTGAATAAGAATAATATTAATATATAATAGCGTGTTGAAAATTTTGAAGCATCTGTTTCGCCCTTTTTTTTTAAAAAAAAAGAAAGAAGTGGGCAACTATAGGTTAGAGTGTAAGGTTCAGACACAAAATTGAATAAAAAGCCACAAAAATATACCATTACATGAATACTAATACTAGTATTATATATAGGAGAGTATATATATACTCTTAACCTATATGTCATTCGTGGTAGAATGCTAGAATGTATTAACAATTTTCTAATAATGTACTTATATTTGCACCCTTGTTCCCCTCATATATAACTCACTTCAATTATTTAAATTCTTTCAGTGTGTAGTATAAAACAACATGACATAATATATGAGCGAATCCATAAACAATATTATGTTGTTGGGGAGAGGGAGGGTTTCGAGTCATTCTGCAAAATATAGTAGTCTATAAACGTACAAATTTTCAGATGTTACTAATAACAAATTAAAGAAGTTGAGAAGTTTTGCAAACAGTCGGATTTGAAGAAACTTTTCCGCTCTTTTAAAACTTAGATATACCCTGAATTAATGCTAATGTGAAAAATATGTAATAATCTCTCATTAATTCATTATATTCTCCAATGAGGCTTAATTATGTCCAAATTAGTATAATGGAAAAGTGTACACATAAAGGACATCCATTTCTAGAAAGTGGAATTGTGAATCCCTCTCTGCTCCTCAATGTTGTAGCTAGGTGGCTAGCAAATTAAAAGTGGTTCCAATATGTAAAGAAGAAAAGGATATATAAGTATAAATAATTAAAGATCATGGCTTTGGTTTGCGGCATTGGATTCATATTCAACAATAACCACACCAAAAATTGTTGAGGTGGGGTCTCATATACTTCTTTTTTTCTAATTAAGAGATGTTGATGGGTAACAAACATATGTTCATGGTGAAAAGACTTGCTACTACTGTTATGTGCAACATATAGTAGGGTGTTTTTCCATATTGCATTAAATTTGACTATAGATCACTACTATATTGATCATATAAAAAAATAGAATTGTAATATCACAATAATGCTCATCCCCTTTTATGTCTAAACTATAGATTGTTCACGTGCAGTATCATGGGCCACCAGTGGTGAATGTTTAGCTTATTTGCTGGTTACTAGTGTGGACGAAGATGTCTATTAGTTCAATTAATATTTTTCAGAAAAGAAAAACAAAAAATTCTATTGATAGAATGTTCAAAGTCAGTATTTTCAAAGACAACTTTTTTTAGCCTCATAAATTAATACATTTAATTTTTCCACATATTTGTTTGAATTTCTACAACTTTTAAAATCATTGGTTACATTTTACAAAAATTTGAAAAAGTAAAATAAAACTTTTAAACAAAAAGAACAACTCCTCACTCTTCTCATTCCTCAATAAACTTGCCAACCACCAAATTTGTATCTTGAATATTTTTGTCACATAATTTATATTGGTTAATATTACAAGTATTAAATAAAAAGGAAGATTATACAATGAAATTATGTGGACAAGAGGAATCCAAAGCAACCATAGCTTACTGTATTGCCCTCATTTGTTTGAGTCCATGTCAACATTTCATGATCCACAATCATAGTTTATTTATTTTTTTTTTCCCCTCGTATCTCTCTGTGAATAACGATATCTGCAAAGGTAAAATCGTTTACATCCGGATCTTTTCAGACCCCACATAAACAGGACTCACATTGAAAGGTGGTTGTTATTGTCGTCCTCCCTCCACTTTTTTTCCCCCTTTTCATGATCCACAATCATAGTCAAAGACAAATGATCTAATGTAATGTATTCAAACCTAACCAGATAAGACATGTGTGGCCGCTATTTTTATGCAAAAACAATTAACTATGCAGTCAAACTTAGGAATAAGGGCATTGTTTTTTTCCCTAATAGCAATAATACGCCCACCAGTAATACTCAGCAGAGTAGGTAGAAGCATTCAAACTTGGCAACTGTTTATCCACACACACATATCAATGACATATTCTTGTTAAAAATTAAATTATTAAACCAAAGATAAGCTTCCTTTTCTTTTTCTTTTTTTGGAGCTTTGGGTACAATGAATAAACACAGGCATGAAATAATGAGAATCCACAATTATAGGGAGGATTTAGAAGAGTACATATACTCAGGTGCTGAGCATGCAGAACATCTGTGGTAATGTCACTGTCATTTATCGCAAAATCATAAATTTCCTATGGTTTGACTTTTGATAAATTATTGTACTGCATATTTAAAAGGAAAATAAAGAAGGAAAAAAAAAAAAAAAGAAGGAAAGAGCTAGGGAAAGGATTGGCATCTTTGATATACAAGTTAGTGTGCTGAAATGACTGTACAACTGAACTGCTGAACTGTATCACAACAGTATTTTTGAAGTACAAACCTTTAAATTCATTGCAGGGGCAGAAAGTGGGTTTTCAACTTTCAAATATAATGACAGTCTTAGAGACTTTATTGTTACTTGAAAAACTTTATTAGTTATATCACAACAGCATTTTTGAAGATGATGAGTAATATGCCTCTTTTGAGGACCAGGTTTTCCATGATAATTACAAAATATAGAATATAATGTGGAGAATGAGAATATAACATAAAATCTGTCATTTTTTTATATCTCAATCGATATTGTCGAAACATTAGACCATTTCATATAAAAATTATAGTATTTATCATTGTGAATATCGATAGCTTAGATGACCGCAATTTGCATGTTACATATGTCATCTCAAATATTCATATTCCTCCAATCAACATCAAGGATTTGAAAATACAAGCTTACATCACCTTACCGAGTCACTGGGACCAGATGCTATTCTCCATATGAGATCCAAATATTTGTTTAGTATAGTTGAGGTCAATGAAGCATAAATAGTAACATCAAGTATTTTTAAGAATCCTTCTTTTTTTTTTTTTCATTTATATTTTTGTCAAACTTATTATTTATTCTTGGTTTAATCAAAGCCTAAAAATATAAGTGATACCAGCTAATTTAAGTAGTTTAACTATCGTTTTAATTTAACTAATGTCTCAAATTCATATCTTGTACAAATTAAGGATAAAGTCTTCTCTAAATAGACTATACTTCTTAGAAGTCAGTAGTAACATGATTCCATAGCTCCTATCAGTAAAGATCAAATATGTTTGAAAAACAAAAGCACAAATTAAAAGGGGCATGAAAATATTCGGTTATTGATAGGATATATTAGTTTACCAAAGGAATGCTTTAATTTGCAGCATATCAAAGTGTAGTTTTTCTTAAACAAAGAGATCAAGGAGTAGGCATTAAGTAGGAGTCAACTTGTTACTTGCTAGCCACCAGGCTAACATAGATGGCTTCTCCCTATTAACCTATACCCTGATTCGATTCTTTTGAATCACCACCAGAACTTTTAATCAGTCTGAAGTAATAATAGTTAATAATAATGATGATGATAATAATAATAATAACAACAATGTTATCCTGGATGCCTTAAAGGTTTTCTAAAGAACTCAAGGCATCTTCTGGAGCCGTGCGCAGGTGCGCTAACTAATGCCTATTGTTGTCCAGATTTTCATATTGTTTAGTACTCATCCACATGTCTGATTTCTAGAGTTCATTTGTTCAAAGTTAGGATATGTTCTTTTCAATTTATAGAAGATTGTTCAAATATATATAATCGATGTTTTAAATATGGACACCAACTAATTTATCTGACAAAGTTTATGAAGGAATGTTCAAATGTACATAATCTATACCCAATCAAGACCCCACAATTTCGAGATCCTATAGATTTTGTGAAAAATATTGGCTTGCTTATCCCAATTGGGGGGGCCGGGGGGGGGTGTTGGTTTAAGTATGGGTCAATTTTTAAGTCTTCAGCCGCTCAAGATAAGCCTATATGTATCCTGGTTCTCAAACTAGAAATGCAAGGTTTTTATGTACCCGGTTTACTGGATCCATCTCGAAACAGAAATATCCTAAAGCTGAAAAGTCAAGTGTTCCACCTAGACAAAAATTTTCAGTTCGCTAACCGTGCGTGAAACACCCCCAAGTCCTCTCAAGAAAGGGAGGGGGGGGGGGGGGGGAGGGGAAGGGGCCGGGGGGGAATGTGGAGTGGGTACTAGAAACTTGGATCCAAAACCTCTGGGGGAAATGGGCCAAAAATGGATTTGGGCTAAGCCACGTCATTATATTGGCCGCTGGAAAACTCCAAGAGAACAGTGGTCAGACCAAAAGAGCCCATACACACATCTATTTGCTTATTAATAAGCCCAACAACCCTCTCCTCCCCCACACAACAACAACAACAACAACAACAAAACCAACAAGGGCAAAGTCGTTCCATATTATGGCAAAACTGTAGCACGCAAAAGACAGATGAAACATAACAAATGAAGGGACCATTAAGCTCAGGAATGTAACTTTCACAAAATTTTGTACTATGAGTTAGTATCACTCACAAGATGTATTCACAAATCCTAAATCAACTTTATTTCATTGAGATATCAGGTAGTGTGTGTGTGTGTGTAGGTCTACTTTCTTGACAAATGTCTCACAAAAATGCCAATAAAATGTTGTTATAGAAGGCCAATCCAACTTATGGGAAGGGTTTAAAGTTTTCCAAGTGAGATCATCTGAACAAAGTATCCATTTTTCTTACTCACGTGGTAGCGTAAAATTAACATTGTATAATCAAATTCAGTAAAGGTTGTAATCAGGGCTTTCACAAAGAGCCATTTGCTATATGATCATTTGGGGAGAAAAGAGGAAGGCATTTGACATTTACAATTGATTTGACCAGTAGAGAACCAGTTTAAACAGCTCAAGTTTTGGCTAGCAAACCCTTTTGATCCTATTCTTTCCCTACAAACAATCCCACACAAACTCCCCCCCCCCCCCGCTTCTCCTCCAAAAAACACAAGGAATGACGATAAAGGGGAAAGACAAATGCAGAAATTTACACAGCTGCAAACAGAGATGCTTGCCTTGCACTCGTGGAAAGCGTATTCACAATCACAATGACATCAATGAGACCAAAGAAACTCCAAGAATCCACCAGAACTGTAACTGTGTTGAATATGCAAAGCTAGAGACAGGTGCTACTTTACGTGGATTGGGGACAGCGTCTGGAGTGTTGCATGATCCATATGTCATGTTCGCCTGCTCATGGAGCAATCGACTAGTCAGATGTGGCATCATCTCTACATAGACTACATGTACCCAAACTAATAGAATACGAGCATAGCAAGAATCAATATACGAATATGTGACAACGACTTATACATTTCTTTACCATTCCCTGTTTTTGACTCTTTTGAGGTACACTGTGCATCACAAGATGGCAAAAGGTGTCTCCACTAAAGAAATTATAGTAACTTCTTGTTCCCTTTCTTTGCGACTCCCCTATCTCCCACCCCGCCCAAAAAAAAAAGAAAAAGAAAAAGAAAAGCCTTCCCAGAGAAAGGCAGTTACCGCTTGATTATTAAAGAAGCTAGGAAGGTTAAAGGGTTGACGCATAAAGAATGCATTGAATTGTTCAGTAGTTTATAAGTCTCCCATTTGTTCCCCTTTCGTCTCCATCCGAAACCTAACGCATGCTGCATGCCAACTCATTCCGCTTTTCTTTTGTCATAGACTTATAGTTATAGTTATGGGCCACGATAAAATTGAATTTATCTGTACTTCTTGCATAAAGTTAAGATGCCAGTTTGGCATACTAACTTTTATTATGCCACAACAACAAAATTTTAAAAAGCCGGAATAGTTCATGGTATGTCATGACTTTCAACAATTAGAAAAGACCTTGACATTTTTCCAAAGCAAAACCTTTCTAGGTTGAAGTAATTGTGATGAATGATCCCATTACTGGAGAGATAACACTGCGAACAAGTAAGAAATGGGCTGAATCTAGAATCTAGTATTGTGTTTTCTAATGCAAGCAATAGGACACAAGTTGACAATGAGAGAAATTCTTACTAACCCGGCATTTGGCAATATTTCCACAGCCACAGACTAGATGGCCATTGGCCTCATCTACGGCTTCTGGAGCTCCACCTCCATCACTCCTCTACCATATTTAAGAAAAAAGAAGTAACTCAAAAATGAGTGCATCCCAAACAAAAATTTAACAAGCTTGTGCATTTCAATTACTAGCGTACTACTCCCATTTGGTACCTTGTAAAAGTCAACAGCTATGAAATTGGCCCATCTTTTTGCTGATGCATTGTAACAGGTGTTCATCATGCTGATCAGTGGGGCTGAATTGTGCTTGCACGCTGTGGCTACGTCAGGTACGTCAGGAAAATAATTGACCAGCACCAGGGACCTAGAAGTTGTGTTCATCGTGGGTGATTCTGCACGGTTAGGACAGGAGCCAGCAACCATCCCACCATTGCCATCTGACAATTTGAATCAATTCAAATAATGGATTGAGATATAAGTCAAGTTCAAGTTTCTCAACTTTATTGAGTGAACCAATGAGCGTAAGTGTACATACTCACATTGATTTTCCACCAAATATTTCCACTCATAGGCAATCCCTTCTGAAGCCTCTTTAGAAGCTTTTGACGTGAACACCAATAACCTCTGATTTTTTTGGATCATATCATCAATTATGGGCCAATCTCCACCATTTTTTGGCATCTGAGATACAGGAAACCAAAACTTCCTAAGGCCAGCAGCATCAAATACCTTTGTCAGGCCCTTGGGTGAAGTAACGTAGTCTTCAATGAAGATGGAGATTATCTCAGAGGGATTCGCCTCAAGGAATGTTCGTATCTCATTCAGAACATTGATTGCAGGTTGCTAATCAATAAGAACCAGTCAGATAAGTTTGAATCTGTTGTAGTGGTTTCCTCAGCAATAAAAGATAATTACAGTGGGTAAATAATTCCCATGCTACATAATTCCTATAATTTAGGTTGCAATTGTCTTTCCATTAAGGTAGACATAATATGAAGGGATCCGAGACAAAGAAGCGAAGGAACAGTAGTATCAAGTACTAAATTCCTGAATTTAAAAATTGAAGTATCAGATTTGTTTGCCCATGCCACAAAGATTTCGTATAATACTTACGAAGGCTGTATAATTGTAGCATTTCCCGCCAAAAGAGTGACATAGCCAGACATCATTTTCAAAGTCGTACATATCAAGCATTAATCCTCTAACACCATTCTGCAGGAGAAAAAATGTGTCACTTTTCAAAAACAGTTGTCATAGCTGAACTTGCAATGGATGTTGCCATGTTGGTATTATATGCTGCTTTGCCTTTCCTTCCCTAGGAATGAATATTCATATGAATATCAATGGGCTCTGTTTTTCAAACAGGAAAACTATCTCACACATACAAGTGAACATAAAGTAAATACAATAATTACTAGTGCCCGATATGGATGTCATCTAAGGTACCGCAGCTCCCAGAAGAGCTAGTTCATGGTGTAAATTAATCTAGCAATCGCAGACAACATAGCTCATAGCAAAGTGCTCTGGCTCTGAAATCAATGGTGACTTCATGCAGTCTAATGTAGCCTATTCAAGGGGAGAACTTTATACAGTCTAATGTACCTATCCGAGTGGACTCTATGCCTATGTCGAGACAATTGAGTGTTTGTAAATCCACTGGACTGTGCCTATAATCTACAACACATTCCGTTTGCATTTATTGTATTCAAATTAACAGGATACCGCTAAGTCAAGACTCAAGAGTCCATTCAAGGCACAGTAGGCAGTTCTCATGCAACGTATCGCTGAACTAATTATGCACAAGGTGAGGATGAGAGGTGAATAAAGCAGCTTACTTTAAGTAGAATAAGACAGTAAAAGGTACACTTGTTCCCTCCATAAATTAAAGTTACTACAAAGTGCAAGACATGTTGAAGATTGTAATTTATTTCTAAACCAAGTTATGCTTTCATTAAAATACTAAGCATGCATACAGCAGTTAGAAGTAAACAATAACCATCAATCACCATCATAGGAAATTCATGCTGTTAAAAGTAAAAGGAGCTAAAGAAAACACTAAAGTCAGCTCTTGAAGTGGTCAATCAGCCCGACAATTGAGCATATGATATTCAACAAATCATTTAAAACTAATAGCGCAGCCATCACCATTGAAACTTTAAACTCGAATATGCTGCCATTTGTACCTAGCCAAACCAATTGGTTAATACAGGATTGCAAAGTGATCCAGGGTAGGTTTAGTCTTCGTTTCTTAGTAAAACAAGGCAAGTTGAATCAATCGAAAAAACAAAGATATCAGCAACTCGCAGGCTATTGATCAAACCAGCAGACAATTTGACACAAACAAACAAATCAAAGCCTAATTTATGATTGTACATTTATAACAGCAATGGCCACCAAATTAAAGTGCACCTTTAAAATTAAAAGTTCATCTTGGCAGTTCAAAAATTCAAAATTCACTTCATTGCTTCGGTTTTCAAATTTAAAAATAGGAAGTCTACTAGCAACAACAGAGAATAATACCACAAGAAAATTAAACTGGAACTTTGTTCTTCTTGTGATGGACATATGATTCAAAGTTCGAACACTAAATTCTAGCTACAAAGGCCATTTCAGAATCCTGAAGCATAATTGCAATTAAGTCAAGCATCGTTCAAGCATTCTAGCATCAATTTCGTCCTCAGAGATTTAAATTACTCTTTAGAAACAAGCACCGACCCATGTAAAGCATAAATAACAATTTCAGAGCTCTAAAATCGACACCTAAGTTTTAAAATCAGTCAACAACTTACATTAAGCTGATCGGTGATGGAATCCTGCTGATTCGTAGGTGCGAGAACCACCGAACCAGTTGCCGATTTCTGTCCGAGTCTTGCGAACGAATTGTGAGTCGTTAACCATGAGTACCTGTTGAACGGCAGTCCTTTCACCTACAAATTCAATCAAAACAACATCAAACACTTCAAAACAACAAAACAACGAATCTCTGCCAAACAAAAAATAAAAATCAACATCTACAGAGATAGAGAGAGAAAAGACCTTCGAGTAAGGATTGAGAGGTTGAATTCGAGTACAGCGAGGTCGTACATTGCCATTCGCCAAGCAAGTTTCGCAGTGAAGCCCTGATTCGCAGTTTCGATTCGACGCGCATGTTTCTCCGAGCTTCTGCCATGAGAAAAACAGAGAACCAGGGACAGAAAAACCGAAATTGACAAAAATTGATCAATAAACATCGCGAATTTCAAAACGCATGCTGTTGATTCGAAGAATGCAACAAGCTATCGATTACCTGAAGAGCAGAGGCGAAGTTGAAGAGGAGAGCAGCAATGAGTAGCAGAGTTGAAAGTGATCTGAAATTCTGCAAAATTTTAGCGGGAATCAGCGATGATGGAGCTAGAGAGAGAGAGAGAGAGAGAGAGAGAGAGATTACCTCCATTGGAATGATTAATTAATGGAATGTTTGTAGTTGTGAGTATTATTTGGCGCTTCGAGGATACAGGAGCGGTTAAGGTGCAGAGGAGAGAGAAAGCAGTGCACGTCAAATATTGATACGCCGTGAGCTGGTAGCTCGCAGCTGCTTCCATTTTCAAACGGAGGCTGCCGACCATTTTCCACTTTTAAATTGATCACGTGCTAAACGTTGTTGTAGGTGGAATTCGAACTGAAGTCTGCAATAACGTTCACAGAGGATGGATATATTTCAGTAAGTTTTGTATAAGATCGTATTATATTAGATATATTATGAGATCAATATTTTTATGTTGACTTTTTATTAAATAATTAGGGTGACTAATAATTCATTTGAAGGTAACTCTACTGAAAGTCACTGTTAGATAAACTATTAGTACATCACCACTGAATTAAAAAGTCATGCCAACATCTACTATTAGTCCTCGTAAAATGTCAAAAAGGTCACTCAAAAAAAAGGTCGTCCTACAATAACTCTCATGTCAGACGACCTTATCTAAAAATTTGTAATATAGTTTTATGAAAGCATTTTTTTTACTAGAACATACAGCAATGTTCACTAAAAAACTGTCATATATTCTCGTAAGCATTGCTGTGTATTCTAATGAGCAAACCTTTTGCAAGGAATTGTTCATCTTTAGTTCGCATTGCAATATAATTAACTAAGGAAATCCCTCATATATGGCTGTGTACTTTTCCTATCCATTCGGAAGGATGACATAATTTGTGAGTAATTTTCACATGATATTTGATTGTAATCTTCTACTGTCTAAAAGTGTGTACAAACCCTATTGAGCAAAAACAAACCAGACCAACTCATTAGCAATATAGTCGTAGACATGCCGGATCTCTCATGGTAGCCAGACAGCATCAAACAAATTGAATGTTACACAACAAAACTGTCAAGTTTATCAATTGAACATGAGTTTTTAAACACATATGCTGAATGTATTATAGAATCCGGTCAAAATATTGGATTTTGAAACTGATAGGTAGAGTTACCTCTTTTGTTTTTTTTTTTTGGGTCAAAGTATCGAATGTTAGGTTTTTACAAAATAAAAATCACTGTCAGTTGGTTACTTAAACGTCAAAATCTACTTGAACTAATTTAGATATCAAGATCTGTTTATCATAAAAGGGTTAAAAAATCCCATCAGAACTATATAAAACCCTTTCTGTACTTGCAGAAACCCTACACATCTAACTTTGGAAAAACGAGAAGCAATTAATTTTCATTCCATTCAAGCAATGCAAAACTAATAAATTAATGCATGGCCATCCAAATATATGATGCTTAAAAGCAACTATCAATCTCAAGAAGGTTTAAAATTGCGTTGGTGTATTCAATTTGTGGTCCTCTGCAAAGAAGCCATGGCAAGTTTAATTCCGCGCGAGAACCATTAATTCATGGCTTCTAGTTATTTTTTAATGGCAATGCATAGCGCTCGCAAAAATTCGAGTGCATGTAAAATTTGAGTCAGATAAATTGGACCATGTCAAAATTCAGACAAGAAATTAGTGTCCGATATCCGGTTTTTTCTAGGTCGGACAATGCTAACACGGTTGAATTCGGGACAAGATCGAATTTAGACAATAGAAATATAAAAATTATTGTGTCAGGATTCAAAATTCGGACAAAAAATTTATGATCGTACCCGGTTTTTTCGGTCGGACGGATATTTGAGTCGGACAACTTTTTGCCAACTCTAGCAACACATAACTTTAATTTGATGTTTCACCCCAAAAAAAAGGAGGGAGAGAAAGAAGTGGCGGATCAGACATTAACGCCTATTCTTGACGTATACATAAGGTAATCCAAGTTTTACGAAGTCTAACGCAATTCATGCTGCAAAACATCTCCAACTTGTCCCTTTCCTTGTCCTTATTTCTTGCACAGCTTTACGAATTAATTAGATGGGAAATTAGGACATCCGGATTTGTGCGCATGATAACCAACTCAATTAAAACTTTAAAGGGGCTTGAATGAAGGATTGATTTTACTGCATATTTCATATGCCGGTCACATAGATGTGTTTCGGGATTGAAGCGTATATACTATGTATTAGTTTATAGAATAAAAAAGAAATAGTTATGATCTCACGCGGTTAATTGATTCAACCTAAAAATTTAGCATCGATACATAATATAAGTACGTCGTGACCCGTGAGTTTACATGCAATTAGAATGACTTGGTTACAAATGAATTTACTAAATTTAAATTCCTAGTCCCATGGTGGTCGTCCCATGATGCACCAATTCTCCATGTTTGAGGAAATTTATTGGAATTCAACAAGTTTCTTGAGTGTGCTTGGTTACCTTACAAGTTATCTTTCTTTTTTTGGGGGTTAGCTATCCTTTTTTGTTGGATCTAGTTTAGTTTGATAGCCTTGTCTATAGATACTTGGTTAGTTGGTTCATCCTACTACATGAGGCTAGTTAAACTCCTCAGTTCTTCTAGTTTAAGGACTGTACAATTCGTATTCACTTATTGAGCTTTCTCTATACTTTTTTTTTCTTTTCTCTCTCTCTCTCAATCTTTAGAGAGAGGTGAGCACTGGGTTGGTTGGATAGTGGTCGACTCAATGGTCAATTAGATCGGTTGAGTCGGGCTTATCTAGGTGAATAAATAATCCGCATTAGTCTGAACTGTTTTTAAGATGGATACAATTTGTATGAGAAAAGATCAATGAGATAATAATTGTTACATATAAATTACTGGAAATGAACTTGGTAAAGTCCTACAAACAAAGCCATTATCATTTTTTTGAACAAATGTTGCCTGTTGTACATATACAGATGCATATACGAACGAAATATAATTTCTATGATATTCAAACATTTTGTATTAATGTTGTTGTCATTGAAAGGTTAAATCCTTTGAAAAGTGTATATTAATTAAAAACTTTTCGTTATTCGTCATTCCTAAGGGTTGAAACGAGTTGAGCCCAATCGAGCCAGATAGGCTTATAGTTCAGTTTTAACTGTTTTACCAACTCAAGTCAGCTTTAGAGCTTGTTCAACCTGCAAATTTGGGCTTAAGGCTTGACCCATTTAAGCTCACAAGCCCATACTTTATGTGCCCTTATTAGTTCATGCTAGGATATGACACCATTGAAATCAAATTTAAATCTTGACATGGTGCCCAAAAATTAGGGGAAAAAAAACCTGGTGTCGAAGCCAAATAATGATATGAGATTGAAAAGTGATTCGGATGAGACAACAACATAAAAACATTAGGATGCAACAATATGTGCTATAATAAGTAAAAATGTAATTGAATGATGACATATGTTCCTACTAGTTATGTTAATAAAATATAATTTAGTTTTTGAAATTGTATCATTGGTCATGTTCAATAAGTAATCTCTTCACTGCCGTCTAGAACCTAGTGAGTCGAGCTTCCTTAGGCTCGGCATGACTCCCACATGTGTATCAGCATGACAAACTTAACATCGAGCTTACTCAAACTTTTGGAACCGATCGAGCTTTCCTAATTTTCCACCAAAGTCGTTCACAAGCGCTCACAAACTAACTCGACTCATTTTCAACCTTAGTCATTTCTAAAAAATTACATTACGAGCACATTATTTTCTAAGCAGTCGAGGAAAACTCTAAAGCACACCTTTACTTTTGAGGGTAGTGTGGGGAAGAGAACAGGAGCATGGGAAAAGGTAGTATTAGTATACTATTACAACAAACTTAAGTACTAAAAAAAGCGTTTAGATCCTTAACTTAAGGCGGTTAGTTTGGCATCGCTAACTAATCTAACCTTTGTGCTTGTTGGGAATAGCATTGACGTCCAACCTTTAAACTTTGTGGGCCATGCAAAAGTATCTCCCATGAAGCCCAAAACAAAAAAACAAAAAAACAGGGAGGATAAAACTATCTATTTATTACTTATTAGCTTATCGTGTGACATGCATACAAAAGAATTCTACATGTCTATGATATATTTTATATATTTATGGTATCTATAAAATTAATCAATACGTATTGGAAATCATATATGATTTTACTCATGATCTTCATAAATATGATTTTTTTTTTAATTAGTTAAGCCCTATGTTCATATATATTCGACTCTTCATTACTTTTAAATATTATTATCTCCATCGTCCAATCAAATAAAAAATTCCGTTTAAATATCCCACTGTCTTGCCAAAATTTCATTTTTTTCAATGACTTTTAAATATTTTTCAATAATTTTTAAGTATATTTATTGGTCGAAAGAAATTTTATCCATAAATTGTTAAACAAATACATGCATCTTTACTATTTAATTGTGATTATGGGACCAAGAAAGTATGATTATGAGTGTCACCCAATATAATTGATAACATTTTTTATGACATTCAGCGGATGCCAGTTAAATTAACTGCTAAAGTTTTTAAAAATTATTACCATTCAAATCTCGCGTACATCAACCTATATATCCATTCACACCAAAAAATTGTGGCTCATTCACACCAAAAAAAAAAAAAAAAAAAAAACTCCTGAACTTTTTTATCAGATTAGCTCTTCGTTATTAAAAAAAAAAAAATCATGTTGTCTTTTGATTTGTTTCTATCAAGGAGAAAGCCTGGGTCTGCCACTCAACCAGTCTACCACTTTGCAGACAGATGAGAAAAGTTAAAAACGAAAGGCTGCATTACTGTCCGTGAACCAGAGAGTGAGAGAGAGAGAGAGAGAGAGAGAGAGAGAGAGAGAGAGAAGGGTTTGGTTTGATATTCCAAAGTGAGTCAAACCAAATACCGAATAGCTACCTTCTCACTCTGTGTTGCTGTCACTACAAACTGCAAACTTTCTGGTTTTGGTTCCTACCATCCTCCACTTTCCCTCTCTATTCTCTCTGTAAATGGGGATGAGCAGGGCAATCCCCATTATAATTGCTTCTGCAATGGCCATCTTCCTTCAGATGCACCTTTCCTCTGCCTTGTCAGGTTTCACTCTTCTTCCTATTCCTATTTTTGAGCTTTTAACATTTGTTCAGCTTATTATTATAATTTACAAGCTGTGTTTGTTTACTTTGCTTGATTTCCTGCCTTGTTTGCACTGTTTATTTAATGGGGTTTCGTTTTTTGTGTTGTGTGTTCGAGGGTTTAGATTAGAATCACGGATTCAGAAAGAATGAAACTTGGTTGACTCATTTTGACCCATTTCTTGACTTTGAAATTTCAGTGTTTTTGTTGAAGAGGTATTGGGTTTATGCCCTAATGGGTGTTGGTCTTTGTGGAAAACATCTGTATATGTTGGATTAATTCAGGGTGGAATTTGGATTCTACAGCTAGACTCATTCATTGAGTGTTGCTTAAGTCAATTTAATTTCATATTTGTCTTGATGGTTTCCTTGGGGAAATGTTCTGATTGGTATTATCACATTTCAGTCGCTTTTCCTTGAATTTTTTGGCTTGTCTGAATCCCCAATGGCTTGAAATATTATCAGATTTAGCATGCTGTTCGTGCCTGAATTTTAAGCAATGCATCAACTCAAATTCTATGTCCCTCAAAAAAGGGGGAAAAAAAAAAAGAAAAAGAAAGAAAGAGGCTACTCAAGGCATTCATGTGTCTTTATTGATGATAATGATAATTGCTTATTTGTTGTCATCGTGTTCACTTTCTAGGCTCCTGGAAAACTCATTATTATGCAAAATTTTCAATTGTGGCCTGGCCAAGACAAAATGTCTAATTAAGTAGTCTTATACCTTTTTTGTTGTTGTGGAATAGTGGGCTGTCTACGCCTTTCAAATTGAGGTCCGCATGGAAGCAATCTATTAGCAATTCGGCTATAGGGCTAAGGCCATGTACACAGGACCTTCCCCCCCCCCCCCAAAAAAAGAGGGGCTCCCGGTGTATTGGTCCAGTGGTTTGCCGTCATACGAAGTTTGGATTGAAGAAGGGCTGGGCTATTCTTATAAAAAGGCTTTCTTTGTAAAAGCGGAGGAGATGTGCTAAACTCATCAGTCTTTAGGTTTTCTAATGCTTTTCGCATCACACAATTCATGAATGCAATTACAAGTTACATTGGTTTTGCCTGTTGTCATTTGGAGATCACTGGTGTTCACTTGCACACAGCTTGCTGTTTCCTCTCTCATCAAATGAAACAGATTTTCTGGTGGCATCCATATGTTCAAAATCCTTTTGAGTTGCTTTTGATCAATTAGAGCGCTTAGTTCGTTGTTTTCTAACAGGATGCCCCTTGGACTTGAGTGGAACCAACTTCACTCTAGTGGCATCTTTATGTTCAGATCCAGATGCGCGAGGAAAATGTTGCCGCTATATCAATGCATATGTTGCTCTTTCTGTTGCTCGCTATGCAAACACAACAAGCAACCTTGGAATTGGTCCAGATCTTTCTGATGTCTGTGTCCGTTCAATGTCGGAAACCTTGGGACTATATGGAGTTCCACGTAACGCAACTGGCTTTTGTGGCTTTGGGACAAAAGTGCCTTTAAATTATGACTGCAAAAGTAGAACTAGTATCACACAGATGCTGCAATCCCCCGGGTTTGATGATGTAGCTGAAAATTGCCAAGTTCCACCTTCAGAAAAGAGTGAGTGTAGAAAATGTATAAATGCCAGCATTATGTACCTTCATCAGATAACAGCAGCAGAAGATAATGTTACATTGATCACTTGTCGAGATGCTACTTTTGTCACACTTGCCAGCCAATCTGACAATGCTTCAGCCGTTGAATTTGCAGCCTGTTTCTTTGGGGTTCCACGGATTACTTCTAAAGGTACTGTTTTTCTCATATGCATGATTTGTCTTAATATCATGCACTGTGGTCTGATGATCTGGAGCTTCTATGGAAATGTAATTTGGTTCAGTCATACTAGACATATTAGAAGATTCCATATGTTTACACATCTCCTGTGTCCAGCAACATGCAGTAAGTTTATTCTTTGTCACTACTCCTATTTTCTTTTTTTTCCCCCTCCCCTTTTTGGTGTATCTTTAATAAGCTTTCAAAAGAAGCAAACAAGAAAACAATGAGCTGATTAGCTTAATACATTGCTACAATCACCACTGGTACCTGCTTGAATTGGGCTAAACAAGGACAGAAGAGGAAAACAAAGGACAATTACAACAGACCTAAACAAGCGCAATCACTTCGCCTGTTTTATGTTTCTTTTATTTTTTCCAAATTAATGATGTTGTGTTAAATCTATCTATTATGCAGGCATGTCTTTGATTTTTTGCTAGAGAAGGACAATTAAACATGGCTTATGTGTAAATGATACATGATTACATCTTGTTATATACCTCCCCTCCCAGCAGGGGCCAAAAGTATTAATTCAATTACTACCTGTTGCTACTGCAATTATCTTTGCTTAAAAACTTCTATATTTGAAAAGTGTCGCGACTATAGGCCATAGTTATTTTGCTTTGTTTTGCCTAGTGGACATAGCAGCGAAATTTCTTGGGATCAGTCCTTTTTCATTCACGGTATTAATGTCTAAGTGGTCAACTAAGCTGTTCAACCAATCCAGATATGCAGCAGGGTAGTGGTTTGCATTTGTCAGGATTACTAACTTCTCATAAGGACATGAAAAGGATTATCATGCAGAGGCTAACCAGCATAGTCAATTCATGCCGAGCAGAGCATTATCAGTATCCATTTTTGTGTATCAATATCATCTGTCTCCCTAAGTCCTTATCGTCTTGGGAATACGAATCATTCTACCTGAAAGGGCTCAATTGTGTTTGTAAAACCACCAAGGGGTGGTCTAGCCTCTAGTGGCATTTGATCCAGTTCCCTATCAAGGAGGCCTGGGGTTCAAATCCCTCTAAGATGATATGGAAGATGGAGTCTTCCTCTTTTATCCATCCGTTTCTGTCCCAAGGCCTCTCGAATAGGTTGTTCACGTGAATGATAGGGCCCTTGATGGACCAGCTCAGCTGCCAAAGTTCAAGGATTTGGGGCCCTTTTGTTTTTCTTGTTGCGACTTGCAAGACTTTGTCCTGTTTCCACTTAAAATAGGACTCTTAAATTGATAGTTGTCTCGTAAAGTTAGGCTTGTCACACGAATAGGTGTGCAGACTGTTTGATTTTGACTTCTTTCCTAAAATCTGTAGATATAATTTTGGCAACCCATCTCTAACCACCCAGAAATCTCTCGCTCATGAGACTGCATGAAGTGTTGGACCAGTTTTGAGGTTGGACTTTAGAGGGTATTAATTGCGGCTGAACTTGGTAATGCTGAATGACATCTTGAGAAGGAACATGCTTCGTCATCCTTGGCAGATACTACAACAAAAAAGCATCATATTATGGGGCTTCTGGAAGAGCCACACTCTTCCATGCTTGCCTTGATCTAAGGGGAACTGTGCGGAGTTTTATGTGAATGAGCTACTTTGTTTTCTCATCCTTGAGCTTCATTCGTGCTGTCTTTGGGTTGAAGTTGTGGCATCTGGTCTAATCCTTCATAGGTTAGAATTTTTGGTGGTGGTGCATAGAAGAGCTTCAGCCTCAGGGCTGTCGCTGTAATTTGAACTGGGAATTTCTGGTCTTTATTTGATCTCATATTGAGAGATAGCCTCACCCCTGCCCACACCCCCCCCCCCCAAAAAAGAGAAAAATGGGTGCTGGTGGGCCACCTCCTTACCAACCCAGAATCCACGAGGATGCGTCTGAAAAGGAAGGGGTGGGGGTATGGATTATTGAAGAAATGGAGCACAAATTGACGTTGCTGAAGTTGCTGTAACTTGTAAAGATATAAGTATATAACTGTGGACAGTGCTCTTGCTGCCATATCAGGACACCCTTTTTTTTCTTTGTTCTCTTGAATTTCTGGATTTTGCTTTGCCAGTTGTTCTTCAGAGTTCTTGCCTAAAAGGATTTTAAGTACGCTTTGTCTAGTGTTACATGATTACTTAAGGTGGTAGGGGGAGTTTTCAAATGTTCACTGTGATTACTGATCATAGTCTGTTTTGCATTTGGATTTCATTGCAAAGTGTTTCTGTGTTACACATATGACATAGATCTTCGCCTCAGAGGATAGAGTCTTTTATTGAAACTATAGCCTCAAGATTTTGGAACTATTACTCTTTGTCTTATTAAGCATAGTTTCTGTTTATAGTAGAACTTGGTGCTCTGCTTTCATAAAATGAAGCAAATGAGCATTTTTTGTGGCTAGTGAGCTTACAAAACAATATACTTTGACTGAAGATGAATTTACAGCAATTTTCTGTGAGCACCTCTTTGTTTAGTTCCCCTTGAAGTTATGTTTTTCCTCCCTTTTTCTTGTCCTTTTTTTGTTAAAACTCCCAACCCTCTTCAGATAATTTACTGGGGAGGTACTCTACATATTATATTGATGAAAATTGGTCGAATTTTGTTTTGGGTCAGTGGTTTGATCGTTGTCATGTTTGCTCTTCATGCCAGTTTCTGAGCCACCCTCATCTCTATTGCCTCCCAGTCCCGATGCTTCTCCAACTCCGCTGCTTGCTGCTAGCCCAAGCCAGACATCACTGGGTGTATCTTCTCATGATAATCACCATTCCTATCAACTTGCAGCTATAACAAGTGTTGGGGTTGGCGTCACTGTAATCTCCTTCCTGCTTTTGGTGGTCTTAGTGTATCTTATTCGTAAGAAAAGTAGGGAGCTAGATGATCCAGAGGATGGTTTCAAGGATTTGAGGGCTCCTGGTCGTTCTGGACAAAAATTTCAAGAAGGTATTATAAAATCCGAACTGGATACTGCTGCTAATCTTTAGCCTATTCTCCCCTTCCCGTCTCTCTATCATATGTCTTAATTTTCTTCTGTTTTACATGTTTTCTGAGGGGTAAAGTCTTAACTTCCTTGATTTTGTTCTTGTATGATTGCTTGATGGAAATTGCTTGAAGGGCCTTCTTTCATGTTCCGAGAATTTAACTACAAGGAGACCAGGAGGGCAACCAACAACTTCACTACAATCATTGGACAAGGTGGATTTGGAACAGTCTACAAGGCTCAGTTCAGTGATGGTCTCATAGCTGCAGTGAAGCGGATGAACAAAGCATCAGAGCAAGCAGAGGATGAGTTTTGTAGGGAGATTGAGCTTCTGGCTAGATTACATCATCGTCATCTTGTAGCTCTTAGAGGTTTTTGCATTCAAAAACATGAGAGGTGATTGGGCTGTATAAATAGAGCATGTGGATGTCCTCAATATTAGTTTGATATTAATCACTACTAGCTATGCTATTTGCAGGTTTCTTATATATGAATACATGGAAAATGGAAGCTTGAAGGATCATCTTCATAGTGAGTTCACTACAGTCATCTCTATCATACTTAAGTGCTTCATCTTAAAGACATTCTTTTGCTTCTGTGGTTCTGCCATGTTTGTTGGTTCAGAACCATTTTATCATGGATGCTTTCCTACAAACTGCAAACTATTTGACCTTTCTATTCAAATTTTCTGTATTGGCAGCCCCAGGAAGGGCACCACTGGGTTGGCAGACAAGGGTCCAGATTGCTATAGATGTGGCAAATGCTCTGGTAATCTGAATCAACTGGCTTTCATGTAATAATGGTAGCTAGCTTTGTGCTTCTTTTCGCCTTGTTGCTTATATATGAGGGTTTTTATGTGCAGGAGTACCTTCATTTCTATTGTGACCCTCCACTTTTCCATAGAGACATCAAGTCCAGCAACATATTACTGGATGAGAATTTTGTAGCAAAGGTAGTTTCTACCTGCCTAGACTGTGTCCTTTTTATATGTGAATCTGGTCTCTTATGAAATGAATACTACTTGCATATATACTTCCTACTAGAACTCTTGTTCTGAAGGTTGTTTTCTGGCAAATATACAAATTCAGTTTGTAATTGGGAGACAGTCAGTCAGAAGCAACTAATTGATTCTACTGGTGTCGTCGTCCTTCCCTATCATCATTCATTCAACTACCCCTTCTCTATATTCTCTTAGTGTCTTATCTAGATTGTCTACTAGAGGGGGTCAGGTGCAACCATCTCTATTTGGAGGAGGCTGATGGCTGCTTACATCTTGCACTCTCCAGGGACACGGCCGTTATCAAAACACTGCTTATGCCTTACCCTATCGAGGGACAAGGCTGTTATCAAAAGGCTGCTTACATTTACCATAGCGAGGGGGTCTCCTTTATTAGGACCATTGATAGGGCAGTGATAGGGCAACAGCTGCTGTACCCTGGGTACAGTTGCATACTCGCAAGGTTTAAAGCAGTTTTTTTTTTTTGGGGGGGGGGGGGGGGAACAGGGAGAGGGACCTCTGTTTGAACTTCGACTCTCAACTATCTCTCTTTGGTTTTCAGGAGCAACAGTCTTCTCTCATAATCCTGTCATTTCAAATCCAAATCTATGTGCTGCGAGTCCTACCTCACACCCGCGGGGGGGGGGGGGGATTCATATGTAGTAGCCTTACCTTACCCCTGAATCCCAGAGAAAGATCCTAGATTAAAACCCATTGGCTGCTTACCACTCCATAGAAAGTAAGCAGAAGACAGTTTAGGGAGGAATTTTGCTTTAGTCCACTTGAATCCTATGAACCGCTCCTATCATTTTCTCATCAGAAATTTGAATTTTTGAAATTTAAATTTTCTTGATTATTTTGTTATAATTTAACCTCTCTTATTTGCCGTTGCCTCCAGCTTGCGGATTTTGGCCTTGCATGTGCATCAAAAGATGGTTCTATTTGCTTCGAAACAATAAACACAGATGTTCGAGGAACTCCAGGTTAGCAAAATGACAGCAAGTTAATGATTTAAGCTAAGCATCCTGCTTACTCCTAGAGTGTTCTTTAAATCATTAAATGTGCAAAATTTCCTGCAGGGTACATGGATCCTGAATATGTTGTCACTCGGGAGCTGACTGAGAAGAGTGATGTCTATAGTTATGGTGTGGTACTTCTGGAGCTAGTGACAGGAAGACAAGCCATACAAAATAATCGAAATCTAGTAGAGTGGGCCCAAACATTTATATCTTCAGAGTCAAAACTGTCACAGCTTGTGGACCCCAATCTCAAGGAGTTTTTCGATTATGATCAGCTTCAAACAATTTTGACAATCGTGAAATGGTGCACCCAACCAGAAGGCCGAGCAAGACCTTCTATTAAGCAAGTCCTGAGGCTTCTGTACGAGAGCTCTGACCCATTGTATAATGGGTTCATCCGGGCTATTCAGGATGAAGAGTTTGAAGGGACTCAAGGAACACGAAGACCGAGCAAAGGGAAGACACAAAGAGGGGAAATGGTTTTCCACACTGGAGAAGGGAGGTATCTTGCATCTTCATCAAGTACAAACAAGTCTTATTGCAGCAGAAGCTTTCTTCTTGATAATGGGTCACCCCAATCTCCTCCTAACATACCATCACCTTGACTCGAATAGCCTTTGCGCTTGACACGGGAATTTTGAGTTTAACTTCTCGATGCAGATCCGGGTGAAAACTCATGGGTGTCCACAGTATTCAGCATCTGGGCAGCCGTGGATTCTTTGTAAAGATCTGCAAGAATTATTCTTTGATTGAAATTATTTGATTTCTGGCTAACCTTGTTCAGGGTAAAATTTGATTAAAGTTTTGTATCCTATTAACTAGAGATACATTCTGTAGTTCTGGTTTCCAAGGGTGGTGCTTGTTTTTAGACTATACTAGACTAGATGTAACCATTTTGAACCTTTCTTTCGGCCTGTCTGTAATTGGAATCCTTCATTGAAGTGTAATTACGGCTTTTTGACCTTGCGGCCTGTTATGTTTTCTCTCGTGTTTTTCTGTTTTTGTTTCAAATATTGTAATCATCAAAGAGTTGTGATTGTGTTGCTGGAATCCTAGGATTGACATATACTGCTGTCAACTGACTGGTTACATTTGTCATTTAACAGGTAAATATAGTGGCTAAACAATATGGTTCTTGTTACTAGAATTGGTTCTTGTTACTAGAATTGCTAATGTTATTGAGGAATCTGACACTTGAGAAAAATACTGAATACTATCTAATAAGGATGATTGCTAATAATACAACCAGGAAAATAGTTTAGCTTTGAAAATGAATGGCTAACACAAGTTGCTATTGTTGAATATATAGATTGATTATGATTGTTGTTAAGTGACAAGTAAGTCACAAAAGGAAATTCTCTTTTCAACAATTTATGCGTTCTTTTTGATTTTTGTTTTTGAAAACTACAACCAAGAATTGCAGGGTCTGTAATAAGCAACAGTTATTACATGAATCTAAGACTACTGGTCCCGAACTTTTCTTGTGGTATATAAAACTTGCGCATACATCCAATATATATAAAACTTGCGCATGGGGAGTGGGCAAAACCAATGTAAGATTTAATGCACTCAGAAAAGATTTTCTAAAGACCTCAAGTTACTAGTAACACATATGGTACTATTGTTCTTATAGCAAGTGATTAAGAATAATTCCAAACATATCAATTCAAGAGAACAATAATAACATCATACCCGGGCAAGTCTAAAAAAATCCGAATATAATCAATCTTACCGTCATACAAGCATTCCTACTAATACAGATGCATATCCCTATGAGAGACCCAAAAAAGTATTTGCATGAATCCAAGCCTCATTCATCTCGCTATAGTGCCACTCTTCACTTGCTAAGCTTCCCTGCTCCGCGCTTGGCTGTTCTGCTGTGGATAATCAACATCATCAATAAGAATTCCTCGACGATCAACACCTCCCCCCCCCCCCCCCCCCCCCCCAAAAAAAAAAAATTGGATCTTCAAATTCGTATCCAACAACCATTTCCACTGGTCTTGAATTTTCAATCCTGTGAAAATCATCGCCACAAAACCGGTATGCACTCTCCGTCTTGAACCCTTGATTTCTAAAGTTAAGTTCTTTCGGATTTGTTGTTGTGCTGCATTTCTTCAATTGGAGTTGTTCTTGTTCAATTAGTATGGATCCTAATTTGCTCGCCTTTTCATGTTCTACTTTCTGTTCCTCAGTGTGTTTCTGTAGATTTCTAGGGATTAGTATCTCTTTCTCATTTTGCTCAGTTGGGTTTCTTCAATTTGATGCAATGAATGATGGGACTGCCGTGTATTTTTGATTTTGAGATTTACTGGGTTTCAGGCATGTTCAATAGGTTAGACGATTACTTTAGAGTATTGGGTTGTCCATTTTTTGTGTGACGAAGTACCCATTTAGACAAGATTGTTGTACTGTTGAAATGAGGAAACTGTTAGCCAATAGCTGGGAAATTAGTTGGTATGATATGTTCTGTGATTGTGTTTATGGCTGGGATGGGGTTTGGTTGTGCTAATGTATTCTTGTAGAAGTTGTATGAAGTGGATTCATTATGATTTATGGATATAGTTTGTATTCTTCATCTGTGGCACTTTAGATATGGCTCGTTGAATGTGAAGTTTTACTTTTATTCGTTTCCATGGTACCTATATAATCCTCTCGATTATCTCCTTCTCTACTCCAAGTTATACTTGAAGCTCTGGCAGTAGGTTAAGGTGGTGCAAACCGGCAGTAGATAGCTGAAAACATAGCTCATAAGCATTTGAATTGCAAGCATATAAGGCTGGTTCTGTGATTCCATCAAGACATGTAATGCCAAAAAGTGTAACTTTTGGCTCTTATATCATTGCTTATGTGTTTCATTTAATGCGAAGAAATTTTAGCGGTCTCTTTATAGCCATCAGAGTCCCAGTGCAGACATCGTTTTTGTTGTTTCTGTATGGCTTCTGGTTTGCTGAGGTTTGAATGATTGATTATGTACTGTGGAAAAAAGCTCGTTGAAGCACATTTACTGAAGATTATATGCTTGTCTTCCAGGCTTGGTCATCTCTATGCTTTATTTGGTTATTGCATGTTTTTCTTATCTAGGTCATTGATCCAGATTGATGCTGCTTTTATCTATTATTTGATTTATGGCATTTTGTCTAAAAAATTTGTTTATCTAGTTGTTAATATTCATTATTGTGGAGTCAAGGGCGTCATTCTTAAGTAGCTTTTAGGTCTTTCCGCTCTATTGTCATTCGAGCCATAAGCAATCCTTATTTATTATTTTTGGGTACGACGGTCAGGTTCAGGTATTGCCTTTCTAATCAGCTTGGCTGGTGATATCTTAAAAGCCTATCTGCTCATGCAGCCAGAGATCTTACATCATTTCCACTGCCCATACTCTCAAAGATATGCTTTTTGGCATTAAATCCTAGACATACTTTTCAACTGGGATAGTGCTTAGCTGTTGTGTCACAGAGTTGCACGGAAGACCTGATCATGCAAACTGTTGCGTTGCTGCACACACTTCCGGACTTCTCTTACAGGTTTCTCTGCATTCTTTTTCCCCTTAAAAAACCTTTTTTTTGGGGTCTGTTTCTACTACTTTTGAAGTAGTAGGTGGATTACTGCTGGAGATGTCTCACTGATTGTTACACATTATGGGTTCTCTGCCATTATGGTTGTTATTCTAAACCTGATTGCTGGACAAATTGCAGGAGAGATCAGATCAAACAGGCTAAATGGACGAGAATTATAAGACCCACTTTTTCTGGATGTAATGAAAGAATCCCCTTTAGCAGAGGATCAGTCAAGCTTGGGAAACCTGTCCAACCTCAAGTACTGTCAGCTGCTGCTAATTCAAATGACGGTTACCCAACTGCTGTAGCTCCTGATGAAAGCTCAAGCATAAACCATTCCCCAAACCTCGAAGAAGGAACTTTATTCAGTAACTGGTCACCCCCCAGCTACCTATGGAGGGGATTGTCAGCCTTGATTCTGGCTGGGCAGGTAATTCTCCGGACTCTGAAGGGCAAGGTTCATTGGAGGAACACTCTCCAACAACTGGAAAGGGTCGGGCCAAGGTCAGTGGGTGTCTGCCTTCTGACATCTGCATTTGTGGGCATGGCATTCACCATCCAATTTGTTCGGGAATTCACTCGACTAGGGCTTAACCGATCAGTTGGTGGCGTGCTAGCCCTGGCCTTTTCTCGAGAACTGAGCCCCGTGATTACATCAATCGTGGTGGCAGGCCGCATTGGAAGTGCATTTGCCGCGGAACTGGGAACCATGCAGGTGTCCGAGCAGACTGACACCCTAAGAGTCCTTGGCACAAACCCAGTGGATTACCTGGTCACCCCAAGAGTGATTGCTTCCTGTATCGCATTGCCATTCTTGACCCTCATGTGCTTCACAGTGGGCATGGCTTCTAGCGCCCTTTTGGCTGACAGTGTTTATGGGGTTAGCATCAACATAATCATGGATTCTGCTCATAGAGCTCTCAGATCATGGGATGTAATTAGTGCCATGATTAAGTCCCAGGTTTTTGGGGCGATAATCGCAGTAGTGAGTTGTGCCTGGGGAGTCACTACCATGGGAGGTGCTAAGGGTGTTGGAGAATCTACTACTTCAGCGGTTGTTTTGTCTCTGGTTGGTATTTTCATTGCTGATTTTGCTCTTTCTTATTGTTTCTTCCAAGGGGCTGGAGATGCACTAAAAAATTGTGTATGAACCCCTGTCCTTTTTCTTTTTCTTTTTTTATTTCCTTTTCCTTTTTTGGGGGCTTATGGTTTTACGTTGGAGATGTTTGAGATAGTTTTTGTTATTATGGAATTTCAGTTGTAGCTTTAACTAAAATTATTTTTAGTCTAATGTGAAAGTGTTGATCTATTGTACAAGGAAATCTCCTCTGCATGTGATTTATATTATTTGTCAAGATTTATGTAATTAGCTAGGGCATTTTAAGATGTTAATTTTTCTTTTCCAAAAAGAGAAAGGCCCCTGTTCGGCAAAATTAGCTGTTTAGGTAGCGAATAGCGGTTCAGGTAGCGGACAGTGTTTCTAATTTAGCTGTTAGCGGATGGCTATTTAGATAAGCGATTTAAACTAATGTGTTCGGTAAATTTAGCTGTTAGGTTAGCTGATTAATGTAAATTGACATAAAGGATATAGATAATTTCCATGTATAAAATTTTGAAAGGATATTTTTGACTAAAAAATATGAAACGCTATTTTTAAATGTAAAAAGTCAATATTATCAGCTTTTCAAAAACGCTGCTTAAAACGTTAAACGCTACTTGAAATACTAGTCAAAATACTAGTTTACTGAACACTAAAAATTAACTAATTGGTATATTAAATTGGTCAAAACACTAAACGCTATCCAAAACGCTGGTTTCTAGCACGACCAAAGATATCACCCCCCTCCCCTTTTTTTGGTTGCAGTGCAAAATATCACATTTGGTAGCAACTTGTCCTACCTATGGCATCATTCTTTCCTTCGAAAGATCTGTCCAAGTTCCTTGGATTTATTGGTTGTCTAACCAAAAAACACATTGATTAATTATAGAATTAAATCACCGTATCTGACAAATTTTGCTAGAAATACACTTTTCCTATTAAAATTTTTCCCTCTAAAGTCTTATCTTTGCCTATAAAGAATATGTTTAGCTGTATGTCGACCTCATTTTATCCATCCCAGTAACAATTTTGACAGATATAATATCTAATAATTCCATATGTTTTGTGTGAATATTAATAAAAATTTCAAATCAATTATATTAACCGATATAGCTACTAACTATATAAACCTTTTCAATGCTTGTATAAGATGATGCTGCGAATGTTCTCTACAAGATTATGCTTATGCATAATTGTTGGTGAACTATTGCCGCCAAATATTTTAGTTTGTGTCCCACAGTAAAATTTATGCAAAATGTGTTATTTAAAATTTTCTCATTAATGTTACCAGTACAAGACTTATATAGGCATCAACACTAATGCCAACAACTTTGGTATGCAGGGAGATAGCAATTAATTTAGATGAAAATTAAATGCAAATAAAAAGCAGTAAAAAGAGTGAGAAGTTTTTTGGAAAAAAAAAAAAGAAAAGAAAAGAAGTGTGACACCTGTTGCTTTTAAAAGGGGGAAAGCAAAAACATTTTTCCAGCTTCAAATTCCAACAAACCAATTCATTAAAAGAGTGTTGCTTTGCTGCTTCTGGGCTTTCAGAGCTTCCTTTGGCCATGTCTCTCTTTCCTCCTAAGTATCTTCAGCTTCGCCCGCGACTGCCCAGTTCCTCTTCTCCTCTTCTCTCTGCAGGTTTCTCTCTCTATCTCTATCTCTATCTTTCTCGCTCTAACCCATGAAAGAGTGAAACTTGAAAGGGAAGAAAAATGGGGAAGACAGGGAAAGATAGTGAATACCCACCATGAAATTCGAGGGTTCTTTAATTGAGTTTGTTTTTCTATTTAAATTAGTTATTATTTGTTAATTCATATGCAGTATTTTTATATGATACTGATTGGGGATGATAGCTGTGCTAATTGTTGAGGTGAATGATCAGTGAGAGAATGAGAACTAATGTGTGTGCCATCTTCCTGCATTAACAAATAGAAAAAAAAAAAAAAGAAAATAATGGGGAAAAAGAGAAGATCTTGTTGTTCATTTTTGTGAAACCAAAAAAGCTATTTGCTTTACTGTATTTTCTTTTTTTTTTAAACATGGGTCCCAGAATATCACATCGTCCTTTTTTTTCCTGTGTTGTTTTTTTCTTTTTGATTCCATAAAATTGTGAAAGTACATGATGTGGCCTCATGTACTGGTACAGTTAATGGTCAAAAGATATTTGCTGATCACAACGCTGCATACATCAAACCTCCTTAAACTATGCTATAGTGGGACCTATGGTGGGCTACTTATTATTCTTGTTTCATTTTGATGAATGAATGGAAGTGTATAGGTGTCTTGAAATCGGTCTCACTGAGGGTAGGAATGCTTATAAGGGTAAAATTGCTTGCATATGTATTTCTCTATACCTGTAATAGCGTGACTCACATTGGAAAACCGTTGTTGTTGTAATGGATCACTTCAGTTTGGTAACCTGTGATATCAAAATTATTTGTATGACTTGTATCTCCCATTTGATGTTATAAATGTTGAACTTGTGCATTTTCAAGTCTTCCTGTGAGCCCCACAAAAACCACAGATCTTCTGACTTTTCACTATCAAGTTCGTGGGTTGATTTTGAGCTTTGGCTTACCCGTTTTCTAGCATTTGCTCTCTATAATTGTCAAATAGAATTGTGTGATGTCTCTCACGGAAATGTTACATGCCTAAAATGCTGAATTTCTTACCCCGAGGAGCTCACTTGGGAATTACCTTGGCTTCAAACGCGGCAGCCACTGATGCTATCCATGTACTGAACCTGCAAAGCATTGAGGATGCTAAAGAAAAAATCCGAAAGATGTTCGAGAAAATTGAGCTTTCAGTTTCAGCATATGACACGGCATGGGTAGCAATGGCCCCTTCTCCATCTTCACCCCACACTCCTTGTTTTCCTGGAAGCATAGACTGGATACTAAAGAATCAGTTCCATGATGGCTCCTGGGGTCTTCCTCATCGTGATCCCTTGCTACTCAAAGACGCACTGTCATCTACATTAGCCTGTGTTCTTGTACTCAAAACATGGAGTATTCATGAAGACCAAATGAGAAAGGGTAGCTCGATCTTTTGTGGCTTTCTGTTATTTAGTGCACCTTCAAATGTTCAGGACTGATGATGTTCGTTCCTTGACAGGCCTGGACTTCATTACATCGAATTTTGCTTCTGTAATGGATGAGAAGCAGCTCTCTCCAATAGGGTTTGATATCATATTTCCAAGCATGATCGAAGAAGCTATTGAAATGGGTATAAATCTCCATTTGCCTCAGACATATATTGATGCTGTGCTTTGCAGGAAAGATATACAGCTCAAGAGGTATGTTGTGATCCAAAATGATATCGCAACAGATATAGTTCTGATTCGAACTCATGTATAGACTTCTTACAAGCCAAATGGGATATCCAAACGGAGGGAAATTGGTTGGTTCATGGTGCTTTATGGAATGTCATATGAAGCTAACATTTCAGTCTTTTACAGTCAATCACTCCAAAGCCATACATTGGCGTGCCCTTCTTCTTCTTTTACCATGTGAAACTTCACCAATAATTTGATTCCTTTATTCCCAAAATCATCATAAACCTGTATGCTGTTCAGTTTTCATCTGGCAACCTTCTCTTGTTTTGCCTGTCAGAATCAATGAAAAGCGCTCAAAGACAAGGAATTTCTACCTAGCTTATATTTCGGAAGGAATGGGGAAATCACAGGATTGGGTTATGGCAATGACATATCAGAGAAAGAATGGATCTTTATTCAATTCACCCTCTGCTACAGCCGTTGCTTTTTCTCATATACAAGATCCTCATTGCTATAGCTACTTATCCTCAGTGCTACAGCAGTTTGGAAATGCAGGTCAGGTGCTTCTTTTGCTACTAACCATCCGCTATGTCATGTACCATGGTTGATACTTACAATTTTCGTGGATCTTCCAGTTCCAACAATATTTCCGCTTGATGTGTATTCTCAGCTCTATCTGGTCGACACCATTGAAAAACTTGGAATTGATAGGCATTTTAAGGAAAATATTGGAAGGGTCTTGAATGAAACTTTTGGGTGAGACTCTATCCTTAGTGTCTAGCAGTAACATAAATGAAGCACTTCAATGAGGGGAATATATTTCTATATCAGATACGATATGTAATCAGTTGTGACCATGTTTTTGAGAGTAGCCTCTGGGAGCAACGCCATGAAGAGATATTTTCAGACCCTGTTACATGTAAGATGGCTTTACGGCTCCTGCGTGAGCATGGATATGATGTATCTTCAGGTATATTTCTGTCCTTGAATGTCTTGATCCTTAGAAACTGTGAATGCATCCTGTTTGTGCCTCTTGTTCATATGTTGCATAGAGCCATTAGCCATCGATCATGGTGAAGATTGCTACTTTGACCGCTTTGGAGGACACTTGGAGGACATCAGATCTGCTTTGGAGCTGTTCCGGGCATCACAGCTTCTCATATATCCTCATGAATCTTACTTAGATGATTATGCTTCACGGGCAAAGCTTTTTCTTAAACAAAAAATTTCTGACAATCCACTGCAAGCAGACGGGTACAGGAGATGTATGATCCAAGAGGTACCTAGTTTGATCGTTTTTCTCCTTCTTTGTGTCGTTCAACCCTTTCAGGAAGCCTAGCGTATTTTCACCATCTTTTTCACCTTCTCTGTGTTGTTGACCCTTTTTTGATTCGTTTGGATGGTATCAAAAGATTAGTGCTAACTTCTATTTCTTATATAATGAATCGATCAAATTGAAATGTTTTCGGTGGGTGATGACGTGATGTAAAAGCAGCAAGCAGCCTCTCTGCTTACTGGGTAAATTTGTTGGATTCTGGAGCATTGTTGTGATTGTGGGTTGATTTTCTTTAAGTGACTTTGGGACCTCTTTTACTCTCACTTTCACATTTCAGGTGGTTGATACTCTCAATAGTCCGTATCATGCAAGTTTGGAGCGTTTAGCAAGCAGGCAATGTGTAGAACATTACAACTTGGATAATACACGGATCCTTAAAACATCATTTCGGTACCTTTTTTAGTTCTCAGGAAAGATTTTGCCTTTTGCTTACTGTGTCAGCGTTTGATGAATTGCTTCTGATTGCAGCCATACAAACCTTTGTAATAAAGTTATCTTGCAATTAGCGACACAGGATTTCAACTATTGCCAATCAATACATCTCCAGGAATTCAAACAACTCCAAAGGTAAGCTTAGCCTTACTTTAATGATGTGTTGCCAGTGTCTGAAGTTCTCAATTTTAAATGGCAATGAATTTTCCCTCCATTTGTAACAAAGGTGGCTAACAGAAAGCAAGTTGGACCAGCTAAGTTTTTCAAGGCAGAAGCTCGGCTACTGCTACTTTTCTGCTGCAGCAACCCTTTTCTGCCCTGAGCTAGCTGATGCGCGCTTGTCATTGGCTAAGAACGGCATTCTCACTACTGTGGTTGATGACTTCTTTGATGTTGGTAGTTCAGAGGAGGAACAACTTAACCTTATTGAGTTGGTTGAAAAGTAAGCCCCCCCCCCCCCCAAGAAAAAGTCAAGGAAAAGGTTGAAAATAGGAAAACAAACCCCTCCTCTCAGTGGTTGACAATGGAATTTGACAGGTGGGACGGAAATCAAAGTGATGAAAGCTGTCCTGAGAAAGTGGGCATCATATTTTCAGCTCTCCGAAGTACAATTTGTGAACTTGGGGAAAAAGCATATGCATTGCAGAATCGTAGCATCACAGAGCACATAGTTGAGATTGTATGTGTTTTTTGGTTGCAATTTTTCCTTGGTGATCTTTTGATGCATTACTTGAAGTCTTTACTGTGAATAAGTTGAGACAATCTTTGGAATATTGTTGTGTGCTTCTGGTGACAGTGGCTGAGTCTCATGAGGTCAATGTGGAAAGAGGCAGAGATGGTGAGGAACAATTCAGTGCCTACAATGGCAGAGTATATGGTAAATGGATCTGTGTCGTTTGCCTTGGGACCAATTGTTCTGCCTGCTTTGTATTTTATTGGTCCCAAGCTATCTCAGCAGGTCATTCGAAGCGATGACTACCGCAATCTATTTGAGCTGATGAGCACTTGTGGTCGTCTCCTCAACGATATCCAAGGCTTTCAGGTACTATGCCTCAAGTATTATCAAAATCCTAAGTAGAACTGACAAAATTGACTTGTATTCGATTACTGAACTGAATATCACGAAACTAGAGTTGATTCAGACTTATAGAAGGAAGGCAAGATGGTTTCCACCCATACTCTGATTGACCCTTAACTACTTGGAGTGTAAACTGTCACTAACCAATTTTGATTACATTTTCTTGACAGGCTTGTAGTTGTCCAACAATTTAACGGTAATTCAGTTCACATAAGATATGACCAAACTGTGACTCATTCCATCAACTTTCCTAGCTGGACCCTAACTTAACCTGATCCAACAATTCAGTTAGTAAATCTTATCATAGGGTCTGGTTAGTGTTTTTTTTTTTTTTTGGGGGGGGGGGGGCACCTACTGTAGGTTAAATCTGACCAAAAATAATGTGAGGTCCTAAGTTCATATTTGTTGTTTGGAATCAAATTTAATGGCTGCTATCTCAGAGGGAATCAGCCGAGGGGAAGATGAACGCTGTATCATTACACCTCCTTCATAGTGGGGGCACCATCAACAAAGAAGAAGCAATCACAGAACTAAGGTGGATAATCGACGACAAAAGGAGAGAGCTGCTAAGACTGGTTTTACGAGGTGATGACTCTGTAGTTCCAAGAGAATGCAGGGATGTATTCTGGAAAATGTGCAAGGTGCTGCACCTCTTCTACATCAAGGATGATGGCTTCACTTCCCAGGAGATGGAAAGCACTGTCAAAGCTCTTCTTTTTCACCCAATTGAAAGCAGAATTTAGAGGGATAAAAGAAGGGCAACGAAGGAAGAAACTAGGTAGATGGTATTCGCTTCAATAAAAGCATCTAGTCGTCAAGAACTCTGGTCACATTTGTCACTATTTCTTTTATTGTCAGTAAAGCAGTTACATCTGGAACAATTCAGCATGAATTCGTAGTGAGTCAGTCGAATTCCAGCCTTGTCTTTCCCTTACAAGAGGGTCTTTTTCGAATTTCAGAGAAGGCTAACTAAGAACAAAAGACAACAGACTACTTCAGAATGACTTCTTCTCATAGGAGACCAACCCATGAACTCCACCTTCAACCTGTGCAGCACCAGTTCGAACCTACAAGAAGAAGAAATTGAACATTTCAAATCAATTTAGAATGCCCCAAGAAGACTGTAACATTTTTCAGGAGATGGTAATACCATACTATTATAGGGCAGACATAATAACACGGTAGCATTTTCCATAAAGATAACAATTCCTTACCTCAAGTCTCAAAATTTTAGATCTCAATAAGTTATGAGCAGACTCGAGTGAAGAAGCACCTAAATCCTGAAACCCTTGTTTAACTGCATGCATTGTGTAAGGTACAAACTTCAAAATAGGCCCCTTGTCCGCAACTGCTCCAACCACACCTTGTGCAATTTTGAGCTTAGACTTGTCACCAAGGTATCGTTGATCACTGCCTTTTGTCATTGCTTCAAGAGAACCCATGCCTCGATACTTCTTAACACGCCTACCATTCTATTGCAGAACAATATGATACACATCAAATGATTTACTTCCACTCTTCAGGAAAGGGGAAACCAAATTACAAAATAAATGAATCACCATAACAAGAGACAAATGACAGGTAGGAATGAGTCAATCTGAGAAGGTTTATAATAAGCTAACAACCAAACTTGAGGGACAAAAGAGCACGTAACAGGAAATACCTGGTATTCATAAGCACCAGGGGCCTCAGTGCTACCAGCCAGAAAGCTACCCATCATCACAGTAGATGCCCCAAGCACCAGGGCCTTGACAATGTGCCCAGAATTTGATATACCTCCATCAGCAATGACAGGAACGCCACTTTGTGAAGCAATGGATGAAACTTTGTAAACAGCAGTAGCCTACACATCCAATGGAAGCTACTTACTCAATAATGGAGTTTATTAAAAAGTGAAACGTAAAGAAAACTCAACAAACAGTGATCATTTGCTAGAACCATGAGGCCTCAAGGTTCAATCATGCAGACAACTGATGTAGTCAAGGGAGGGTGTACATAAGTAAACCTGAAATATCAATGTCTACTTCTTATGTCATGCAGAAAGGAACTTTACACATTGTCTACCTGATGAGGGCACTTGGTTCAATAATGACATGCTCCCAAAGCTAATAATGCTATGCTTCAACTTATCATAGAAGTAACTAGCAACTAAACATGGATGTTTTTCCTCTCGGAAAGTATGTCAATCAAGTGAATAAGTCAATGATGCAACGTTGAATCATGATAGTAGGTGCATAATCAATTGAACATTGAAATTAAGCTGAGAACTGATTTGAGTACAATTCTTTAAATCAAGTAAACAGTGTTTGGGTTCTCAGCAGTGTCTCAAGCTAATAAATAGTGTGAATTGTCCTATAATGACATACCCCCCCCCCCCCAACACACAAAAATATGGCAAAAAGAAGTAGATATTTACCTGCCCTCGGCCAACAGCACAGACTTCTTGTGTAGTGCAGATTGATCCAGATCCCATTCCAACCCTCAATCCGTTAACTCCTGCCTGAATCAAGTTTTGAGCTTGATACATAGTTACCACATTTCCCCCAATCACATCCAACTGTGGGTATGTATTCTTTATGTATTTAATCATATCCAACTGATAAATTGAATTCCCTTGAGAGCTATCCAATACTACCACATCAGCCCCACCCTTCACCAAATATTCCAGTCTCTCCTTGTCTGATTCTCTAGTTCCTATTGCAGCTCCAACTAAGAACTCCCCATTAGGGCCCAGTGATGGTAACCCCCTCTTTGGAAATTCATTTATTCTCTCTACATCATCCATGGTCACCAAATCCACAATTTCACCGTCACCGTCCTTCACTGTTGGCACTAACTTAATCCCTTTCTGACCCAAAAACCCAGTAATTTGATCCAAATCATAGCTGCTTGGCACTGAGAAATCCAATTTCGTCATGTAATCACAAACCCTTCCCTCCTGATTTTTCAGGTTCATCCAATCAGACTTGAGCACATATCCTAAAACTCTCGATTTCCTGCTTCCTGTCTCAGTGATTAAAATCACACTAGAAGAACCAAAATCAGACTCTGATTCAATGACATCTGAGGGGGACTTGATTTCAAAGTCAGAAACGACAGGGATACGGCGAGACTTGGCAGACTGGAGGATCGAGAACTGCTCGGAGGCAGTATTATTGGAGTGGATAATACCGATGCCTCCAAGGTAGGCCATGGCAACCGCCATGTATGACTCAGTAACAGTGTCCATAGGTGAGGAAACACAGGGAATGGAAAGATGGATGTTCTTGGTAAGCTTGGTATTGAGCTGGACTGAGTCAGTTGGGAAATCAATGTAATGAGGGAGAAATATAACATCATCATAGGTATATGAGTACCCTTGGCTGAATAGCTTTTCTGCTGGGAACCCATCTTCAAATGACACAGCTCCAGCCATGGCTTTCGAATTGGGTCTAGGGTTTGGTTTTAGCCCAAATTCCAAAAAGAAATCAAGTAAAAGATACAAAAAGCACAAATCTTTAAATGTTATGTTTAATTTAACTAGTGCCAGATGCTCCTTCTGCCCCAAAGCTAACTAATCACCTTCAGTTCCAGCAAATCGTCACTTGGGAACCTAATTCGGAAAAAACCCAGATTGAGAAAACTAATCAGAGTGATGAAATAACACTGGTAAAGAAAACTCCCCATGAATTCAATGAGCATCCCCAGAAACTATATGCCATTTGACTCAATCGACAAATTGAAGAATTCAGTAACAAATTCAAGTTAATTAAAGCATTTAAACTAGCATTACTAAAAGGAGAACTCACAAATTTCAAGAAGGGCAGGTGGGGCCGGTGGGCGGTGCGGTGGCCGTCGGGAGGTGGGGCTGGTGGGCCGCGAGGCCTGCGACTCGGTGGTCGGGCGTAGGACCGGTGGGCGACAGGAGCTGGCGACTGGGCGTTTGCTTTTGGTGGTTGCGTGTGTGGGTGAGGGTTGGGGTTTTGGGCAGCAAAGCAGGATGTCGAAGAGGAGGAGGAGGAGGAGGGGTCGAAGCGGGGAGGGTAGCTGTCGGGCATGAAATTTTAAAAAAAAAAAAATTGAAAAAAATAAAACTGTACAACGAATGCTTGAGCACTCGAACACGCGGCCTCTGGGAATCCTACAACTTGAACAAGAGCACCGCGCACCACCAGGCCCGGCAAACTTTCCTGTCAATGGTTAACTTATCTAGTATTTATAGTAAGCTTTCAATTTTCCCCCCCAGTATTGAGCGAGGTGTCAAGTGACAACACTGACACCACACTGGCTTCGCCATTTTGAGAGAATAAACATCAAACGCTCAGATTAAAAAAATAATAGCAACTGAGGAATAATAATCAAGAAGGAGAGAAAGGTGAGAAATTGATGAGATTACCTTATACATTGCAGTGACAGAAAGAAGCAACAAGCAAGGCCAACAAGAATAAGAGTGCGTGAATTGATGCCTTTGTGCAAGTGCAACACTGCCAACTCCCCGTCAATCATCTTTGTTTAAGGGATAAAACGTGTTTATAAAGCAAAACAAATAAATTCCAATAATTTGAGTACCTGTACCTATTGTGTGTGGCATGAGATTATTAGCTAATTAAGTACCTAAGTATATTGAATCCTAAGGTACCTATTATGATATGTGTTTCACTTTTTTGTTTTTTTTTAGCAAGATGGCCAAAACAGTATAAAAGACCTACAAATACAAACCGTCACCTGATAAGTGGCTGAACAAAATCAATAGCACCTTCAATTTTACCTTCGACTTTAGAGCTACGTTCTTAGACCTACCTATATACGGGACTTATCCATAAGAAAATTTTGAATAAGCCATCCAATGCTTAAATCAACAAGATTTTTGAGGATGGCAATCGAGGACAAGTAAAGCAAAAAAAGATCATTTTAATGTAATGATGTGATAGGACAATCATGTAATTATGATAGGACAAGTAAAGCCAAAAAAGATTGATTTTTCGCAGCACCCTCCTTCTAAGAACAAGTAGTGAATTATTATATTGCAACTTTCAACTCGTGTTTTAACCCTTTTTATATCGACAATAAAACTTGAAATACTCGTCGTCTTGTCTCAAATAAGTTACTAAAAATTGATAATGTTGTTAATTGTAGTTGTAACAGTCAAGAACTTTATACCCTGAACAACAAAAACCCGAACCTTGCATCTATATTATCCCCCTTTCTATATGCTTACACTCAACCGTATGACACTCCTATATAAAGTTGATAAATGATACTTCCTCCATTTCAAAATATTTGTTCCTTTTTTTTTATTTAGCAGAAGTCCCCAAATAAAATTTATTTTTGCTACTATTTGTATTAAACTAATTAAAGGTATTCTCTTTCTGCTAAAATCGATAAAAATAGTGCATTAAACAGTACATCCTCAAAAAATTTCATTTATTAAGTGGAACAAAATTTTCCAGAACAGAGAAAGTATTAGAGGTACGTTTTATATAGAATTTTTCTCCGTTTCTTGTATTATCCCTCTATATTATCCTCGTTTTATACGCGGTACATTTAAGATAGTCATTCACGAATGTCACGAAAAAAAGGCTTTTGTTTTGTTTTGTTTTGTTTTGAAAATTTGGGTGGGCCGGGGTTGGTCGTTGAAATTTTTGTGTATCCAAAAGACTTCCACTATCAATTCAAGTTGTGATCAATGAAAGCTGAAACCAATGCACAAGGAAATTGGGCTCATCTACTCCCCACACATGCTTAGGTGGCACTTGGCTGGATGTATGAACCAAAACTCACATCAATGGGAAGTGGAACCCACAATGACGGTACCTGTTCTTTTTGTTGACAAATAATATTTGAAAAATTGGTAAAATTAGCTGAAATTGATTTAATTTGGTTAAAATGGATATTTTTTTAATTAAAATGGATTAAAGTAGATTGAAGTGAGTTAAAGTTGGTATTTTTTTTATAATGGATAGAAGTGGGTTAAAATACTAAATTAAAGTAAATTAAAGTCAGTAAATTGAAATTTATCAATGAAAAGAACAAGGCCTTAAAATGGATCAAAAGTCCAAGCTCAAAGGCAAGGAGCTTAAACAGGGGCATTTGAATTGTACAGTAACTTTATTAGCTAGCTTTTTGAAATCTATTTTGACAAGTCCATTCATTTTCACTCTTGTCTACTTATTCAATATTAATATTTACTTTTTAATTGGGTATTTACATGGCATGAACTCTGAATCACCTAGTATAGTGATTCCTGTATAACAATATAATTTAACGTTTTTACAGATAATTTCAGCCCCTCATTATAACATCACCATCACCTCTCAATGTGGGTCCTGTTTTCACGCGATTTGAAGAATTTTAACCTTTCGTTCTCATGAGATATTTACTCCCCTTATTTTTAATGTTTCCAACCTTTTTTTAAAAAAAATAATGATAGCAAAAGTTTGCATCAGTAATTGGTTAAATATTGATGATGTGCAACATTTTTACTTTGTTGGATGTTCCCCAAAAATGTCATCGATCTTCAATTCATGTTTTGACTGTGAGCGTGTAAATAAAGGCCTAAAGTCACTATTTATCCTATACACAGTATATACACATAAATACATACATACGAGTTATGTAATCCGTTGATTTTTGACAGGCCGTTGGACCCTCCCGGGAGAAAGCTCATTGAAGAAATATCTCGTCACTGTTTGAGAGCAGGATTTCTTTGATTAGGACTACTAATTCTCACACTTTAATTACGATGTGTTCTAAATTCTAGTATGTCATCGACCTAATACATAAGTGATGTTTAGTTGAATATAACATAATACAATCAGTTTTATAATATAATTATGATGAGTATATAATTTGTGCTGATCGTAATTACAAGATAGTTATTTACAATACTATCTTACAATTAAACAAAATAATGAAAATACAATCACAAACTTACTTGTATTACAAAATTGTTTACATCTAACTAATTTAATGGAGGGAGTAATAGATTATTCATTATGAGGCGACGTTTTGCCTTTATTTGACCTTTATATTTGAAAGGGTGAGTGATGAGAGTTTCTCATACAAAATTATTTATAATAATTCAAAGAAGTTAAATTATTATAAATTAATTACCACTCATTTTAAGTAAGTTTTGTAATCATTGCTATCCCTGCATATTGTGGATTTAGAATTCCCTTACCCTGACGAAAAAAGAAAAAAGAAAACAAAAACATAAAGGTGTTGTGCCAACCCCTAATGGAACAGGCTAAATCTCTACGAAGATCGATATGCAATTATCCATTCTATATAATTTCTGTCATCTAGGTAGGTACAAAATTAAACATAATAATTGAGAGGACTTTTTACCTTGTCAAAAGAAGTAACAAAAATTGGGTGAAACGGTCTAACATATATATATATAAATTATAATGGATGTATATCAGTGAAATGGATAGCTTTAGGAATATGAATGACCTTTAAAGTTTATGGCCTCTAGAGAGTGTTTATGTAGTCAATTTTAGGGCCTTTTTTTAACTTAAGAACTAACTAATAGGTTATTTGAGATAACTCTTAACTTAATAAAAGTTACTGCTGTATGTATTATATATAAATGAACTACTTAGGGCCTGTTCTTTTCATGGATCAATTTTAAAATACCAACCTTAATCCACTTCAACCTACTTCAACCCACTTCTATTATTTTAACCAAGTTCAATTTATCACCTAAAAAAATTCAACTCACCTCGACCTACTTCAGTTCACTTCAACCTAGCTACTTCACCCTTTTACCCACTCTAATTTACCCATGAAAAGAACATGCCCTTAATCACCATAACAAAGTTTCCCCCCATAACTAGATGTCAAGAAGTCAATTTAAACAAAGATACAACTAGGTATACTAACTAGGTGCTAATTTGTTTGTAGCAAATTCACATTGCTGCATTTGCCCCACCCTTCGTACCTAGGTTTGAATCTCTTTTCAGGGAGGGGCGGGGGGGTTGGGCCTAGGAGCCTTGTCCCCCTTCCCCTGGCTGGTTGCCTTATGAGTCTTCCCGGAGATAGAGGGAATATATATATATATATATATATATATATATTCCTGATAAGGCCGTACTACGTATGGCAATATGAAAGAAACATGTGGAAAATTAAGTTACAAAGACAAAGAGAAAGTAATGGTAGAAAAAGATGGTGGACAACAAGTATGGAATACTGCCAATTAGTCATGAATCTTTTCTAAATCCAGATGGCATCAAAATTGAAGCTAAGAAACTTGCTTGCTCATACAATTGAGTTTTAGTCTTTTGTTCATGAATCTATTTCATCTTGTGATGTTATGTATCAATACATTAACATTATACATGCACCATGCATACTCACGTGTACAAAAAATTGCATGATGACTCGTACCGTCCATGCATGATTTGTCACAATTATATAATTAACTGTTAATACATGGTTAGGGCATGTTGTATTGTACTTTTCAAAAATTGTAGTTATCATCCATGCTTTCATTCTTGCTCATTTCCCCATCTTATTATCACATGTGTTCATTGATGTTTTTAGATTTTTTATTTCAACACTAAGATTTTCTTAATTTTGAGATATTAATGAATGTAAGAGCAATATGCATGTATAAGTTAATCAAAACAAATCGTGGCTCATAACTCATAAGTGTGAATTGAATAAGTGTAGGAACCAAACTTATATGATCCCATAGTTATTAATTACGGTACAATCTCGTGGAGGAAATATCAGTTCAAATTCTACTGAAGACACAAAGTTCCGCCCCCCCGCCCTTTTGTGGATGGTATTGTTGCCCCCATCTTTCAAGTCTTTTTCTCTGTTAGATTGTTTTATGAGATAGAGACTCTGTAAAAGCGGGATTCACATTAGGAGTTGTTGTTGTTGTATTATTTTATTGGATATGCGACCTTTATTATAAATTATAATTATACTGGTCAATCTTATTTTGGGAAACTCATCAAAGATTATATTTAATTTCAATTATAAAGGACGTACAAGTGTAAAAAATTATTAAAAAAGTGATTAATCAGGATTCAAATATAATGAAGACTTCTTGTGTATCATCACCAAGAGTATAGTACCATACCAAGAAGATATTAAGAACTCCATAGTAGCACTCCGAGCTTTCTCATTATCTTCGAATGAAACTTCACTTGGCTTGTACTTAAACGAACCTGGATTTGATTAGGCTTTTATCAGATCTTTATTACAAGTGATATCGGAGTATTGGTTCATTGAACCGAGTAGATTAATAATGCACGATGGACCTCAAGAGTGGACTCAGTGAGTGACGCAGATGGGGCTGGCCGGTTTAATTAGGGAAAAGACATTTCCAACAACGTTCGTGGCCCAGTTTGTTACTAACACAGAGTTCACTAAAAATGTACCGATATATTATCATCTACAGGCTTACTTAGTGGTGACTAAACAGCTCAATCAAGATACACATAAAGGGGATATTTGGTAACAACGACTGTTTGAAAAAAGTAGCTGTTTGAGAGGATTTTAACTGTTTTGACGAAGTCAAATAGTTAATGGGTATTTGGTGAAGAGCTATTTGCAATAACTGTTTGACTCCAAAAAGCTCTTTTTGAAAAAGCTATTCCCATTAGCCTTTTGTGAAGAACTTTTTCTGAAAATTACATACTTGTTCATAAGTTTAGAAAAATTACATACATCTCATAAAAAACTAATTCATCAATAAGGGCATAAATGAAAATCTATCAACATATTTTTTTAGAAACAGTTAGTTTTTACCAAACACTTTTTATAAAAACAGCTTATTCAAATAGCTAATATAAACAGCTAATTCAAACAGTTAACTGCTAACACAAACAACCAACAATTAACAGCTAACATCTGTTTATCAAATAGGGCCAAAGACAAACAGTGAAAAAACAAACTCTTAATTATAACGAGAAGATAATTGCACAATATATGAGTAGAATTGCACATTGATTATCGAAGAAATAATTATTTTAGATTAATAGAACTTCACTTAAATTGCTAATTATGGTTTTGTGGGGTGATTATTCATTCCCCGTGGACATGAAGTGATGTGTGGAAGAAATTTTTTTAGTTTTCCAATCAGAAATGGTAAGCAAATGCACGAATGTTGATGTTTATATGGGACTAATCGACAAAACTATGAAAGATATAATGTAATGTCATCAATTTCACATTGCCACAAAAAAATGTTTTATTTATCCCAAAAAAAGAGAAGAAAAATAGCTTCAAAGTCATGGGCGGGATAAAAATAGTTTGGATTTGACTTCAGGTGAGACTTCTCGATGGTCCATCAGATAGAGGGAATAAATTTATCTTCTAACAGCGAGTTCTGGAAAATTTTGAGCCTTATACGTCACCCTCCTATTAATTTTTGATGTCCCTTTCTCTATAATTATTGTCCTTTTTCACCTAAAATCCAAGCAAATAGAAGGAGAGATAGAAGGAGGGAAAAAAAAAAAGGAGAGAGTTACAGTACTATTTTGTCTATCTTATCTTCAATTTCATCCATATAGAAATTATTAATTTGTGATTAAGATTGCTCAAGAAAACTTAATTGTTTATATTTAAGATTGTCGGGCAAAATATCTATTTTTATTTACATTTGCTAGGTGGAATAAATACTATGTAATAATTTGGTGTACATTTTATGAAATGTGTAATTCTAATTACTGCCTTTTTATTTATTTGTCTTGTTGTGAACCTTGATTTACAATTACAAATATATCACAATCCAAATAGACAAAAGGGGGGAAAATGCAATAGTATGTTAATTTCTATTTGGAAACTTTTCTTCTAGACATTTCTACCCCCAAAAAATATTTGTTAATTATGTGCAAAATTTGATAATTTTGTCAGCAAAATAATTGGGCACAGCCATATATCCACAATGGCTTGAGCTAACTAACAATTAAGAGTAACAATCAAATAGTATTTGATTCTATAATCGAGCCTAATTCTCCATATGTATGACCATAGTAATAACAGATCGATAATATTTATTATAAATTCAGTTATTAGTGATGTTCAAAGATATCTAAACATAATTAACCAAACTATAACAACCCGAATCCTATGTAGGTAGTCTTATGATTCACGGCGAAATATTGATTAGTGATTGCTTTATTAGGCCCTAACCATTAATTTCGGCCACCCTACCTACAAGATAGAGTCTAGCCCTAGGGGCTGTACGTGGACCCCTAAACACTGCAAACTAAGGCAAATTAGCCAGTAATAAGAAATTAAAGAACCAACTCAGTTATTATCCGAACCACTCACCTGAAGTTTCTTCGAAAACAATTTCATGTTATTCTCAAAATCTGAAAAGGAAAAGAAAGTAATATGAATAAGAGTTTTTTATTTGTCCTTTTTGTCAAAAAAAGAGAAAAAATGGTCCAAAAATGATGTGGACGGCTTCAAGTGAGCAAGATGTGAGAACTGATGGCTAGGATTGAGTAACATGGCACAGTACCCTTCGTATTTAATTTCAGGCTCAACCAACAACACATTTATCAATTTATCATCATCATCTTCATCATCATCATATATTCACGTTCATTCATCCACCTTCATGTCTGTCTGTCTGTCCCTCTCACCCCTCTGCAGAAACTGGAATAACAGCAGCAGCAGCAGCTAGTCATTGTACACAGAAATTGAGGAGAGATAAACGGGTTCAATGGTTCATGCCAAGTGGTTTAGTTTGCTCATACACCATTAGCATCTGTAAGACTGACTTGACCTTTTTTTTCTTTTTATTTTAAAATAATAATGTTAATGGTCACCTTTTTTATTTTTATAAATTAAAGTAATTGACAGTCGGATGAAATTCACAAATTTTGTTTGATTAGCAGAGTGTCCGTACTCAAAAAGTCTGAAAATTTGGTCATCTGATACTTCTTTACTATGCTTTTTGGAAACTGGCCAATCATAGTACGAGTTCATGTGATATTAGTACACTCATTTGCTTTTATAATTCAGTCTGAATTTAGTTATTGATTTTATTGATTAGAGTTTAATTAAGCAGCTTTTTATACTTGAATGGACAATAAATTAGGCACTTACAATTTTGGATAAACATGCAACCTAACTAATTCTTTATATGGTGAACATAAGCATGCAAGTGCGTACTATTTGCCAAGAAAAGCATAGCAAGACATTTGTACCCTTGGGCCTTTAATTTGCCATCCTAAAAAAACCTGCAAATTTCAGAATGTTTGTTGCCCATGTTCTGTGTGTCCTTCTTTCAATTTGTTTGCCCAAATTAAATAATTAATTGCTCCAACCTTGCTCATGAGCATTCAATATAATTGATGTAGTAGTAATGGCAGTTGAGATGCATATGAAAGTTAATATTAGTTGCAGGGTAATACCGTACCAAGTCACAACAATACATAGTGATCAACTTAAGTAACAAGAATAAATTCATATCAATATACTACTATTTGAAAGATCGAAATATAAGAAATTGTTTAGATTTCTATGAGTAGATATCAGTCAACATCAATTGATATCGAAATATTGCTGACAGCTTATACATCTTAAAATTATATTGAAGTTTATATCCTCTAGATCTAATTCTTTTACAAACCGAATATAGTGACTTGATTTGTTTTTGGGTTCACTTCTCACAGGTATAAATTCAGTTGAGGTTCACATATGGAAGCATCAAATAGTAAAATTGGCACAAGGGCAATGGGTCCAACCCAAAAATGGATGCCATTGGAACCCAAAATGGTGTCAAGCAATGGAGACATCAGTAATATGGCTGAGAGGGCTGCAGAGTGGGGGCTAGAAATAAGGTCAGGAGAGGGAGATCATAACAATGTGGTGGTCTGCCCATCAGGGGAAGGTGACCGGAGTAAGAACTCGTCTGAGCGGTTCATCGTGGAGCAGTCGACGAGGTCATCAGAGTCTTCGAATTCCGGTGGGTCGGATCACATCCCAAGGGTCTCACAAGAGTTGAAGGAAGCATTGGCTACTTTGCAACAGACATTTGTGGTCTCTGATGCTACTAAGCCTGACTGCCCTATAATGTATGCTAGTAGTGGCTTCTTCACTATGACTGGCTACACTTCTAATGAGATTATTGGGCGCAACTGGTAAGTTCATTCACAAATGACTATGAAATTGAAGTGCTAAAAGTTGGATGTTTTGGTTGCATGGTTAAAATGGGCTATGTTATTTTATCGTTTTTATCTACTTTTTTTAAGTTTATCAATAACTAGGGAAAAAAGTTAAGAAATTTTTAAAAACTATTATTGCTTAGATCAGTCCAATCTCTCTAGGTGCAGTCATATATATAAAGATAAGACTATCTACGCAGGGATCTTCTCAAACCCCGCCACTCGGAGTTTTTGTTGATTGGATTGGTTAAAAAAAGTCCCCTTGGCGCCTTTTTAACCCAAAAAATGAAAAAAAGGACCAAAAATGCTTCGAAAATGCCACTGGTATTTGCTGGGCAGTTCCTAGTGCTCAGTAGGCCTCCAAAAAATTCAAAAAATGCTCGCAATGGTAGTTACTAGTAGCCATTGGCACCAAGATGAATGCTTGATTTTTGCTTTCAATTTCCCAACAAGAAAAAAAAAAAACCAAAAAGGTTGAAGCTTTTTTGATAATGCGAATTGTGGGGGTGCATTTGCAGCCGATTTCTACAGGGGCCAGAAACAGACCAGAGGGAGGTGAAGAAGATAAGAGAAGCGGTGAAGAATGGGAAGAGCTACTGTGGTAGGCTCTTGAATTACAAGAAGGACGGTACCCCCTTCTGGAACCTTCTCACCATCACTCCTATCAAAGATGAGCAGGGCAAAACCATCAAATTCATTGGGTATGCTTATTTCTTTATGGGTTTCTCTTCCCTCTTTCTGGGTATTGATTATGCTAATGTATCTGTTGTTACCCTTTTCTTAGTCTTTTGGGTTAGTTGTGGAGGATAATTGGTGTACTGAAATGGAAAGTATAACAACTTACAACCTTTATTTCGAAGTCTGAATGATGGAAGTTGATGTATTTGGTTTATTTACAGCAATTGCCTATGCTTGTTTACTATTAGGTAATTGTGGAGATTATATATCAGATTGCAAATTGGGGTTTTTGTATTGTGTGTTGGGTTGTAGTACATTGCTGGGAAGTGTCATACTTATGGCTTGCCTAGTGAGCAGTGTGTGAGTTACTGATGAATACTGAGATTGAGAAATGTTTCTCCATTTAAAATAAAGGCAAAAGTGGTTTCTTTGAAGGATTGTTTAGTGGCTGCATTTTATGAGATGCAGTCCCTAGCTTGATTTGTTTTTCTTTGGCTCAGTCCTGTTGATTGATGATTAGAATGAACAGGCAGATTGATATCTCTGCAACTTCCTATATGTGCAAATTGGTCTAAGCACAGCTGCTCATAAACGCTGTATTAGCAAAGCTTTATTCCTTGTTGTTCATGTTCCCCCCCTCTCTTTCTCTCAAAGTTTACATGCACATTGCATCTAATCAAGCACTAAGATCGCAGGCATACTGATTAATTTGGGTTAGTTAGTTGAACTGTTGAAGTCCTAGATAAATTATCATTAGACCCTTCGGAGTATTACTTTAGAATTATGGCTATAGGCTATCCCTGCCTATTGTGGTGTTAAGATCCTATTGGCTTGTACAAGTAGGTTGCCAACTTGTAGATCTCGCCTGGATTGCTGGTGAAGGTTTGATGCTTTTTTTTTTGGGGGGGAGGGGGAGGTGGTGGTGTTTCTGACGGAGAATACTGCAATTTTAAAAAATCAAAAGGTTCATGTTGATGTTATTGGCTGCTGTCAATTGCCTATTCCATTCCATCTGAAAGTGATTTTGTTTCCACAGAATGCAGGTTGAAGTCAGCAAATACACTGAAGGTGTAAATGACAAGGCACTTCGTCCAAATGGCTTGCCTAAGTCATTAATCCGTTATGATGGTAAACGAATTTCACAGATGTGACTCTAGGTTTTTTGCTGCTGATGGTCTTTCATATTCGGCCTTCTATAACACTTCTTGCATTCAAATGTCTGACACATTAGCTCGTCAGAAGGAGAAGGCTCGAGGCTCCATAACAGAGGTTGTTCAGACCGTAAAGCATCCTCAGTCTCAAATTCGATCTGTGAGTACTAGTGATGCTGACAAACGGGAGGTTCAGGGGAAGCTTGCTCTTGATTATGTGCTGCCACAATCGGCTGAAATTGACAATAAGTCAACCCCTGGGAGACAGACTCCACAGAAAGATTTGAAAAATGATCCTTCTTCTAGAGATGGAGACAAGAGCTCCAGAAAATCGGCACGCATTTCTTCATTAGGGTGAGTTTTTCTACATGCAAAACTCTTTTTTGCATTAGGGTGAGACGTTGCAATTTAGCAGAGGGCAGTATTGGGGATTTCCTTCCTCTTTTAGCTTTGTTTTGGTTTGTCTATCTGTATTATTTCATCTTTTTCCATATAATCCATCTAATACGTATTAGATGTTTATATGTCCTCCATATTCAATATCAATTCACAAAGTCCTAATAATTGTTGACTGTAGGGCCAAAAAGAGATCGTCTGCAAAGCTTGAACGTCAACCAACACCAGCTCCTGAAATTTTGATGACAAAAGATGTGGAACGTGTTGATAGCTGGGGCCGTGCAGAAATAGAAAGGGACGTACGTCAAGGAATTGACTTAGCAACTACATTGGAGCGCATTGAGAAGAATTTTGTCATAACTGATCCCAGGCTTCCAGATAATCCAATTGTATGTCTAAATCTAATGAAGCAACCTTATTGTAGTCGTCTATATGTATGAATCCAGACTTTTTATGTTGCTTTTAGCATTATGCATTTATTTGGGCGTTCCCAGTATTCAAATATTCAGAACCATAAAATTTGCATTTACACTTTGGAAAGAAGTGCTAAAAGCTCTAGCACACAATTCGTGTTATGTCTGAAATCTAAAGTTCCCAGTCTTGAATTAAGCTGACAATACTTGACTTCATGTATATTGCAGATTTTTGCATCTGATAGCTTCCTTGAACTCACAGAGTATTCAAGAGAAGAAATTTTGGGAAGAAACTGTAGGTATGAACTACCTGTAGCATTTTCACGTTGTGTGACTTGTGCAATGAATGCCATGAGAAAACTGCCATTTAATACTTGAGTATCTTATATCACAGTCAGGTGTGAAAAGCAATTAATTTTGACGCATTATTTATGCAAGAGCATTTTCCATGTTTATGCATTTGCCTATGAATTCATGCTGTTGTATTTTTGCATGTCAGTACCAAGATAGTGTCTTATTTTCTGTGTAGATGTGTATACTACAGTATCTGTCTAGACTGAAATTTCTTGCTATTCAGGTTAAGTTTAACATTCTTCACATGGAATAGTTTCAATGTCTGCTACTCTCATAGTCTCATGCTTATGTATACCCCTTGTTCCTCTGATTTGGAACTCTGGTGGTGCATGAGGGCCTGTTCTTTTCATTACGAAAGAATGGGTATGAAATGGAGAGGAATGGAAGGATGTGGAAAGAATGGGAAAGATGGGGAAGGAATGGTATTTTTTGAATCTGCTTAAATAACACTGACAATGTTCTCTCCATCGAACACTTCAGGTAGTATATTTGCATGAGTTCTATGCATATATAATATGTTGTTTTATTTATAGTGTGCTCAAGAATTGTTAATGGTATGGCTTGTTGCAATATGTGTGCATAATGTTCGGCCTGCTTCTTTTTTAAATGATTGCCAGAAGTGGATAGATTCCTTGTTTCTCATATATTATCATTAATTCCTTGTCTAGTTAGTCACTGAATGTGAGCTTCTATCTCTTCAGCTTATATTTTCCTTCGAATGTTGCAGATTTCTTCAGGGACCAGAAACAGATAAGGCCACTGTTCAGAAGATAAGGGATGCTATTAGGGAGCAGCGAGAAATTACTGTCCAGTTAATTAATTACACTAAGAGTGGTAAGCTCATACATTTGGTGCTTTTATGATGCAAACGAATCAGCAAGGAAATTTAGTTAGGAGTTTTTGTTGTCTTTTGATGCATAATTTATTTATTTATTTACTTGTTGATGGAGAATTTTCTCATCCTTTTGCTAATTTGCCCTTTTTGAAAAAAAATTATGTTTTAGGGAAGAAGTTTTGGAACTTGTTTCATTTGCAGCCAATGCGTGATCAAAAGGTATTCATATAAAACCGACTTTTTTAGCTTCTGGTATTCTTAATTTCTGTCATTGATAAAAACAACTCATTAGCAAATAAGACAGTCTGTCTGTTTAGCTTGGGGGTTCTGAAAATTGCTAATACAGCTATATTTATTTCTTAATTTTACTGATCTCTGTTATCTAATCTTGCTGTGTAGGGGGAGTTGCAATACTTTATAGGCGTGCAACTGGATGGAAGTGATCATGTTGAACCATTACATAATTGCCTTTCAGAGACAGCAGAGCGAGAAAGTACTAAAGAGGTACATAATTTAGCCTTACTTGTCTCTATACTTTGTAGCCTAGCAGTTCCATTTTCACTGGTTGGTCTGAAATTTCTTAGGATTTGAGTAGTAATGAACATATGAAACGTGTACCTTGTAGAGTGGTCTACGTGTATTCCATCAGGCATTGATATTGTCAATTATTGATTTTGCCTATGGCTGGCGGTTGATATTGAAGTCTCTGAAAACAATTATCAGAGGCAACTAATGAAAGGCACGTGCATCTTTTACCGACAAAAAACGTAACTTTAGTGAGATATTCATCTTAACATGTCATGTTGGATACTTCTGGCTCACCGGTTAGCAGGGAAAAGAACAATAGTCTGAATTCATGATGCCTTCTTAGTGGCATGGTCAATTGAGACAGAAGTAGTCAGTTACAAAACATTTAGGACTATATAATGTCCTATGGTGATTGCAATGATCTTGGCATTTTGCTGCACATATGTTAACTTAAAAGGAATGGTTGCCTTGATTATGTATTATACGATTATAGGAACTTTAAGCAGCAAAACAGCAAAAGAACGAAGATGGCGGTAATACTGAAAGAGTGAAAGGGGCAGTGTTTCCTTTTTTTTTTTTTTTTTTTTAAAAAAAAAAGAAGACCTGTGGTAGTGTTAGTTGATGTTTTGTTGCATTATACTGTTGGAAGGAATTGTTTTTTGGTATCATTCAGGCTGTTGATCTTCTAAATAGTCTGCTGGACCTTATCATTTTATTGGCAGTTTTATTGTAGCTCTAGCAAGGTTAAGATAAAAGCTTTACTTTTATCTTAAGCACAGAGAGTTCATTTCTTTCATATGATAGTCATGAAACATGCCAGTGTTCAGATGGCTAGTTTGTAAGGACTAGACTCTTTTGGGTTAAATCCTAGCTTGTGAGTATTGGGGGTCAGATTTTTGACACTTATTTCTAGCTGACTCATAGTTTATACTTTTCAATTTCCATATATTTTGGTCGGTAAATCTTATGAAATTGTTTGACAGCTGTATAGTCAGTTACCGGAAATTTTCTTTTGGGTTGAGCTTTTACCGGGAGATGATTCTATTCTTATTCAAAATTTTAGCAAAAAGCATTAACACTTCTTATTCTTAAAAAACAAAAAAAAAAAAAATCAGGTCAGAGCTACGGCAGAACATGTTAATGAAGCTGTTCGAGAACTCCCTGATGCCAACTTGGTAAGGTACCCTTCTTGTTCGGTAGTTTTAGGTTCAATTTACTACTGTCCATTTCCAATCATATGTACCTACACCACAAATCTGTTTCTTTGGAATACAATTCTGCTCTAAAATTAGCGCCTTCCGGTCATATGTAACTGTGGTTTTTGAAGACTAAAGCTTTCTTGTTATAAACATATAATTTGAAACTATTTCAAATAGAAATAATGGGTTATCTTTAAAGTGTCTTTTATAACTGATAAAGAATTCGCCTATTGCCTGTGCAAGAAATATTGTTGACTTGTTATTGACTCAACTTGCACCGATTTGATTTTTCCCAGAGGCCAGAAGATCTGTGGGCAATTCATTCTCAACCTGTTTATCCAAGGCCTCATAAGAAGGGATCTTCCTCTTGGAGGGCCATACAAAAGGTTTAATTAGTGACGGATACCTCCTCATGTTTCTTAAATTTTTCTAAATGCCGTGGACTTGCAATCCTCGGATCTATTTCGTTTGTTAACACTTCACTGGATCTGTATGATATTGTAGATTACTGCTACTGATGAGAAGATTGGTCTAGATCATTTCAAGCCTATAAGACCTTTGGGGTGTGGTGATACTGGGAGGTATGGGCTTATCTGTTTCAGTGTCCCCCCCCCCCGGTCCTGTTTATCAGCTGTATTTCTTGTATTTTGGAACAGTTAATTCTCTACTCAAAGAAGGGCACCTTACCATAAATAATTTTACACTTGATGAAAAATAAATGTTACTTGATCAGTGTGAACAGAGTTCCTTTGACGGTGCGCAGATCATATGAACTAGCTTATTGTTCTTGCCAAATGATTTATGGCATGAAATGTATTTGATTTACTCACTTCAATTATGGAGCTTGTATTGGATTTTGAGGCTATTGTTCAGCGTGCTTGATTCACAGGGTATGAGGAATCCAAGGCATAAGAGCTGTAGAATTTGGTCTAGGTAGCCTTAGGGAGTGAGCAGAGGCTTTAAAGTCTGGCCAAGGATTTCATGGATCCATTGGAGATGTGATCTTATAAGCTTCGTTTTGGTCCTCAAGGATCAAGAGTGCCTTCACCAATGATCATTGTATTGGAGCCCTTTTCAGTTTCTGCTCTAGGGGCCTAATGAACTACAGAATATAGGACATATATGTTTTGGGGCCTAATGAACTACAGAATATAGGACATATATGTTTTATATATAGGCCTCAGGCATGAGCTATAGGCTTCAGTTGAGAAGCTTTGAAACCCTTGGACTGTGAGCTATAATATGGTGCCATTGCAGCCTTCATGGCACTTGAGTTAATGGTCAAAGTGTCACTCCATAATTTAGCAGACATTAAGGTAAGAGTCAATGTGTTGACAAAATCGCCCCCCCCCCCCAAAAAAAACAATATTTTAGTTGAGGGTAGATATTACTCATTAAGAAATCAAAAGAGACGGATGCAAAGCAGATATCCGCCAATTAACCTAATTACAATGCAACAATGAAGAAAGTAATAGGCCAACATTGAACTTCTAGAGAAGATGAGCAACGTCCCATTATCCTGAATGTAGAGTCTTGACTGATCTATATTTTGATCGCATTAATGCCCGTTTCTAAATCCTCCTAGGCTTCACAATTTTGCTCCAGCCCAAAGATCCAGAAAATGGCAACACCTGTGAGGAATAACCTGGAAATCTTATGTTTCACTGCTTTTCGAATGAAGCCCTTCCGAGCCAAAAGAAGATGTTTGACTGCTTTTGAAGAGGCCAGAGCTAACTCGCTGGTGCTCTAACAATCTAGCACTGAAGCAAGGATCGAACGACTGATTCCAGTCCCCTTTTACATGCCTATTCACCAAAGTCCTCCCCCCTCAAGTAAATCGTCGCAAGTCAGAGTTTTACCAATCCAAAAATCTTAAGCTGAATAGAGCATTTCACAATCCCTTTATCTATGCGTCTAAAAGTTATACTGGGAAATATTTATTTTGTTATTTGAAGAGGGGGGGCCGGGGGCAGTTCCAAATATTTGATATGGCCAAAATGATTCCAAGATATTCATATATTTTTCTTCATCTCTTCATGAATGAAAGGGGAATGGAGCATGAGAGATAGATTACGATTAGTGGCTGAACTGCAGACGTATTAGTAGTGAACCTATTGTTTCACTGGATTCTCCTTGACTCCAGGGTCACAGTTTTGGAAGTATGTGAATGCTCTGTTGTTTAAATCTTCTTTTAATGGAGTCTTATTGCTGATTAAGTTGTGTCTAGCTGTTATTAACTGGTTTCTTGGCTCTTGTAGCGTCCATTTGGTGGAGCTGAAAGGTACAGGAGAATTCTTTGCTATGAAGGCAATGGACAAATCTGTGATGTTAAATCGTAACAAGGTTTAGCAGCCAAGACTTGATTATTTGGGCTACTCTTCTCCTTGTTCATTAAATTTGAAAATGAAATACAATTGTTGATTGATAGCATGTGCCATTGATAAGCTCGTCCTATGTTTTTGATGCATGGATATTTTACCTATGTTGTCTTCGTACTCTTGATAATTCTTATGCTCCTCTCTCCCAGCTTTTGTGTGAGTGTGTTGGTGTGCACGAGCTTGCCTGTGTGTCTAGGTGGGCCAAGGATTACCTAGCAGCTTAGAAATTCACATGCTTAGACAAATTTGAAAAACAGGCCATTGAATTAGTCTGCATTACTAGTGACCATGATTCGCTGCCCATGAAGTTGAGTGTGAATCTCGGTTTTATTTCCATTAATGTCACCATCCAAGGGAAATTGTGGAACTGGTGAAGATCTAGCTATGACGTTCATTTCTCTTATTTTCCGTTTGGTGAGCCTTAGTGACGGTTTTGCATATTCCCTTTTAGTTGATATGAGGGGTCAAAGTTCTACAGAGTTTTCCAACCATGTCAAGTTTCTGTTTCTCAACTCTGTACCTTTCAGCTAAACGGCATGTACTAAATTGGAGGGTAAGATACCCCCTTGATGCCCTCCATGAGTTTGACTCAATGTCACCTTGTAAGGGCGTACACGTGAACTTTCTGGAGATGTGATCTTTGAGATGACAATTGAGAAACCTACAACAGTGCCTGAATTGAGTTTCTGGATGTTACCTCATAAACACTGGGTTATTCTGTCAGAATTTCTGCCTGTATAAAAACCCATCGGATTCTGTGTTCCATAGTCAGTCAACTATTTGCTAAAGTGCGTGATCTTTCGGCATTTGAATAAACTCTAGCTTGCATTCTTTCTTCGAAATCTACATGTACATGTGCTGCCTGACAAATTTGCATAGTTACCTCATATATTGGCCAATTGCTGATCTGACGTTTTATATCCCTATCTTTATGTCTATGAAGATTTGTCTAATATATTCTCCAACTGCTGAATAGGTTCACCGTGCTTGTATTGAAAGGGAGATTATATCTCTGCTGGATCATCCATTTCTTCCTACATTATATGCTTCTTTCGAGGTCATGACTTTTCTTGCCACTGAACTATTGTTTGTTTCCCATCACCTATTTAGTGTTTTTCTAGACATGCAATTTTTTGTTTTGGTGTTACATGATGGAGAATAGCTGATTTTGCTTGTGGAAAACCAGATCTGTTGCTTACCTTGATGGATGAACTCACTGATATTGTTTTTTTGACATTTTGTACACTTGTTTTTGGGCATTGGTTTAGATACATGTCACAGATTTCAAAAGCTGTAAACTAGATGCTTGAAAAATTTGAAACCTGCTCTATTGTAAAGGCTATAAGCAGATCTTATATCATCATTGAAGCATTTTGAATTATCCTTATCAACCAACATAATATGCAACTGAGCTTATGATCACTTTACTTGCATGAATATGATAAGTATCATATATGAACAGTATGATTTTATTCATCTATACCAAGCTCCAAAATCCAAATCCATGATCAGAGTGCTTCTCTCCATAAAGATATCCTCAATGGAGGCATTCATACTAACCTCTCTTCTACTCTCCGCAGACGTCTACGCATGTTTGTCTGATAACCGACTTCTGTCCTGGAGGGGAATTATTTTGCTTGCTTGACAAGCAACCAATGAAGATATTTAGTGAGGAATCAGCGAGGTGTGTTCGTAACTCAAGCACTTGATCATGCTAGGTTTTCGTTATAGTCTTGGGGGTAAATGTCTTGGACAAAATTCTGCTTCATATGGGTAGCGTAAGGGAATTCTTGGTCACTAGCTGCCTTTCTCTTTTTTAAAACTGAAGGGGTGAAAATTTGTGATCTCTCCTCTTTTTTGTTGAACCATTGTCTATCATGTTTCTGCTGCTTCGGTTTTGACTGAGTCCTTATTCGCAGGTTCTATGCAGCTGAGGTTGTGATTGGACTGGAATATCTTCATTGTTTAGGTACTGTTCACAGTCTGAGCATTATTTGATGTGTTGGTTTCATTGGACGGATTTTCTCTAATTAGTTTTATTTTTTTCGCTATAGCAGTTCCTTTATTTTGAGAATGAATGATATTTCTAGCACGTGTTTGGAAAAGTCGTTAGGAACATATAGTTTCAGATTTTTCACTTGCAAGTTGTGAACATTTCTTGTTTATCATATGCATTGATAATTTCTATGGTCTAACCGACCTCATCTACAAAATGAAGATGCTTGATATTAAGGATTCATCTTGATCGAGAAGCTAAAAAAAAAACTGGTGATGTTGCACAGGGATCATCTATCGTGACCTGAAGCCTGAAAATATACTGCTACAGAGGGATGGGCATGTTGTTTTGACCGATTTTGATCTCTCGTTTTTGACAAACTGCAAACCACAAGTATGTCTTAGTTTCCTCATTTGTTATTTTTGACTTCTGGTAAATGAAACTTGGGTTTCTGTCCATGATTTTGAGCAGTATTTGCATTACTTTTGTTGCTGGTTTGCCACTTGAGCAAAGTTTGTCTCTTTCCTTTACTCTTGTTCATAGATAATAAAGCATCCACCACCAAAGAAAAGAAGATCAAGGAGGCAGCCACCACCAACATTTGTTGCAGAGCCTCATACTCACTCTAACTCGTTTGTTGGAACTGAAGAGTACATTGCTCCAGTATGTTTCTCTTTTGTGTATTTTTTGGGGGCCTGATGGAGTTACATGTTTCAGATTTAACCTATATTTCCTCTTGGCATTGAAAATGACATTAGTTGAGGTCTTGATTTGGCACAATTTTTTGGACAGCCGAAAATTCAGTTTTGGACAATTTTTTAGACTTTTTGTTATGGTTAGCTAAAGCAAAATGCTTTTCAAATCTATGATCCAATGTACACAACTATCTGCAATTCAGCAGTAGGGCTCTGTAGGGTTGAGCCTGCTTAGAAGGGAATTTAGGGTAGTATGCTTTTGATTGGAGTTGCCACTGAGGCTTTGGGCTACCCTTTTTCTGCAATGGATCTGTTTTACTTTTGTATGCAAATAGCTCAGAACTGATCAGAATAACAGCTTGTCCTTTTGTGATGAGGAGTTTTACTTGCTACCCTTTAATATACTTTATCCCTTAAACCTGTTGCTTTAATCGTACACATTGGCTTCTCACTGGAGCTCTTTCATGTTGTCTGTATTTAGGAAATTATCACTGGAGCTGGCCACACTAGCGCTATTGATTGGTGGGCTCTAGGTGAGTGCATTCAATGATAGAGCGCACATTTATGGATGAAATGAGGGCTCCTTTTTTTTTGGGGGGGGGAGGGGGGGTCTCTTTTGGACTGCTTTACCTAGCTAGTTTGGTCTAATGATATAAATTTGTGACATTAAGCTAAAGATTTCACCTGTTTAATTGTATCTTCTTTCCGCAGGCATTTTGTTGTATGAGATGCTTTATGGACGTACTCCTTTCAGAGGGAAGAACAGACAGAAGACATTTGCAAACATCATGCACAAAGATCTTACCTTTCCAAGTGGCATTTCAGTAAGAATATGTGTTAATCATTTGTCATCATGTTTTCCTTCATATTCTACTTGACACTGTTCTCAACTTTGAAGTTAACTACTTGTATCTAGTTTTGGGTATGTAATGTGAAATTGTGATAGTTTCATCTTTGTTTCGCTGTAATGTCTGCTTATGGTTGAATTATCTTGTCTCACCATGCATTGCAATTGCACGAACTTGGCATGTTGTGCTCGCACTGATTTTGGCTATCGGATTTGGTAACAATTTGTCTGGTTGAATTTGAAGTGGTTTGTGTATTTTAATATACTGTAGGTAAGCCTAGCGGCAAGACAGTTAATCCATGCGTTATTGAACAGAGATCCCGCCAGCAGACTGGGATCAGGTGGAATTGAAGAAATAAAACAGCATCCGTTTTTCCGTGGATTAAACTGGCCTCTGATTCGCTGCACGGTATTAACCTTCTCCTGTTTCTTCTTTACCTCATCCTGCAAAATCATTGTCTAAACCCAAACCTCTTCTAATGGGGAAAGTAAGGTTTGGGTGCTATCCATTATCTTTGTGTCTTACATCTTGCATTACAAATGATGACAAAGTTGATAATGTTTGCATACAGAGTCCACCACCACTGGAGGTGCCTCTTGAACTAATCGAAAAAGATCCAAATGCAAAGGAAGTGAACTGGGACGACGATGGTGTCCTTGCTTCTCCAATGGACTTCTTCTAGGTTGGTCAACTTTAGATGATTGCCTATTCTATCAGTTATCATCATCCTTCCCCTCTCCTTTGGCACGCCACCAAAAAAAAGGAAAAAAAAGAAGGTTTTTGTCTCGTATGTCACGATCCCTTCAGTTGCAGAGGTTTGCAGATTCAAAGAATCCCCCCCCCCCCCCAAAAAAAAAGGCCGGATTAATCAACCTCTGCACTTTTCCTCAACGCAGGAGCATCAGTTGGGGTGGAGCAGATCAAGGCCTGTAACTGTAGCAGTGAGACGATACTTGCCAGACAAGATTGTTTTGTGTGATTTAGTAGTGTAGTTTTGGAATGTATGTAGAGGATGTTTGGAAAATGAAGTACTGCAGCCCGGGAAAGACTGAGAACCTGAAGAGATTGGAGAGAGACTAAGAGGGCGATTGGTTAAATTGCATGCACGTACGTATCACCTTTCATGAATGTTGTTTATCCATCAGTGCATATTTTGGATTAGGATGTGTTTTATTATTGTTGGTTGTACTTGTATTGAACCAAGATATGTATATTCTAGCAGTAGTCCTTGGAGAGCTCCTCTTTCGGACATACAGTTTATAAGCTTGATAAGAAGCTTGAGATATCAATTCGTTTCTTTGGGTAGATATGAACATGTATTTCTTGCATAGATGTGATGCAGCAACTAGGAGCAACTCTTTACTGGCTGGCAAACAGATTCAGGTCAGGTTAATTTCAGATCGGGTCAAAAAGAGGTGGATAAATACTCAGGCTCGAATTAGATTTAAGCGTAGTCTGGGTCTATTCGGGGGGCCTGCCATTAATTTGTCAAGTTTTTTTTGAAGGGATTCACCAAAATCAACTTTCCAGATTCGGCAATAACCACCATATGCAATCGACAAGTAATACAATATGAATTTTAACGACAGCAAAATAGGAGCTTTAAAGCAAGCTTACTTCATAATCAATTTAAAGCAAGATTGTCGTTCAGTAGCAATAAAAAGAATCAGATTAAAAAGAGATTTTCTCTCATGAATATGCTAAATTCAGTTTCAGCCTGATGGCTCCAGCAAATGACATAAACTACTGAAATGCAACTGTGGCTTACTTTGTAGCGTGTGCAATTATATTAGTAATGGAGTTCTCTTGCTCCTTAGCAGCCTCAACCAGTGAATCCTGAAAGAAATCCTCAATATTAGGAGGGACAGAGAATCAAAATCTATCAAGATTCAAGTAGAATGTGGGTACCTGTGCAGAAATCAACCGTGCAACTGTTCTCTTGCTCGATTCTTGCAGCTCACCAGCGATTAAAATCTCATCAAGTATATAATACGCCTTTCATGATCAAATCAGACCCGTGTTAGAGAAGATTTAGATGCCATCAACGTCCAGGTAAGTAAGTATCTTCGACAAAAATGCTCAAGCTATCCTCTGGAAACTATACAACAACAAATACCTATCTTGTATGCATCTTACAAGTAGCAGTATCTGGGGAGATTCGAGTAAGAGAGGCTATCTATGCCTTTTTTAAGTAAAAAATGAACAGCTCTTCCATATCACATGGTTACCTTGTGAAAGTTGAAGATCAAGTCCAATTCGCAAACCTGAAGAGAATGAGTTGATCAACCTTTAAAAGCAGACCTCAAAGAGGGTGAGGGGGGATCAACTGGTGTTTTCGAAATATGTAGTGTTTCTGATAGATAAGAAGATGACTCACACTGCCAAAATACCGGTCTAGGATCTCAACATAATGATGGGTTATTTCAAGGATCTCTAGTTCATTGTCATCTTGATCAATGCAAATACAGAAGTACAAGCTAGCATACCTGCATCCACCCATGAACAGCGAGTTAGCATCATGCAAACATACACAATGGAGCGAAGAGATCAGCAGTAGGGTGACGTATGAAGAATAAAGCAAGGGGCACGTTAGCACATTAAACATGCTTTTGAGAATGGATGATAAAGGGCAGGCAGAATGGATTTTGACATCTAGGCATCAACAGTGGACATACTGACAAGAAAAAGAGAAAGATCGAAGCCACAACATCTCAGGAGGATGGCTTGTGGCCGGTGTTCATAGCTTCTATCAATACCCACTAGATGCTGGATTGGAGATCATTATCATAGTGAGTCATGGTAAATTGCAGACCTGAAGGACTCTAGCTAGGAAGCAAATGTCAGAATCTCATATGAAGATGAATTCTGGGCCTATGGCACACTGGCAATTCACATTGAACTTCGGCGGTTGACAGATTTGTGTAGACAACAAATGAGGAACTGCCAATCTCTAATTCAAATGAAACTTTACAATCACTTTTTATTGCATGGTCAATCTCAATATGAGCATATTACCTCCTGTAAACAACCCTGAATCCTCTCCAATCCACAAAGCTGCACAATTTCGGCCCCCGAGCGAGAATTAATCCACTTAGCTCTCTAATAACCTTCATAAGTTGCAGTTTATCATCAAAAACTAGTTTGAAAAACCCATTTTAGCACCAACTCTATAGTCCAAATAGCAAGATTATGCTTCACTGTAAAATGTAACGACTTTTTGAAAAGTTGTACCTTTGTTCTTTCCTTCTGAGAGTAAGGCGAGTACCATTTTGTTAATCTCACTTTCCCTTGCCGATTGATAAGAATCACAAAATGAATCTGAAATCAGTGAATCAAATTATCAAATTCAGCACGAACGAATTCGCCATTTTTACATGTAATTATCAATCATCCACCTAATACAACGAAATTTTACGTCCCAACACAACGTAAAATCACAAAATCACGAAAAAGAATGCAATGTTATAAGATCGATGAATAAATCAGTAGTCGAACTATCGAACATCAATGAAATGAATTTCCAGAAAATTATGCCCCAACATTAGAATCAAGGGAATTTCCTATACAAAATATTCATGAAAAATTAATCAACGATCAAGAGAATTAGAGAGAGATGCAAAGTACCATATTTTGAATGACACCAGTAGAAGATTGAATAGAAGGTATCCAAATGTGATCTCCAATTGGTGGTTCGGTTATGGGTTCTTTCACCTACGTAAACAGGCTCACAGTTAAAAGGCTGCCCTTTCTGTTTTTCTTTTTTCTTTTTTCTTTTTTGGGGGTGTTAGCACTCCTTATCGTATATAAATAGTAGTTGGAGATAATTAGGCTTCGATTTTATTGGAGAATTTAAAGAAAAAGATGTCCTGAGTTGAAAAGCATGAAATTTAGGAATTGGGTGAATTCAAAGATTGAAAAAAAAAAAAAAAAGAGCTTAAATCTGGAAAAGAGTGAAACTCGATCTAGTGAGTGAAAAATATATAATTGCACTCCAAGAAGGATAATCTAATTTCAAGGTGATCTTTCCTATGGATATTTAAGAGTCAGAATTGAAGTAGGCACCATTAATTAAGCAATATCATCAGTTCGTATACATACATCATGTACATTTACATATATATACGTGCGCGTGTATATATATATATATATATATATATATATATATATATATATATGTGTGTGTGTGTGTGTGTGTGTGTGTGTGTGTATGTACATAAATTTCCTTTTCGGACTGAAGAGAGCAATTTGATCTCGAGTCTCGACTCACATTTGTGATTTACTTATAAAATCTCTATAATTTATCTCGACAATTTCTCCTCGTATCTCCACGATTTTATTTTCGTCCCATGTTGGTTTCATTTTTAGGGGAGAAAAAAATGCAGTTTTGTAGCTGATTTGTGATACATTCTCATGGGTGTTTTTTGATTTATAAGGCAGAAATTAAATTTGTGATACTTAAGACCCCCTTTGAGTAAAAGGATACCACCTACAGTGGAAATCTCATATTGGATCAAGAGAATCCGTCTCTCACTTTTTGGAATTGTTTTAATTAACACCTACTAGCCTTCTTTATACTTGGCAAACCTACCAAATACTTGACCCCAACAAGGCCTTGGTCTCCGAGTGTAAAATAAATAAATAAATAAAAATTCAACAAGGAATTAATTATCAAGTCATGGTTTTGCTGCCAGTTATTTCCAAAACTAAACCCAATTCTTACTTTCCATATATACTCAAGTCCTTCACGTTTGTCTTTTTTGTGTTTTCCACCCCTTCTTTCCTCTTTTTTTTTTTTCTCCTTATTTTTCCTCATAAATCAACAATAAATCTTATTAATATAGTTGTGGGTTGGACAAAATCCTACAAATATCCCCTCAAACCCAAAATTATATCAACCACATGCTCATTGCGACAACTACACTGGCTCACAAAATCAATCTTCTAATCAACTTCAACTCGATCGATCAACTAGCAAACCATAACGTCTCCTTCAGGTCTTCAATCTTCCATCAAAGTCCGTCAATGACCAAAAAATAACCTCACCATCTGCGCGCAGCTTCAACTCTTCTGAATCGATGAATCAACTCCATCCAATCTATCAATAATCAGGAAATGTAACCCTATTCTTGACCCATCAACAATCAAGGAATCACCAACCTCTCATCTTCTCTTGCGTGTGCCTTTGACAGATCCGCTTCTCCTCCTGTCGAGCGCAACTAGCTCTGATACCATGTGTTGTGTTTAAACCCACTCTGTTACCCCTTGTTGGGAACGGAAGCGTAGCATGAAATTCTACAAAAGACCATGTCAGTGTTGATATATTCTTTTAAAATGTAAGTCAAAAATTCTATTATAATATATGAGAAAATTAATACTCATGCCAATAGAAATAAGTTGTTCGTATCTAAATTTTTTTCAAACAAATATTTATTGCTTGGGGAGGGGGGAGACAGAAGATGAATTTGCAAAATGAAATATTTCACTTCTATAGATCTAATTGTTCTCACCAATTTACATATGCATCCTCTCCTTTCAAGTATGTATCATCTGAACAACAAAGAATGGACTTAATTAACTAGTAAATTACTACTGTAATTTACGAAAAGGCAAAAGAAAGGGGGGAAAGATTGGAGGTGCACATCGTGTTTATCTCAATATGCAAGGAACAATGCCATTGCACGTTGCATGGCTCCCATGCACATGATTATTCAAGAACAAAGACCTGCAAAGAGGGCAAGTAAACTGGTTCCTCTCCACCCATTTCTCAATGCACACCATATGGAAGACATGGCCACACTTTGGGAGTTGGCTCACTATGTCTTCACTCTCAAACTCAACCAAGCACACCGAGCACGCCTCTTCTTCCCCGTCTGCATCCGTATACTCTCTCATCAGCAGGTCAATTGAGCACGTCTCACTTGAATAAACACCTGCTGTGGAGGCATTAGAGCACCCTAGAGGGTGGTACTGGTAGAGGTAGAAAACGACCCATAGGATGCTAAGAAGGGCGCGTTTTGCCTGCATGAAAGGCAGGTAAATGCACGTGTAGAAAACGATCGTAGCCATGCATAATTTCGACTGGTACACCAAGAAAATCATTTTGGATTGAAGATGTTTGTGATTTTGGGTAGCTTATTTCCTTTTGAATTTTTGATGGATGTGTGAATGAGAAAAGAGGGGGGGGGGGTTCCCTTATAAAGCTTAGGGAGTCAACTACGTAGCTTGATATTTGGAGGTGATAAATGATTTTTTTTAATATATAATATATATCTTAAAAAGCAAATGAAATATGACTTTTGGGGGGTTGCAAAAGACCAGAATAGTTTTATAATTTTGTAGATAAAATAAGGTTTGGAAAATGTTAGAAAGAATAGCTATTTATTAAGGTAGGCAAATGTCGTATGGGGTTGGCATTTTTAAATACTTGGGTCATCATCGAACCCTGAAATCCGGGGGATCTTGGGCCGGCGCCAACCCCACTTCCTTTTTAGTCCTTAATCATGATCATACTGTGATTAAGGAGGTAATTTTTAGTAGTGGGATTTTGGATTTTTTAATTACGAGGCACTAGTGTCCTAAAACTTTAATCGGGGGTTAGTAGTAATTACAATGCAGGTGATTAAGTAGTAACATTTAACAACTACCACCGTGTGCGGTTGATACGTAACTTGACGAATAAAAATTGTAGCGAGGTGTATGGATTTAAATTTTGACTGTAGTGAAATTTCTGCTGATTTCTACACTAATGAAAGCAATGTAATCTAGATGAAAGTTTAGTTTTAAGTTAAAGTTTTTAACTTTATTTTCAAGTTAACTAGTTAACCGTTAATACCTAGTAGTAGCCGACTTCTATTGATGCCTCTTTCAAAACCACTATACAAGTAAACTACATGACAGGGTTAATCAGTGTCTTAGAGCTAAAGAAACCAAGGTCGGTTTGATCAAGAAGGAAGAACTTGAAGAAGTCTAACATTCCCTTTTTCAAAAAAATTATTTGACCATAAAAATATGATCAAATGCCAGTTAAGATCCAGTCACAAGTTCTACACATCGCTGCTAGTTAAGAGCCAGTCACAAGTTTTGCGTATCACTGAAGAGCTCGCTTGTGACAAAAGATGGGAGGCATACACTCTGCTATGTTCCCAATACCTAGAATTGGTCTTTCCCCCTAGTTAACATATAAAAACTCTCATAGTAAGCGCCAACTTCTAAGCAGCAAAATTTTATCGCAATCATTTAACTCATCTAAATTTGAATTTTACCTACTTATATTCAATTATATCAATGAAAGATTCAACTAATCGTCAAGATTGAAACTTTTGTATAGTAAGTCTCAAGTTTAGTTCTACCATTACGCTATTATATAATATGTACCTTAAAAATCGTTCGAACCAACGGAAAAGAAAAGGTCAAACTTCATAAATTGGAGGAGGGGGGGGGGGACACTCATACATTGTAAACAAGGTCAAGGCACATGTCACTTAGAGGAAGCAATTAGATACAAAATAGAGAGTGCTTAATTAAATTACAATGTTAGCTTGTAAAGAGGATACATGATGCACCTAAACCTACCTAGTAGTGTAGATCTCATCCCCCTACCATTAGCCTAAAGACAATGTAAGATTCCTAATATTAGACCACTTGTCTATATAAAACACTTCCAACATGCGCAATGGTAGGTGAGCATAGTTATAAATATCTAGTTCCTCAAAACCATAGCCATAGCCATAGCCATAGCCATTCTATATGAGTTTTGCCTGAGAAATAAGAAAATGTTAATAAGCGAAGCTGATGGCCACACAGAGACAAAGGAAGGTGCACGATCCTGTTGACGAACGACGAGTTCGTGGTTAGCAATTGTCACCCCCCAACATAAGGAATAACAGACGCCGCACACCTGTAAAACTAGAAGCACCATAGTAACAATCAAAGTCTTGAGTTCAAATCCTGCCACCAGTGTCAAGGTTAACAGCGTGAAACAGAAGCCCAGTCAAACACAACCCTCCACATCCTTTTTCTTTCTCCTGTGGGTGTTACAGGGAACAAAGACCCTACACCATATAACAGTGAACCTCAATCTAAATAATGTTATCCATGCAGACTGTCAAACTCCTCCTCAAGGAGGAATGTCAAGGTAAAACATCATAGTGTAAGGACCACAACTTGACCATCACAACAACAGTCATCTTTCTAGAGCTCACCAAATGCAAACTTAACAGAGCATCGAGCCAGAGCTGCACCGTAATAGCTTTTCAGAGCTTCCTGCATGACATGAATAAACAACAATGAACCCAGGCTAAATGAAAATCACATAGCAAATGGAATGAATTAGAAAGCGGCGTCACATCCCCCCCCCCTCCTTTCTTTCTCCTCAATTATAAAAAAGGGATCAGGTGAAAGAAATCTAAAAAATGTCAACCAGCAGCAGAATGATGATCACGTTCATTTTAAATGATAAACATCATATAGTAAGGCATCTACTGACTACTGGCTAACAGATATTATATAATTGCACTCTTGCAGACTAATCATGGACGTGCTTACTTACATTTCATTAACTCTGTCGTCTGCACCATGTCGAGGGCATACATCAGAGATGGCAAAACATGTTAGGAATATACTAACGTTGATCCATTAATTAAAGGTATAAGCAACAGAAACCGCCCAGCCACCACCCCCAGGAAAGAAAAACCATCCATTCTACTACCACTTGGGTTGATTATCTTAAACTGTAAGGCTGCATTAAAAAAAGACGGACCAAATCTCCTAAGATCTTTTCAGGCTTTCAAATAATTTCTAAATAAATGGAGTGCGCCCTAAATTAATAGCAACGCCTTCCCACATCAAACATCCCTCCAAGATAAGAAGCATCTACATCTCCTCAAATTATGGCAAAGCACGTGGCATGCACATTGCAGAACTGAATAAAGAAGTTGCCACAGAGAAACGCATCTATATTTTCCCTGTTTTCTTAACCTAGGTTAGGATCATTCTGAATTTTTTTTGGGTGCTTGTAAGTTGTAACATATAACCCATCCAAGACATTTTCAGAGCATTTTGTGGCTTTGTAGAAAGTTGCATGTGTACTTATCAGATGCAAGGCCACATATTTTTGGATCTCCTCAAACTCTGCCTCGGTCAAATGGAAATTTGGTGGTGGTGGTGATGGTGGTGGTGGAGGTTGTTATTAGCGCATTCAACTACTCAGCAATGATTCACATGAGTACACCCAATTCTAGAAAAAATAATACCATAAACAAGGAAGGCATGAAGACAATTACCTGAGTGACTGCACCACCACACATATTCAAATGAATTAAAGGAAGCACGTGAAGCTTTAGACATTGAGCAATCCAATTATAATGCCACTAGATTCCAGACCTGCACAATGACATGAGATTCTCAGTTTCTCACCAGTCAAGCTCCCAAATCCTGAAAACAAAAGAGTAGGAAAGACCGAAGATAAGACTGCTAAGACACAATGATAATTATGCATCTAGCAAGTCATTCACACAGGGCTTCCGCCTAGCTAGAAATGTATAATCATGAATCAAATTAGTCTCGAATTTCACAGTATAATTAGAACTGCGTTTCTCATTATACAGTTTGTGTCAATGGGATCTGTCAATTGACTTCATCCAATTGATCACATAATTAAAATAAATAATTCTTTTCTTGTCTTATGATCTTTGTCGTTTATGTCAACCAATTTAATACTGTGGCAAAATTCTTTTCTAGTTGGTTATGACTTTGTAGAAAAATTTAAAGATTATTTTTGGAACATCTCATTTTCTTAAATTCTAAAGTGTCCAAAGAGTTTTGTTGAATTTTTTTTTTTTTTTTGGGGGGTGACAAGCCAATATGATGGTGTCTGAGTTTTCAGGTAGCTATTGATTATACCCTAGGGTACTTGGAAAAATGAATCATGACAAAATAGATACAGAGTAATAGAATTAAAAAGGAGAAGTGATGATCAAATCAGGATAACAAAAGCATTGTACGTCAAAAGCCTAAACTCCATATGATCCACAGGTGAGAAAGCAACAGGTAGGATGAAAGATATACGTACAGGTTTATAGATAGACATAGACAGTTGCAGTTAGGGTACTCAGATAACCATCTAAATGGTTAAGAATGAGGTAACAAATTTTACAACTTTCCAAGGCCAAATCCAAGATCAGACGAACATCAAAGGATCAAAAAGCACTCTCATTCTGTCTAGTATCTAGTCTTGCTTGCCCTTTTCTACATTCAGTTCAGACTATTACTATATGCTCTTTTCTCCCACACCATCACATTGTTTACAGTTCCCTCAGTAACATCCAAATTTGCGGGATGCCCAATATTTCAACACTAAAAATCAAACTTGGAGAGATGTGCACTTAGAAATTTTGTTGGTAAGTTATATTTATATTCAAGTAGTCAACGTTCAAGTCCACCACTCTTCAGTTTACTGCAACTACGAAGAGATGACGTCTGGTTCTTATAAGTTGTGGCTTAGTTTAAAAAAGCCTGCCTGAGGCACGTCTAGGCGCGCCTTGGCGTGAGGCTACCGGGTTAGCGCTTCGGAGGGGATGAGGTGCGCCTCAAGGATGCGAGGCTATATTTTCCCCCTTTTTCTTCTTTTTCTTAACCTTGCATTTACCTTTTTTCTTCTTTTCCTTCCTTAGGAGCTAAAAGGTGAGCTAAGCTTATACTGTAAGTACGTGCATTGGGGAACTACGATGATAAGATAACATATCTTAAGGTTATTTGCGGTATTAGTAGTCATATTGATGTCTAATCACATTTTTAATGCATTTATTTAACTTGTTTCTACAAAATATGCTTTGTGAAATATGAAATACTTTTAAAAAATTTGCATAGAAGTGCACCTCGCATCCATGATGCGTGCGCCTTCGCCTCGCACCTTGCGCCTCACGCTTTGGGACCCTATGCGCCTCAGTACGCTTCGCGCTTTTTTAAACTAAGAGTTGTGGTCTACACATAGAGCACACAGGGAAATCGCAATAAAGATAAATGCAAACAGAGATCTAAATTCAAAGACTACCGGATGATTATGAATTGCAATGCCTTTTAAAACCCAGTCTTTGGGAAATAGCCTAAAGTTCTTCACCTACTCCAAGGTTAGATTCCAAAATTCAGAGTTATAGCTACGTACAGAACACATGGACATGAGAAAAATTGTATGCCTGACATGTGATAACTTTATACACTGACCTGTTTCTTTGAGAGCAACAGTCCGCACACAGTGCCCCGCAACAGGAATAAAGAGTCTACCTTGGCATGTTGTATAGTAGCACATATAGAAATCAAACAAAAGCATTACCTTCTCCTTGTTTTGGGGTAGGGGGTTTCCAGGATGCCAAATCAGAGAAACAAGATGTTTTCAGTAACAAAAGAAGAAAGTTGAGAACATGAGAACACACTAGGGTGACAACATATAAATGATATAAATAACTTTCATTAGTGAAGCCACTTCCAGAAAGCTAGAAGAAGGGCACGAAAACAAAACAGAACTTCTGAGATGTGCTTACAGAATTAAGGTTCAACTTGAAAACTCAAATTGCTCTTTGTCTGGCCTTCTTAGGACCAAAAATTGCTTGTGAGACCAATGGTGATGTTGGGCCTGTCTTATCCAAATGGTTTCTAACTGCTTTCTCATCCAAATAGAACCCCTTTTGCTTTAATGTGTCAATCATGTTTTGAGCTTCTTCAACACTCTTCTCCTCGCAGAACTCATGAACCAATGCAGTGAATGTAGTCACATTCGGTAAGTGACCAGCCTCCAGCATCTCCACACAGATATCAACTGCATCTTCCAATCTTTTCCCCCTACAGAGACCTTTGATTAAGACAGCATAACTAAAAGCATTTGGCGCAATGCCTTTACCTTGCATTTTCTTGAAAACCCTCTTGGCATCGTCAAGCTTCTGAGCCTGACAAAACCCTTCAACCACAGCTGTGTACACAACAACTTCCGGCATTGTATGCTTCTCGCGCATCACTTCAAAAAGTTTCATAGCTTCCTGAACTAACCCATCCCTGCAAAGCCCATCAAGCATAGCCACTGCATTAGGAATTAGACCACTTTGCTTCATCTTCTTAAAGATCACCTCAGCATCCTCCGTTGGCTCCATCTTCTCTTCTTGGGACTTAATGGCATGCTTGGATTCATCAGACTGATCTTCCTTCTTACCTTCATCAAGTTTAAATTTCTCAAGCAAATCACCACCCTCTTTTCCTCCCTCCTCATCACCTTTCAATGACCTATTCAAAAGCTCACTAATTGAAGGGGTAGAATTCTTCTTCCCTTCAACATGACCACTCAAACCCACATTCCCCCTGCCTTCATCATTGCCATTGAAATTGAAAACATTATCATTAGATCTCATATTAGCCCTATTCCTTCCACCAACAAATTGCCCATTAAAATCCCTTCCTTTGCGCCTAAAACTGCGATCCAGAGTGGGATTTTGCCGCCTAAAATTCGGGTTTTGCTGGGCAGTAAAATTTCTTCGATTCTTCCCAGAAAATGTATCATTATCATCACTATCAGGATCGTTAAACTCATCAAAGCTACTACTTTTAAACTGCCCATGAACAGGATTACCACCCATAGTACTAAACAATCTTAATCTCATTGAGAAGGGGAAATCCGAGACATTGGGCTCGTATGGATGATATAAATTGGAAAGAGAATTGAAAAAGCTGGAAACAATAGTGAGATTTGAACCGTTACCTCTCAAATTTCTCATTTCGTGCTTGAATACCAATCATTGTTCGAAACCCAAATTGATGCACGGACTCAACGAGAGAGGATCAAAGAATCAGGGGTCTGGGGGGTTTTAAGGATTTTGGATTTGAAGGGCATATGGGTCATTTGTCTATTGTTAGCTAGGAACTATACTAGGGCTACAATGCACATCAATAAGATTAAATTTGAGATAATCGGCCACAATGAACTAAATGTTATATATTGGAGTTAAAAGAAGTTTTAAAAGGTCTTCTCTTTAGAATAGTCGTTCAAATTCTTAATATGTAATCTAATTTTAAAAATTTAGAGTTCATAACACGTGATTGATTTGAGAATACGATAACATGATACTCTAAAAATGAAAACAAAAGTATTTTTATATCTAACCCTTGATTTAGTTAGGATTATTATTTCGTGTGATAATGTAGCAAATGTAATGAGCAAGGCGCTCTTAATTACGCAAACAAATGTATAGAAATACATATCAAAAGTTCTATACAAATATACATTTATCCTATCATGATGTAACCTCGCTATTCTTCCCTTTTCTTTTGCTTGGAGATGAACCATCGATTACATTTCCTATGAGGTTTGTCGGAGAACGCATTCTTGTTGGATCATTTGTATCTAACTTTTGATTTAGTACAATGTTCATACAAACATAAATTTATCCTATTAAAGTGTAAGACCTCTTGTTATTCTTCTTCGCTCCTCTTTTACTTGGAAATCAATCCAACAATTACACCCGCGACAAGGGTTGTAGGATCACCCAAGATCGTAGATATAATGATGCTAGTAGCACCACCAACAATCTCACAACATTTGCTCATTTTCCCACTTCTACCATGAACTTGATGATTCTTCAAAGTATTCATTAGGCTAGGGATTCTTGTCTCCAATTCCCTAACCTTGTTTACATCCACATCCAAGTACATGCCCTCCCAACTCTCGACGAAAATCTTCTCAACACAGGCCACATGGAGATTATACACCTTGCACTGAGGCCTCTAAGCCCGGCCCAACCTTTTCCTCCCACAATAACCACACGCCCTCGAAAGCTTGCTACATAGATCAAGGTTATGCTCCCCATCATTCAAGACGAGGGGCAAGTTGACACAATAAGGATGGAGATCGAACCCACACCTCCTACAATGGTACACGAACCGCTGTACCTGATCCTGGCATGCATCACATAGTCTCAGGATGGAGCCTGGAGGTTGTGCATGCATGGAGTTGGAAATGGCATTTCTTATAAAAGGGGTGGTTTATGCTTGGAGGTGCTCGGGCACATAACTTGTGTAGATGGAAGTCGCAAGCTTGGCATTTGTAGTTCAGACTAATGCCGGCTTCCTTGCACCCATTGCACCCATTGGGTAAAGCAGCTCTTTGTCAACCTTCATCCTTCTTACCTTGCTTAGAAGAAATCCAAGGAGGAGGGTTTTCTTATTCAATATTCTCCTTATGATATATATAAATATATATATATATATATATATATATATATATATATATATATATATATATATATATATATAATATATATATATATATATATATATATATATATATATATATATATATATATATATATATGCACGTGGCTTATATACTTATGTAATGTTGAAAGTTGATCTTATTATCTGTCTTTGTGAATTGTGGAAAAGGGAGAAAGTTTGGATATATTTGCTGCTTTGATAAATGGATTCCTTGCGTAAGTTTTTGCTAGAGAATAACTTTTGGAGGATGAGTTACATGAAGGAATGCAAACATACTTGATTGAAAGTTAATGGTGACTTTATTTGGTGTGATTTCTTGAAATTGATAAACCATATTCATTGCTAAAGCAGGTCTTAGATTCTTTTCTGACGTAGTCTTAATTCAATAATAGTAAGTAAAGATGATATATTTCTATTATGGAATATAAATTCCTCGGACATTAAATGAGAATTTTTGTTATTAAATCATCTGCACATATGTGATTTTTTACACATAGATCAACTTCCAAATTAAGAACAGAGAAAAGAAAGGGAAAATGAGGATTTCAGACGACTTCAGTATAACATCTAAAAAAAAGTATGAAAAGTTGATTATAGTATATCAGTAATGCAGTCATGCCCGCATGATAACATATGGTCAATTAACTCACTTACTTCTCCTCTTTACATCTGACCGCAAATGGCCAACTATTTTGCAATTAAATCTACTTTTGCTTTTATGGTTTGGCATTTTTATTCCTTCTTTCCTAAATTGTATATTGTAATTTATTGTAGTTAATTTTATGTAGTTAATGTTATGTAATATTTATGGCAAAGTTTTTTACTCACAACAAACAAAAATACATTTGTGCAAGATCAATAAAGTATGTAGTTTATATAGAAATGTTTAATAGTACAAATTTTCAATTCAAAAAAAAGGGCTAAACCTTTTTATTAATTTTCTTCTCTTCTCTTCCCTTTTTTCGGCATTTTCTTCGAATAAGACCGCAAGCTTAAACCTTGGACTAATAACGTATCATTTTGACCAAAATTTAAACTATCATAACTAGTTCATAAGATATAAAGTTTTTCTTCTATTCTCATACTCTATTACATGCTTCCTCTTAAAATCAAGAAGTGTCATAAACATATGCTAGGAGAACTTTGTCATAAATACGTGATAAGAGAATTCTATTTTTTATTAGCCAGTATTTACGTAGATGAATGGAAATCAGAAGCCAAAAACGAAAACTAAAACTAAAACTAAAACTAAAAAGGAAAAGGAAATCTCCTTAACAGTGACACTTACACGTGCGCTGCACGTGACCTTAAAATTGAAAACCCAAACCAAAGTCAGGGAAGTAAGGGGAAAGTTGAAGCTTTCGCAGCAAAAAGTCGTTCCAGATAAACCCTAATTTGGCAGCTGGGTTAGTCTTCTGATCCATTATTCTTCATCATGCATGGAAATAGTCCTGAATTGGGGCAACAAATCGAAGCTTTATATGTTCTTCAGCTGCAAACATAATTTAATTTCTGCATTTTTGAATCAATTGAAGAAGAATTGAAGCAATTGAAGATAATCCAGAAACCTAATTTAAGGGATTGATATTTCTTTCCAATTGTCTTTGATTTTCCTTAATTTTTCTTCTTTTAATATGCTCCATGTAATTCGACTTCTTGGCTTGTGTTTGATCATCCCTTTCTTTTTCTTTTTTTTTGGGGCTAGTTTTTTTGTATCATGCTCTTAGGATTCTTAGCAGTTGAAAATGTGCTAATTGCTTTTGTTCTTCGTTAAATTCAAAAGATTTTTGAGCTGTTTTCAGTTTATATATTTTATATATGTGAGAATCAAAAAGGTGTTGATTCCTTCATTGCTAGCCTCTTTCTGCTATTTTTGTTTTTTTTTTTTAAATTGGAAGTTATTTGTCAAGATAAGGAATATATTGGGTGCTGCTAAGGAAATTTGGATGAGGACTTAGAGTGGGCATTTAGTTTAGTGATGGAATCTTCCTAATTTGAAGTTCAATGAGGCAGTGTGAACCATGGATTGTTTTGAAGGCCTTAGCTTCTGTGAAATTTATGCATATGCAGTTAAATTGATGAACACCTCTCGGCAAAGGACCCTTGGTGTTGGGATTCAGCATGCGTTGGATTACCTCAAGCATATGCACTCGGAGAATCCCAACTTCTATTATGCTGTTCAAGGAGATCATGAGCACTCGACTGCCAACATTTTCTGGGTGGATGCTACTTCCCGGATAAACTATACCTACTTTGGGGACACTGTCTTTTTTGACTCCTCATTTCGGAGCAAAGGCTATAAGGTTCCGTTTGCCACATTTACTGGGTTGAATCATCACGGGCAGCCTGTACTTTTTGGATGTGCCCTGCTGCTTAATGAATCTGAATCGGCCTATGCTTGGCTTTTTCAGACATGGCTCCGCGCTATGTCTGGGCAGACCCCGGTCTCGATCACCACAGAGCCTGATAGATTTGTTCAGATGGCTGTGGCTCAAGTTTTGCCAAATACGCGACATCGTTATTGCATGTGGAGCATGTTTAGGGAGACGCAAACCCACTTGGGGCATGTCTACCAGTCACACCCTACTTTTGAGGCGGAGTTTAGGAAGTGTGTTGGTGAGAGTGAGACGATTGCGGAATTTGAATCTGGGTGGGGTTCGCTTTTGGCACAGTATTATCTGATGGATGACGAATGGCTCCAGTCAGTGTATGATGCTCGCCACCTGTGGGTACCTGTGTACATGCGTGGCACTTTCTTCGGGGAACTGCAGTCTACTGCTGATGCAAATGATGGTAGAAGTTTATACTTTGATGGGTTCATAAATGCCGATACCACCATGCAAGTGTTGATGAAACAGTATGAGAAAGCTAGTACGAGTTGGCATGAAAGGGAACTAAAGGCAGATGACGATACCACTAGCACACTGGCAGTTCTGAAGACCCCATCACCAATGGAGAAACAGGCGGCAAACCTTTACACCAGGAAAATATTCATGAAGTTCCAAGAAGAGCTTGTTGAGACCCTTGCCAATCCTGCCACAAAACTTGAGGAATCTGGAGTTGTTACCACATTCCGAGTGGCCAAATTTGGGGAAATCCACAAAGCTCATGTTGTGAGTTTCCATTCTTTGGAAACAAAAGCTAGTTGTAGCTGCCAAATGTTTGAATTTTGTGGTATCGTTTGTACACATATGTTGTCAGTTTTCAGGGCAAAGAATGTTCTGACTCTTCCTTCAGAGTATGTTTTGAGAAGATGGACCAGAAATGCAAAAAGTAGTGCCACATTGGATGAATGTGCAATGGAGGAGCCAACTGCTTCACGAGAGTCTCTGGCCGTTAGGTATAACAACTTGAGGCAGGAAGCCATCAAATTTGTTGAGGAAGGTGCAAAATCCATATATGTGTACAATATAGCTATGGATGCTCTGCGGGAAGCTTCAAAGAAGGTTGCTGCTGTTAAGAATCAAGGTGCTGGAGTTGCACAAACCAGTGCGCTTACCGATGGTGAGATTCAGGTGCAAACAAGAGGAGATAACCCAGTGGCTTCTGGCCAATCTGTAGTAAGTTCAGCATAAATCAGCAGTTTTCATTCCTATTGCAACATGATATTGGATCAATTGTAAATAAAATTGAAGAGCATTATGGGTCTATTGGTTTTTTTTGCAATGCATCCTTAGTTTAGTTTCTTAGGATTGTGTGCTATAATCTACAAATTCAATCCCAAACTATGATATGAAGATGCCAACGATGCTAATTTTCATTAGAGTTGTGGTGCAAGTCTGCAAGAGTTATTTGCTCTTATTCTTTCTCCTACTTTGCTGTTATTGTGCAGGAGGAAAAGGCAAAGAAAATTCGCAAACTGACTGCTGAGTTGAACAACACAAACAAACGGTGTGAAGTTTATCGTTCAAACTTGCTTGCGGTTCTGAAAGACATGGAGGACCAGAAGCTAAAACTCTCTGTTAAGGTCCAGAATGCAAAACTCAGTCTGAAAGAGTGAGCTGCTAAATATCTGTGAGAATATGTTAATCTGATCTGATATCCTGTGCATTCCATACGTTGTAGAGAGTCGACGAGATATCCTCTCTGGTGTGCTCAGATTCTCAAGGATGTATCTATGAAAAAAGAATTGGGAAAAGTAAAGCAGAATACCATTGGTTCAGCCTTCAGAACTGAAAATTAGTATAGATTTTCTTTTCCCTGCCAAATTTTGTTGCACAAATGAAGATAGATTAGTAGTGCATCTTTGCACACTACTGCATTGATCCTGGATAATAATCCTTTTTTTTTTCCCTTGGGTTTTAAGTAGGCTTTAACAGTTGACATGGTCAAACATAACACTGCAGGGGAGGATCCACACTAGGTGGTGGTTGTGTTAATGGGGACACCCTAGCATCGGCCAAAAAATCATATGTATAAATGTATGTATAAATGTATGCATATTGCGTACATTATTTTGTATATCTTGGTTCTTCTACTGCTTAGGCTCCTAACTATGTCCTTGCAATAACAATTTCAACAAACCAAAGTATTAGCTACAGATCCACGAAGAGTGCTAATGCTTTTGTAAGAATGAAGAATACAACTTGTTCTTCAACCTTCAATGATCTGCTGACACCTAACATCTTCGATTTAGTTAACTCTTGGACAGTGTCAAGTCATTTTAGAACTTTTACATTTATTTTACACTATATTTGAAATAACATCACAGATTTGTTTTGATTGATCTTGTTTTTTTTCCTCCCCTCTCTCTCTGTGTGTCTGTATCTCGCAGCGTTTTTCATAACCTACTAATTTATTACTTTTGTCTCACAACATTCCGAGACAGGTAATTTAAACCCAAAACAAACTCTTTAAGTAAATTTGTAGACCATCTCGTGTAGTTTGACCCCTTTTTCGTATGAGAACATAGTTTGGACCTTTTTCATTGCTAAATAAAAAGGAAAATTTTCATTTTTTAATATTTGAGTTCTTTGTATGGACTTCTTTTTATTATTTTTTTTTTAATGAATTGTTATCCTCATGAAATTGGTACAACTGGTTATCGATCTTCTTTGAATGTAATAATTCATAAATTCATCGGTAAGATCGTATTATGGGTTATAGTGAGTTGAGCTACTTAAGAAATGACTTTTTAGAGGTGCTGGAATGACTAATGACTCATCTTAATATGGATGACCTTTTGTTCATCCTAAATGAGTAATTAGTTAGAATGTCATACTTACTCATAGTTTACCAGGCTCCGTGGCATTGTAAGCTGAAAATTTTATCATATCTTTGTATAAGGTTCTTCAATTTTTAAATATGGTCACCCACAAAAATCAATTAGTATTATAAAATTTCAAAAAACTCACAAATAATCACTCATTACAAAATTTCTAAATCTGTCACTGAATATTAGTTATCGACAAACCTATTAGAAACCAAATCTAAACATATTGGTCTCATACTATTTCTTAGATAAGACTATTCTATACAAGACTTACTGATCATAATTCATCCTTCTTTTGAAAATCTGAAGATGATAATATGAATCTCCACACGATTATTTTATTTCCTTATATTTGTCAATGGGTATTAGTAATCAAGAGTATATCGCAGACATACACGCGCCCAAAAAAAAAAAGGCGGTACTCCTTGAACAAAATAAAATAACCGCGTATAATAATTACAGCACATTACAATTAACCGCGTAGAATAATTGGGCAACAAGCAACAATCAACCGTCTTAAATAAAACCCTGTCAAAACCCTATTTACCAACCGCCTTAAACCCCTGCCTAAGCCCCTATATATACATACACATAGTGAAACCAAACCCAGAAGCACGTCAAAATCTCCTAAGATAACTGAAGACAGAGAAACAATTTGGCTACAACCATGGCAAAACCAAGGTTTGATCAACACTTGATATCAACAAAACGGAAAAGAAAAGGCTTTAATCACAGTGATGACGAGTTTTCAATCTACTTGCATTACACCAACTTCTACGACGAACCCAGGTTCAAGTTTATGTCTTTCCCACTTAAAAAGGAGGGGCTTGATCAGTTTGACCCGACCCGGTTTCGCGGGACTGTGGTGGGTTGGTTGGAGGAGTTTTTGAGTGGTGGTGAGTTTGAGTTGGATGATCCGGATGCGATCATCAACAAAGTGTTGGTTGGGTTAGAAGACTTGATTGAGGTGGGTGGCACTTCCTTGGCCTTGGATGTTGGTGCTGTGGTTCGTCTGAATAGGGAACCCGAGGATGAATCAGGGGTCCCGGATGAGGATGTCGATATTGAAGTTGACCCAGATGAGGCTTTGGATGAGGAGCTAGAGTATGAGTCTATGTGCCCTGATGAGGATTTGGATGAGGAGGCCGGGACCCAAGAAGATGAGCTAGAGTACACTAATGTGCCCTTCGATGAGGAGGCCAGGCTCCAAGAAGATGAGCCAGAGTTCACAGATGAATATTTCAATGACGAACCTGAGCCTGAGCCTGAGCCTGAGCCTGAGCCTGAGCCTGAGTATGAGTCTATTTACTCGGAAGAGGCTTTACATGATGAGCCAGGGTATTACATAGATGAGGACGTGGAAGTGGAGGAGGAGTATTACCCAATGTACTTGGATGAGGGTTTACATGAACGAATGGAGATTGAGGACGAGGAGGAGGACGAGGATGACGAGGAAGAAGATGAGGAGGTAACAAAGGCGCGATTTCAACTGGTTAAAGAAATTCTAATGGATAAGGGGGTGTGTTTTCAAAATGCTTCTAATGTCAGGGTCCCCTTGCATGGTTGTAGTTGTGCAATATGTCTGGAAGAGTTCGAAGGCAATCTTGAGGAGTCAGTGGTTGTTCTTTTTTGCTCCCATGTCTTGCATGAAGGTTGTCTGATTGCCTCCATTCTCAAGAGTAACCGTACTTGCCCACTTTGCAGACATGAAGTTCTAGATCCTGATCTGTTGTTTTGAAGGATTTCTTTATTGTTGACTGTGAGATTTTGTAATAAGTGGTTCCAATCTATAATTTTCTGTTTTTCTAGTTCAGACATTTGTTAATCAGAACGAGATTTGCCCTAACAGTTGTCCGAAAACATGTAATTTCTATGGTTTATGACACGAGCATGTGTACATGGTTTTGAGGCATCCCTTTTTGAATTGAATGACATATTCCTGAATCAATTTTTGTGTATTGTTTTGGCTTTTGAGCAATATTTTAAGCAAAACATTAACGTTATTTTAAAGAAGTGGATAATAGGTCATATAGAAAGTATTAAGATGAAGATGACAGCATAGCAAGAACACAGCAAATTATGACAAGGATGGGACAGAGGATCAATGCAATCAACGTGACAACCACCATATTTTTGGTTGATTTCTTCATTTTTCTATTGGATTTGTTGTGTAATGCCCACAAGATTGGCAGATTGCCTCCCACATATAGCAACTTCACTAGATAGTACCTTGACATTTCTGCCTGCCTGCCTGTCTATGACAGCTGAATTGAGCAGGACAAGTTTGACTGATTTGTCTACTGCTTGATTCCAAGGCTAATGCCAGATTTTGCACCCGCAATCAGACATGTCAGTTTAGCCAAAGGAATCATGCATTAAAATAAAGATCAAGACATTGCCCTGTTCATTGCTGGAAATATTGCTAGTGTTTTGCAACTGAGTGATTGTAATAGTTGTCTATTATTCAGTATATGATGCGTCCTAATTTTTTAGGCCAAAGCTTCTTTCCCTCTCTGGTTTTCAGTTTCTACAAGTGAACGGAGAAATAGTGCACCGCTATGGGAAAATAAAGAAACAATCTATACATTTTTCATGAATCGAGTCATGTCTTGTTAATAGGTCCAGTGGTTGTGTCATTTCTAGTCTCGCCAAAGTAACTTGAAGTACCAAAAGGATTGTGTGTGTGTGTGTGTGTTTTCATGCTAATCTGAAAAATATACTTATGAGGATATTTCTTGACTTCTCTTTATTTCATTTGGAGCAACCTCCTTAATTTCAAGTCAAATCAGTTCATGTTCCCTCGAACGATGACTACAAACTACTTGTCAAATTAGAGCAGAGGGTGGATGTAGCGGATTTTTTTAGTGCAATGAATGGGTAGAGCCAAAAAGTTTGGTAGTCGGCATTTCATTTGGAGCAAGCTACCCATAACTTCAAGTCAAATCAGTTCATGTTCCCTCGAACGATAGCTACAACCTACACCTTAAATCAGGGCAAAGGATGGATGTAGCGGATTTTTTCAGGGTAATTAATGGGTAGAGCTGAAAAGTTTGTTACTCGTTAGCACACAATAGGGCTCTGTGCCAACTTATGTCTCTCAAAAATATTAAGTTAGATTGGTATATGGTAGTATGGTCCTAGAATTTGACAACTCCAAACATCAGCATCTCATTGAAGAGATACCTCACTTCCATATTTGGAAAGAGTGGTACACTTCAACAACAATGAAATGGACTAGTGGAAAAGACAAATGGGGGGGGGGGGGGGAACATGTAGACATGTTAGGTGCAGTGGATAAGACATCGCGATACGTCCTTTGTTGATCAGGACACGAACGTGGCCAAAGATCAGGGAAGGTACACAGAATATCAGAATCAACCAGGGAAGCTTACAATGAATTATAGAAATTCTCACATTATTTCTGAGCCACTTTGCAAACTGATAGCAACTCTAACACAGAAGATGAAATTTGCAGAATCCTGCTAGATAACTAATAGAAAGAAAAGTAAAAACCAACAAAAAAATCACGTCTTTTTCCCCATTTTACACAACCCTGGTGAAAGCTACCACAGCACTACAGATCCAGAAAATGAAAGGGAAGAAAGATTCAAATTGTATTACAAAGATCAACGATTTGATTTAGTAGGCTTCCAGTCAAATCTCCTCTCCGTCTCTCTTGCTCTTCCCCTTTTGAATTCAAACAGAAGGTGGCTCTCTCCTACCCGGTCTCTGATTAAAGCAGGCGGTAGGAGGTTTGAACTTGATCGACTAACCTTCGCTTCCTTACTAAGAAGCAGCTTTGGACATATCTCTGCTCGATCTGTTGTATTTCATGTGGCTCTTTACAAGTTGCCCAGCAGCAATTGCAGACATCAGAGATAGCTCCCCAGCAAGAACTGAACCGGCAACAATGGTGGCCAGCAACCTAGAATTTCCTCCAGCGCATTCTCTGTCTGCACCCTTTACTCCGAGCAGGTTAAGGCATGCTGATTGAGAAGCTAACTGGGTACCGCCCCCAACAGTTCCAACCTGACAGCGATAGAAAATGGTTAGAATCACCAACTAGGCAACTACACTGAATAATATCGAAGGCTCCAAATGACTAATGAATGAAAAGATCAAAAACAAAACCAAATCATTACATTTTCCAGCAAGACATACTCAAGCGACTAAATAGTCTAAATCTCATAAGCAATGCAAAACTAACCATCCGTAGAATGATGAAATTAGTCACAAAGTAAACAAGTGTAGTAGTTTTCATAAAGGGGTCTCCTACAATCACAGGATTCCACATCAAAAACCCATCATTGTCCACAGCTGGTTTGCAAGGAGGAGGGCACCCTGTAGGAACAACAGCACAATTACCTGAAAGGTTCAATATCAGAACTGCTCTAAAGCATAAGACAGCAATCAGATGGCCTCCCACCCCCCACCCCCTCTCCTTTGGTAACAAGATGCCAAGATCAACCAATTGAACAGATGACGCCAATTATTACAAGCACTTGGCTAAATCAATGGTGCCATCCTCCAAATGTCAGATAAAACTAAACTAATCATATGGATTACATAGCACAAGTCAACCAATGACAATAATTTTTAAAAGCACTAGATAGATAAATGGTGCTATTTTCCAAATGTCAGAGAAGCGCAATGACAAAGATATTTGTCACAAAATAAACATAGAAACAATGGGAATCACCAAACAATTGTCCCATGGATTTTTATACTGATAACAGACACATATGAATGTATTAGGTGCTGACATACCTCGATGGATGGCATGCTAACAGATATGTGTAAATCCTTCCCATCATTGATGGCTTCCATCATTGTAATACAATGCGAACTCTCCACATTTTGCGCAGGATCTTGCCCAGTGGCAATGTAAATTGCAGAAACGATATTTGCAGCATGTGCATTAAAGCCACCAAGTGCGCCAGCCACAGCAGAGCCGGTGAGATTCTTAAGCATGTTTAGTTCCACAAGAGAAGCAACATCTGTCTTAAGTACTTTTTCAACCACTTCTTCCTTGATGACAGCTTCACAAACCACAGATTTACCCCTGCCTTCAATCCAGTTCACAGCGGCTGGCTTCTTGTCCGAACAGTAGTTTCCTGAACATAAGCAAAAGCCCTCATTTAGTTACACCCACCAAAAGTACCAAGTCATAAAATCCAAACTAATGTCTAATGACCAGCCTATTCCCAATAGAATAATTGGTTTCCCCCCTTTTTAAACCTTGTCACAGAATTTCAACAAATTCAGGACTAAAACTCTTTCCCATTTAAAGCACAACAAGAAAGAAAGCAAACAGGGCAGGCACTCACCAGAGATGCCAATAACATCCATGTCCGGGAAATCTCTTTGGAGGAAATCCAACACATTCTGGACACCTTTGGAGACCATATTCATTCCCATTGCGTCGCCAGTGCTGCAAGCGAACCTGATGTACAGATTCTTCCCTGCAATTGCACACTTAATATCCTGAAGCCTTGCAAACCTACTGGACCTGTGCTCACCAAAGAACATAAATTTACCAAAAATTCATCATCAGCACCTTGCATATGTTTATAACAGATACAACGACAAAGTTTAAAGACACTAATCATTAGCAGTACCATACCAATAAGCAAAAAATGAAACTAACAACAAAACCTGAAAATGACATCAACACCTATAAGTCTATAAGCCCATAAACTGTAGGGGTCAACCCATCTTATTCACATCTCTCTCCACAACTATTTTCTGACTTTGTGATTGTGAGGCTAATCATAACAAGCCTTTCCGGTACTCCAAAAAATTCTAACGACCGAAAAGGGAACCAATAAAATAACCAGGATTATATCAGCAAGAGTCAAAGCAACCACATTTCGATTTTTGTATAGTAGTATTCCAATCATAATAAAAACTTCAGGAAACCTTGGAACCTTCACACTATAAAAGGAAATTTTTGTAGGGAAAGGGCCAGAATACATACTTGTTGAACACAAGAGAGAGGGTCTCGAAATTATCAGGATCTTCAAGGAAGAACTTAAGCTCAGCAGCTCGTCTAGCAGAGCCAAACCTAACAACAGGAGCCCTAGTCATTTGATCCTTCAAGATCACACTGTTTGCCCCACCTGACAAGTAAATGGCTTTACACCCTCTGTTAGTACTAGCAACCAAGCATCCTTCAGTGGTCGCCATTGGCACAGAATACTCCCTCCCATCAAGCAGCAACGGCCCAGCAATTCCCACCGGAATCTGCACAAACCCTACCGGCATCTCGCAACATTGCCCTAAGATCGAATCGTAGTCAAACCCCTCTAACGGCAGCCCTGAAATGGATCTCCCAGTCATTCTTTGCAGAGCTCCTCGCCTAATCTTCGCAGCTCTGAAGCAATCCCCAAGCTTAGATTCGAGTGAATAAGAAGGAACATCGCCATTAACAACCAATTGAACAATCTCTTCATCTTCAGCGGTAAAATCTATGGCTTTTGGTACCGGAATTTCCTGTTCTTTCGGAATTGCTACACCACAATTAGGGCGCGGCTTATCATCAACCTGATCAACCTCATCATCATCATCAGTCCATACGGAGGACGATCTCGGAGAGATAAAGGACTGAACAAAGTCGATCCCGAAGAAACCTAGGAGGTAGATGAAGGACGCAAGGAACGCGACAATGGCGGCGATTTCGGAGAGAGAAACGACATGAAGAGGAACGGAGTTGCGGATTTTCTCTCTCCACCGTTGAAGGAGGAAGTACACCACCGAGAAGAAGAGCGTCAGGAAGACGCCGTTGGTTAGGTACAGAGGCAACGGCAAGGCGTCGGAGGCCTTCGGAGGTTCGGCCTCGTCGCCGCCTCCGGCGAGGGTTTTCCGGCGAGTACTAGGATTCAACGCAGCCGGATTCGTCGCCGGTAACCGAGGCTGGTGGTGCCGCCGGCGGACGTCCATCGCCTGAGTCGGTTTCCGAGGCCGACAGAAGAGAGAGAGAGAGAGAGAGAGAGAGAGAGAGAGAGAGAGGTCGCTCTAGAGAGAGAGAGATGAAGGATGTGGAAAAAGTGGTTAGAGAGGAGAGAGAATTTATACAGGGGAGGCGGCACGTGAGGCGCGAGGGTCATGATCTGTGCAATTTCTTAACTGAAACTGGCACGTGCAACGTAGAGTGAGGCACCTTAACAGTTAACAGTTAATATTTTCAGCGACTCCTAATTTTTTTTTTTTTTTTAGTTTTCAGAAAAACAATAATAATCGAATACAAGACTCGTCATTTTTCAGCGTTTACAACTAGCTAGAGTGATTACTAGAGCATTTGAGAACAACGTTTATATTTAGCGATTAGCGTTTAAAAATATTTGTAACCGTCTGGGAGTGTTTATCAGTTAGGTTTTTAGAAATGATTAGTATTTGGGACTCAGAAGCGTGTGGGAGCGCTTGCGTGTAATTGAGAATAACGATCAGCGTTTGAGAGTGGTAGGGTGTGTGTCGAAATACCGGTTAGTATTTATGAGCCTCTAGGGAGATCTAAGTTCGGCCAAAAGCTGAAACAACTAGGCATGTGATATGGCATGTTTTTACTTCAATTATCGTCCATTATTAGAATGGAAAAAGGTGCATAACAGGACAAATATTAGCAGAAAAACATTCATAACAAAAATAGCATCCATTTGAAACGTCAAGAAAATAGCTTATTTACAGGGTGTTATACAGCTAGATATTTTATTATTCTTTCGAAAAACGCGTTACAAAATTACAAAGTTAAATTTTGATAATCCAGACTAGATGAAATAAAAATAGGTTAATAAACTAGTTTCAAAAACATCAACAGCACTTAGAAGCAACCACCCCAGATTTAGAAAATGTGGCTCCCTCTCTCTAGCTGGAAACAATCCAACAGGAAAAGATAACCATCATTCTTTAGCAGCTATATGCAATTAATAACCAGAGAAATAATTAATTACAAGGACTAACAATGCCCAATTGCAAGTTAGGTTTGCTGTCCTCTTGTTTTAGAATATAATTGGCCCAAAATTTATTTGGGTGACATCATCTCATTTTAAGATAATTATGAAAATTAAGCAAAATTTGATTTTGTCATGTATAAAACTAAAGGATTCTATCTTAAAAGTAATTTGTAATTGTAGGATTATTTTATTTAAAACTTTCAACTTGAATAACATAAATGTGACTTTAGGGACATTTGATAGAGAGCAAAATATTTGAGAAATTAATGGACTCAAACATATGGTTTTCAGTGAAAAAAATCTAGCTTGATATCACAAAATAAGTTTGAATTTAACCTTTGAATTATATTATTATTGAACAGTAGAGTCCAAAACCAATACACCTTAAATTAAATTTGGAATTATATAATCTCCTTAGGCTGGTCCAGCGGTATGGTATTTATGTCATATTTGGTTGAATACAATGTATTGCAACAATGTTCAACTAATCTAAGCCTAATGTAGAACAGGTTGTTAAGATAGTTAAAGATGTTGTACTCATTAGATTAGACTATTTGGGCAAGACGGGGAAAAAATCAAGCTACTTGTCACCCCAGCCTGATAGTTAAGTGATGGACACGTAAATCCCTATTAGTTTTGCTGTCTAGGTCGTATTAATATCTGATCTTCAGGGTTGCTTCTTGGTAATGAAAGCACCTATTTTCTTATTTAAAAACAAAGTATTGCAATCAACTTTGTAATGCAATCATGATTATGTACTTTGTGGTGATCATGATTACAAGATACTTGTTATCTATAATACTCTCATGCAATCAACCAAAACAATGAAAACACAATTGCAAATACATTTGTATTACAAAATTGCTTATATCCAGCCAAATGTTAGCTTTAGCTTCTTCAAGAAATACCAAAATTCAATGCCGCTAAGTCATATGCTTGTGTAAATTTACTCAACCAAAGAAGATTTAGAATTACATATTGCCTTATGATAAATTAACATGTGCATAATTATATGATTTGATAATTCGAAACTGAACCTAACTCAGGCATGAAACATAAAATAATTTGTATTTTCTTAACAACCTTATTTTTTTTTTTTAATCTAGGATCTTCCATTGCACTAGAATCGAGCTACTGTCGGCCTAATAAGGAGTAGAGATCTCCCATCATAGATTTTCTCCATTCATAAGATTCGAAGTTGAGATCTTGCTTAAGGAGAACAAGTGCTAAATTGCGAACCCCAACCTGTGTTGCTTCCCAACGACCTTATCTAGGGCATGTTCTTTTCGTGGGTCAATTCAAAAATACCAACCTCAACTCACTTCAAGCCACTTCAACCTACTTTAATCCACTCCCACTATTTTAACCAAATTCACTTTATCACATAAAAAAATTCAATTCACTTCAACCGTTTTCAATCCACTTGAACCTACTTCAATCCACCTCAACCTACTTCAATCAACTTTATTCTTTTACCCATTCTAATTTATCCATTAAAAAACATATCCCTAATATAAGATAAAAGGAAGGTTTGTGAGAAAGTGCCCCCAAAAAAAGGCCAAATAGACGAAGGACCACCATGGTTGGTTTAAGTATAAATGATGTGGGATTGATTCTGATGTAGATGTTGTCTGATGGCGATAGGTTAATTAGTTCAAATTTTTCAAAACCATGTCTCCAGCTCAAGAATCTTCCAATGTGTAGAAATTTCAAAGTGGGAAAAAGGGTTTTGATTAGACATTTGATTGGAATCGCTTTGTAAAAATCGAATACTTAATTAAATCACTTGCCATGCTTCATGTTTCTTGTTAATCATCTCCTAATATCATTATTATCATTAGGTTTTAGTAGTAAAATCAGCGGCTAATCATTGACGTACCTAATGAGACACATTAATTAATTTTTAAGTCACTAATCACAATAATTACCCCTCCTACGGTCCCAACCATATACATACAAGTGAGTTCAAATGCTGCATTCGTGATACGTGTTATGTTAAAAATAAAAATTTAAACAGTATGTAATTTAAAGTCATCATAATGAATAGTATCTTTTCAACTACTTCAATTAAAAAAAAAATTAAATTACATATATATTAATATTATTATTTCTAAAAATTTAAATTATAATATTAATTATAATATTTCTAAAACTATTGTAACTAAAGTTTAAAAACAGCCCGTGCATAGCACGGATTTAAGGGTTAGTATTACTAGATTTAGTTATTAATCTGATCATTAGTTCATTACAAAACCGAAGGGGTGCCACAAAATGCCGAGTACTTAAAATACACAAAGCATTTTTTTTTTTGGGGGGGTGCTTAAACAGATGAAGCAATATTGCAAGATGATCTCATGCAGATCTCCTGTTGAAGATCATTTTTGTAAAGCTAGTTTGTCGAGACTCTAGAAGAATGATAAATATTAGTTGCCTCCAACGATAAATTCTTTGATAAGAAAGATTGGGATTTGATTCTCCATAAATTATATGCGTGTATTATATTTAACCATAAAAAAAACCAAAGAAATCTATATTTAAATTCATGTTATGAATATATTGACGTTCCGTCCCTCCTCTTTCCAAGCGAATAAATAGATGTCTTGGGTGTCGCATTATGGGCATTACTTTCGCTTATGATTATAACAAGTATACTATTTCAATCCATTTTAAATTAAGTCATGCCTTTTCATAAAAATAGTAACCTCTTTGCATCGTGTAAAAATTGTAATCAATATAAATTTAATCAGATGTGTATTATTAATATATCCACTTTGAAAAAAAAATTCATAAAAAAACACTAAAACAGTCTAACTCATATAAGATTTGTCAAAACACGCTATGTCCGGCAACAGACTTAACCACTTATTCACTGCGACCAGCACTGCATGCTTAAGTTTAAATCCCAGTCATATCCAATCATTTGACGGTTTGCACCTAGTGAGCTATCTTTAAATAGGGGCCCAATACGTTAGCCCAACTTACACGACTTATGTAAAAAAATAAAAAATAAAAAATAAATAAAACCTCACACAAGAGTTTGTCATGGGCACCCATTTGTTGATAATGCTGTCTGCGGGTGCCATACAAGAAACTGCACTGCCGGCAGACTGCCACGTTCCAATCACTAACGGTCCATGGCAAGTGGTACTTTTTGGCATTCTTTTCCACCATATGTCAATGTGCGTGTGCTCAGTGTACCAACTTGTTAGAGTGTCACGGTCACTGTCACGTGTCACACATTGGAAGGCATTGCAATTTTTGCAGAGACAGCAAAATATCACATGACAGTTTTCAGATCATACTGTGCATTTCAGATCTGCACTTTCCGAGATGCCTGCCCCAGATGGTGTCGTGTATGCTCATACATGCCTTCCCAAACGAGTAAATAAACTTTTAATTGTAATAATTGTCATAAATTTTTAATTTCTTTTGGAAAGAAAATCGTTCATACTTAATATATTCTAATTTATGGCGCGCGATCATATTATTTTCATTTTTCTATTTTGCAATAAAGTTAATTATGGCATTAATTTGAGGGACTAGAATATTTTTTGAAAAGAAAAAAAGAATAACTTTATTTATTTTTGAAAATTTGAGTGATGTATCAAAAGATTAGAGTAATTTGTTTTGTTCTAATATATATATATATAGAGAGGGAGACACATACACACACATATAACACACGCACACATATATATATACATATGTATGCGCGCGTGTGTGTTTCTCTGTGTGTGTATAGAGAGAGAGAGAGTAGACGATGGTGTGAAAAGCAAAGAAATTGCCAACAATAAAGAACCTATCTGGAAAGGAGAGGAGGGGGGAGAAGCTCCTGAGCAACAACCAACCCTTGTAATATTTTGTGCTTAAGAACACGAAAAATGAACAAATTTCTTTTCTTAGAAACACATATAGCATTCGTCACTTCAAAAAGGATAACGGTCGCTTTGTTTATGAATTTTATAGTAATAGAGAATTAGAGATACATGTTCTATCGACACATAATTTGTAACCTATTTTCACCTGAATCACATCAATGTGGATTGCTTATATTCATGGCATCCCACACATCAAAAGGCATTGCAATTTTTGCACAAACAGCAAAATATCACATGAGAGTTTTCATATCACACTGTGCATTTCAGACCAACACGTTCCGAAATCCCTGCCCCAGATGGTGTCGTGTATGCTTATTTCAGAGTTCTTCTTATCCAAACAGGGTTGTAATATAACTACTAACCAGTATTTTCATCCCCATGTAATGCATGAGAAATTTCATAAATTTTTAATTTTAGATCATAATTTTTTAATTAAATACTTCCTTTGTTTCCTTTCGAAAAGAAAATCTTTCATACTTAACATATTCTAATTTATGGCGCACAATAATATTATTTTTATTTTTCTATTTTGAAATAAAGTTAATTATGGTATTGATTTGAGGGACTAAATTATTTTTTAAAAAGGAAAAAAATTAATCATTTTTTAAAAATTTGAGTAAATGACATGTGTCAAAAGATTAGAGTAATTTGTTTTGTATATAAAAATATATATAGTAGATGATGGTGTGAAAAGCAACAAAATTGCGCAACAATAAAGAACCCATCTGGGAGAGGGGGCCGCCTCCTGAGCAACAACCAACCCTTGTAATATTCTGTACTTAAGAACCCAAAAATTGAATAGATTTCTTTTCTAAGAAACACATATAGCATTCATTACTTCAAAAGGATAACGATTACTTTATTTATGAATTTCATAGTAATAAAGAATTAGAGATACGTGTACTACCGACACATAATTTGTAACTTATTATCACATCAGTATTGACTGTCATATTCAACGCTTCTATTGGGGCAGTTGGAACCCGGAAGTCAGTCAGCAGTCTTAACTCTTAACTCATGATGGGTATATATACCCAGACACAAAGGAAACTGTCAACATATCAGTTCAAGCAAGTTATTTGCTCTAAATCCACCAAAAAGGGGAAAAAAAAAATAATAAAAAGTAGAATTTGGGAAGATGGTGAAAATGAAGTGACAAAATCACATCACAAAATCACATCTTCACACAATTGGCCAATAACTTAAAACACTTTCTGCTTTCCGTCACAGAAACAACAGTAAAAACTAAAAAGCGTGTTTTATTTCAACTCAATGGACAATGATTGAGGACAAGGCAATCTGCACTTTTGGGCTGGGTGAGTTAAGAAGAAAACCAATATTGTACAATACACAGTATTACAGTTCAGTCTCATATGAGATTTGCCTAAACAGTTCTTGGTCCAGTGATAGTAGGTTTTTTTTCCCCCCATAATTAATGGCATAGGCAAGTTACAGAGGCAGGGACTATGATAAAGTACAGTACATGCATACAAACACAAAACAAAGCACCATCCCCACAACCCTTCACAACCTTACACGAGGGCCACGAAACTAATCAGCAAATAGAATGGACAATAGTTCACCACACCACTGCTTGGGTTTAAACCCAAGTGACTTTCAATCGGCCCTACGCCAGATGATTTGCTGTGAGTTATCCTCGAATAGGTGCTCAATGGAATGGCCTAACTTACCTCCGTTTATTTAAAAAAATAAAAATAAAATAAGACCTCATACAAGAATTTTTCAGTAGGTACCCTTTTCTTGATGAGGTTGTCAGTGGGTACCGTACTAGCAACATCAAACACAGATCTCTAAAACCAGTGTGTGCTCCTATTTTGGCCACCATTAGGATCACTCACAGTCCACAGTAAGTGGTACTTTTTGATACTCTGTTCTACCATGTCAATGTGTGTGTTCACTGTACCAGATTCTTACAGTATCAGGATCACACATCGAAAGGCATTGCAATTTTTGGACAGGTATATCACATGAGAGTTATCGAATCGCACTACATTTCAGACTCAAACTTCCCGAGATCCCAGCCCCTGGTGGAATCGCGGCTGCTCATACCAGAATTCTGTTGCTCGCCAAATGATTCGGATTTGTCAGGGGTGATATATACAGGTTAAGGCTTTGTCGAATTGCCTGTTATAATTCAATCTATGCGAACAGGGCAGTAATATAACTGGCAATAATGGTCAAATGCAAAGAAATTGTCAACACTGAAGCACGACCTGCGAAAAATTTTAACTAGCCAACACTTGTAGTATTCTGAACACGAAATTTCTACACGAAAAATGACTGCTTCTATTCATCGCTTCTGGTGGAGCACTTAGCATTTGGAAGTCAATCCGCAGTCTAACTCATGATGGGGACAGAGATCCATCAGCCATACACATGACTTCAAGCGCGCCATTTACTACCAGCATCTTTGACGCGCTAAAGTAGAATTTGAGAAGACAGTGAAAAATGAAAGTGACAACCCCCTACTTCCAAAATCACATCTCCAAGCACTTTTGGATTGGATAGTTGAAGAAGAAAACCAATACAATATGGTTCACTTCAATTCAAAGAAAAAGTTGCTTTCATGGCCGGTCTTATATGCTGTTCAATCCAGAGTTAAAAAGAATCTAATAAAGAATACTACAGGGGATTTTTGATAAGGTATATATCCAAACCCACAGTTCACAAAGGAAACCAGTTCGTATGACAACCGAACACAAAGGGAGATATCTCCCATGAATTGTAATCTGAGAAAAGAGGTACAAGTACAGACAAGACAAAAGACAAAATTCACAAGTCAGCTCAAGCTGAAACACTGGACAACTTTTTCACCTAGACTACACTATTGATAACACAAGATTTTTGCTTTTACATACGTAATACATTCTACGACCTGTATAAACTACAAAAATTTGGTATCAACAATCTCATGGCTCTGAATAAAGCCGAACAAAGAAGTACCAGAATAAAATGAGGCAAAAGTTGACCTATATTTATGCGGGCAGATAAAACTAAGTTATGAGTCATGATTCAACAATTATTGGGCCTATACATGATTGAAACATCTCGCTCAAAACAGATAGTACTTCGGTTGAGCTATGTTCACTTCTCACAAGATCAACCAACAAGGGAAAGAACCGAGAAATGTACCTTTTAAATGAATGTTTCTCCAAACCAATTAAAGCTCGTAGTGCTGATAAAAGCAAAGTTGTTCTGGCAGCCAGTTCCTCCTTTTTCGATGAAGGCAATGGAAGAATCCAATGTGCAACTGGCTGGTCTGGCCGCTTGTGCTTGCCAGAGAGTGTCCCAGCACACTCCAGGTACATCTGTAATATTTTCTCACAGACCACTATGATCTGTGCCTCTAAGTCAAGCTCTTCGGACTCGGACTCTCTTTCCAAAAGTAGATCTTGGAGGAAGTTTAAGTAATTCTGATAAGATTCATTCTCAAAATGAACCAGTGGAGGATCAGGCAGTTCCAAGATACTGCATACTTTCTGAAGCTTCCTTTCTAGGGCCTCTTCACTGTTTAGTTTGTTTGCATGCAATGAGACCGATGACAAAATCTCGAGTAGGATTTTAACGTTAGGTGCTGAGAGACAATCATTGTGAGTCTTGTAAAGATCAGTTATAACCTACAATCGCAGTGAAAAGAGTGAGGTTTTGCTTTCAACAAAAACACCACACGGTATATATTGAGCAACCCATTGATTACGGTGGTGAAGACCATTGTGATCAGATGGAGCCATATATGCTCAATGAAATCTACATTTGCAAGTCTCTTAGCTTTTTGCTTTTTTTTTTTGGGGGGGGGGGGGGGAATACAGCAGACATGGGACATCAAGGAGAACTGACGCAGAGACTCAACCTAAACCCTTTGCTAACCACGCAAACTGACGTGCAAGCAACACCACCCGGCATGAGTGAAAGATGCACACTGGAAAGCAAAAAGCCATATACAGGATAATGTACAATAGATGAGGGTGAAATATGGGAACAAGATCACTGATGAAGCAGTCGTACCTGTATGATGACTAACTGAATAGCAATATGACTCTTCAATCTTGAAACCACATATGCTGCATTTTGCAAGTTGTCATCATCTAAATCACTTGTCGATATTTCTTGGTCGGAAGGTGTTTCAAAACCACCGTAGGATGGTGAGGCATCAGGGATTTCGATGTTATCCATAGATCTCAAGACCTTCTCAAATGCTGGAAGCGTTGAAGTACCTGCATCTTTTATAGCCATAAAAATACCTCGCCAGTCCTCTTCTGATAGCCTGCTTCCTAGTTCACTGGCCAAACGTTCCAGTGCAGCTACCCCAGTTTTCGCAGGACCATGGCCAGGACTCTTAATGAAACCAGTCAATATAGATACGGCAACGGGTAACCGTGACCTCAACACACTGAAGAAAGTAACAAATAGATCCACAAGGCGCTCTGCCGCTATAGAAATCATATCAGGGTCCTCCTTAGGAGAAGAACTTTTAGGAGTTGGTGGCAATTGGCTTCTGCTTTCATCATCCTTATCATCCCCGCAAAATATTGGAAAAACAACAAACTTCAAAATACAATTCCAGAATGGGCGTGAAAAAAGGCTGCCATGATCCTTGAGTATGTTAAATAAGACTTCCAAAGCGCTCTTTCTGATGGCTGATCTGGGATCCAATGTCAACTTGGATAACCCTAGAGTTTTTTTTTTTTTTTTTCAACAGAAGAAAAAGAAAAGAAGAGACAATCATCAAATACGTGAGATGATGTTAAACACTAGATGCTGTTCACCAGAGCCTTCAACCTGATAGGGAAAAAAAAAAACTTTGTAATCGTCAAAACAAAGACAACAGGCAAAGGTTTTTAAAAAATAAAAGCTTTAACATTTGGTCTTGTGACTAAAGGACACCTTTAAATGTGCTGACATTGAAACTTATGAAAACCAACTAATGCCAAAAATCAGAAGGCATAAGCATTTCGAGGAAAATACCTTTTCATTAGTATGAACTCCCTTCAAAGGATCAAGGTTTTACCTGTGAGCAATGGCATCCAGAAGGCAACATTCTCATCCTTATTGGTGAGATCTTGCCCATCAATAGCTTCCTCACTGCCAGCCAAATTGTATGAATCATCGTCTTTGCTATCCTCATTACAAACCAATCCCCCCTCTGCAAGTTTGAGAGCACAAAACCGCAGAAACGCAATCGCATTTAGACTGACATCACTATTAAATTTGCTGTTTGTGAAAGTGATAAGACATCTAACACAATCAGTGAAAGTTGTCGACTCGGTCTCAGTTATGTAAGGGAAATATTCCCGAACGATTTTTTCCATGGTCTCAAAGGCCAACAAGACTACACTCTTCCGATCGTCAGCGGCAGCAATGGTGAAAACCTGAGAAGAAAATCAAAAACTGTCAGGTTATCGATTCTGAAGTATTAGAGGTCAAAATTGAAGCTCGTGGACAATAGCACTGTCATTTACCCCATAGCTCTATTCTCACATGCAAAAAGCACTCTTGAATTCTCCAAATCTTTTCAAAAGATGATAAGTGCCTAGCCTTCAGATGAATTTGTCAATCAAAAAATAAAGGGGCTAACCTTCTAGTGTTCATTCATGACTCTGGTTTCCATGAAAAAAATATGCCGAACTTCCTATTAAGTTTCTTATACTCCTTTTTCTTCCACTTTTATCTAACTTCGAAAAAGTATCTGGGAAGTAAATTATCTTAAAAAAATATTTTGTATAATGTACCAAGGCTACTCGTATGAGACAATCTTGCATTATCAGCTATCACAAGTACAATCTTCCTATTAAGTTTCTTATACTCCTTTTTCTTCCACTTTTATCTAACTTCGAAAAACTATCTGGGAAGTAAATTATCTTAAAAAAATATTTTGTATAATGTACCAAGGCTACTCGTATGAGACAATCTTGCATTATCAGTTATCACAAGTACATCCAGCTCATAGCTTCCAGGAACATCACTCATTTTGAGGGAAGAATGTGAATAGCTACTAATCCCACAATAAATTTAGGATAACTTTAGGACTTCAGTTTGCTAGGCCCCAGAATGCCGATCACAGGGTTAATGAACAATCCCAGTAAATATAGTTTATTACTAACACTTCCATAATGAACACCATGACAGGTCCACAAGGACCACAGCAGCTGCTACCCAGCGTTTTGGACTCATTTAAGTGTCACTGACTATGAAACCTCATGCAGCCAAAACAATTAACATATTCAGCCAAATACAGCCATGGATAGTTCAGCTCCAGAATGAGGATTGTTAGAGGCAGAAGTGTTTCCCATAACTATGATTCTTCATCATCGTTCCCATCATGACAATTCATCAGAAAAGTTGCTGCTCTGCTAAGATGAGGTCATCAAATTTCACAGAAGGTGAAACCATGTTTCCGAAGACTAATAAGATTGTCCCACCCTCCCTCCGCACTCTAAGCAGGTATATCTGATCATACACTAAAAAGCCTAAATGCACATAGAAAAAATGAAACTCCCTCGGTCTCATATTCATTGTCAAAAAATCAATTTTCTAGTGCCATAATATTGTCAAAATCTCATTTTCCAAATACCTATCAGTGTTTGTATTGGTTGAAAAACCATTTCAACCTATTACTACCAAGCAAATGCATTTAATACTAATTTTATTATGTTCCCAATATTTGACTGTAACTATGGGACGGAAGGAGTACAATAAAAGAAATATATACAAAGCCAAAACACTTTTGCTTATCATCTTTCAAAGCACATGGCTGTAGAGAACTAAAATTAAAAGAGGGTAAGACTCACCATGAAAACACTTTTCCATCCAGATTTCACGTTACTGACACGACTGAGGACCATCTGTGAAATGCATCGTACTATTAGTTCTCTAATTTCAGCAGAGTTGCTCTTCTGCATAACAATAACAAATGGCCTCAAGAATGCATTTTGGAAATTGTAATTCGCCAACTCTTCGCGCTCAAGGAACTTCATAGCAAGTTGTCGCAACGAATCCATCACAAATATTGCCACTGAGAGGTTTTCTGACAAGCCAACAGAAACGAAGAAATCTGAAAGAACATTCCAAATGCGAGACCACACTAGTCTGATACGATTCATGTTATAGTGCCTGCAAAAGGAAACCACAGTTATGCCATCCACATTCAGGTATCTAAAGGGTCTACTCCATAAAATTAATTTTCCAGGCCATCTTCTTCATAAAAACATGGGACAGAAAATATATCACATGTTCAGGTAAATTTATTGATGAAAAGATCAAAAACGAAACAGGAAGTCTAATCTAAAGTTAAAATAATTAAAAGAAAAAAGTCAGCAATGTCATCAAAAGCTTCTGAGACATGCCATCACAGCGTGAGAAGTACCAACCATTTTACTACTTAAAGCTAATAAATACATCAGAAACTAACTCAATGATAAATACTTCTGGAAAGCAGCGATCCTTACGCTATTTCAACTATTTTGGTGAGACTGAACACTCGTGGATCAGTTGGAGACTGCAATTCTGCCATTGAAACTTTGCAAAGAGCTCTCACAAAGGACACTATGGCCTCGCTGTTTAACCTTTGGCTATGAGCAAAGATGTGATTCAATTCATAGCTTCCGATTTGATCAAGCAAATGCAAATTAGAAATGAAGTTATTAATTTGCTCTACAGTCACCAGCTTGGGAGCATTGACATCAAGGGTACTGCTGTCGTAGGATCCACCACGAACAACAGCTGCCACAGCAGGATTCCGAAGAGTTCCCTTTTTCTTTAAAGAAGCTAAATCCCCAGACTTGAGCGATGTCTGTTCAGTTTCAGTATTGGAGCTGCTCAAGAAGGATGCATCAGGAGGAACACCCTCTCCCAATAGCTGCAGATGCTCAAATCTCGACAAGCATGTCAAGATGTGCTCCCATGCTTCTTGGAGGTAATTTCCATCTTCAATGGCAATTGACATTATTGTCTGCCAAAAATGAGAGGAAAAATATCATCAGAAAGAAAATTGAAGATAGACCTATATCTGGCCAGCGCCATGAAGCATTTGACATTCATGTTTTTTGTTTATAGTGGTAAGCGATCTTGCCAGGCTATTTATAATGATTTGAAATTTATTAGCCATAGACAGAACATTTAGCATCCGGCAGAGATTGCAGTTGCATAAGATCTAAATTCTTCAGCCACCAAATGAAATGGAAAAAAGCACTGACATAGATCATATTGCACCAGCTTCCAGCACTAGCCTGAATAAGCACTTATTATGCTTATGCCGTCGTGTTACCAGCTACCAACAGTGTCCAGGATCCGGTTAATTTATATTATGTCAAGAATAATTCATAGGTTTTTAAACCAACCTTTTCAATCTACATGAATGAGGGGTTAATTTTTCTTGACAAATCATCTTCTTACTCATTAACCAGAGTTTGGACAAACAATTCTATCCAGTTCTCTGAAACAAGAACTACAGGATGCATAACAAAGGAAGGCGAAGGCCCTTGCAGAAATAAAAACTGATGTTTGCTATTACATCAGGTATGAACAAGTGCTTTCCTCAATCCCAAAGAATACATTTTTGTTGGCATCAAAGTGATATCAACATCCTTTTCTTTTTAATTAATTAACCCAAAAGCCAACTAATTCAGATTACATAAATAAAAACAGAAAGCACATACACAAGGATGTAGAACACTTCAGGTGCTTAAGATAGCAATTTTCTTTTTATAATTATGTTTTTTTTCTGGAGAGGGGCCGGAAGTTATATATAACTAAGGCATGAACAGCAGTACCCAATCCACCTAAAGTTCAACACTAACACCAGTGACGGTAAAAGTGTACCTCACACCGGAACAAGGTCTCCACAGGTCCAGGTGTACATAGCCAGGCTACATAAGCCTTATTCTCAAAGAACAGAGGTGCCGTAACAGAGAAACACCCCCCCGGGCAACAACTTCAAATGTTCTCGTATTGTGAATTGGGTACATTTTGTCAACAGCACTACCTAGTACAGTAGTACCTAATTCAACTAGTGAGCTTAAAACGAAAATAGGTAACCGTTCTTTAATGATAAAAATAAAAAAATACAGGCTCACCTTCATAGCATCCACATTTTTTTGCTTTATGTCTGCTGCACAATGAAGGTAAGTGAATTTGGCCAAAGATGTAACAAAGGCATCTCTTTGTGTCTGCATTCCAAGCACTGCTGTTACATGTACAGCATATCGAAACCCCTGCAAGCACTGCGTTGTAGCTAACTTGTCATCACTCTGGTCAAGGGTCATACTAAATGCAGCCAGCATCGGTCCCCAACAAACTTCCACCATAAACCTCAGTATAGAAACATCTGTGACTGAATAGAAAACAGACCTGCACCAGAATATTGTGAGTTATCACTAACTAATTTTGGTATAGGAGATATGCAAGCACGCTGGCTCAGCAACTGAATTGAACTCTTTCGCTCAAAGCATACGGTCTTCATTGACCGTTTACACAAGACCGCAGCAAAAGTAACCCAGTATGTTTTGCTGAAGAGATCAATAGTGACAATAATTTTTACTTTTTAGAATAGCACATTTATAAACCACAGTAATAGCAGCTTTCAGAATAAAGGGCCTGCCCTTTAGGACTGTAAAATAAGGTCCTGATTGTTGAATGGCACTGAATGATCCTGAAAGGTATTGATGGTTTCTGAATGAACTGAATGGTATTCAAAGATAGTACTGAATGGTAGTGAAAGGTAATGAAACGAACTGAAAGGCGTTGAATGTTACTAAATGGTTCTGAATTATGTTTTCTGCTACATTGTTACTGAAAGCTGGGCATAAGTACTGGAAAATAAGTTGAAGAGAATAGGCCCAAAATGTTTCTGACAGGCCAAGACAGGAAGACCAACAAATTACAATCGGTTAAAGATATGCTCTTTGGAGTGGTGAAGACAAACCCAAACACTGCCGCTAGTAGCCACCATGGTAGGAAAAGAAACTTAGGTGGAAGCTATAAAAATTTCACTTACTCTGACTTTCCAGACTTTGCCCTGAACTGCTCTTGGATGTGCTTTATAAGAAGCCCATTTGCACCCATGGCTTTTTCTTCTGGTTGCTTACCCATGACTAGATTCAGTATACCATCCAAGCCCAATAATCTGTTCAGCCCATTCACCTGCTTGTTCTGTGGTTGAGAGGCATCAGCGTTCATTTTGATTTCACTTTTAACAATCTGATCATAGAGAGCACCCAGATACTCTTCTGGCAAGTCCTTGCCATCATCAATTCCTCTGTTGTTCCTAATGAAATCAGCTTTGCTCATCTGTAAACACAAAGCACACCAAAACAGATGTCAGGTTCCTCTGTTGTTCCTAATGAAATCAGCTTTGCTCATCTGTAAACACAAAGCACACCAAAACAGATGTCAGGCTACAATTTATTCAAGTTCTCTGAAAAATATGAAAACGATCCACATGGACTACATTGGTAGCCTTGCCCCCAATGTCTACTAGCAGAAGATTGGGTGGTGGGTGTACGAGAGGGCTGCTAGTTTTTATTTAAAACAAAAAATTGAACAATTAGTACCTTCGTTACAAGAGGATAATTTTATATCACATCATTCATCATGCAGTGTATATATCCATCTCAACCCGCTAGTTGGAAATAAATACAACAAATTACAACAAACATCACCACAATCACCTAGTCTAGAATCCTGCCCCTATCAAGGAACTAAAGCTCATCATAAGTTTGATAGCTAACCTTATCTTTGACCATGTTATTGTGAGCATCCGTGTTCAGCAGTATAACAGAATATGCCAGGACATAGGCTGTATCAGCACTCTTAAATGCGCTAGGATTGCATATACAGTAGCGCTCAGCAAACTTCTCCATAATGCGATCTATCTTCTGGGCCTCTCCAGGTAATCTGAAGCCCCGCAGGAAATATCTAATCGCTTCACCAAAATCCATTTTTTCAAAATTGAATGAATCAACATAGGCATGCATAACTTTTAAAGGAAAATCATCCCGTTCACCCAGATAGTCACCGATGACAGTTGGATTCAAGCCAGCAGTATTCTTGAGAAAAGAGGCAACTTCTTCTGGAGAACCACCAATCTTCTTGGTGTTTACTAAAAACTCAATACCTTTAGAAGGTTTTCTGTTAAATAGTGAGATACCTTTCTGCACATAGCAAGGAAAGTTACCAAAAAAATTAGAGAAACCACAATTTGCAAAACACAATTGAAAACAAATCCTCACAAGAACAGGCGGACTAAATAAAAATAAGGGATCAAGCAGACCAACACTTGCAGATGGAACCCATATACTTTGATCAAGGGGCCAAACTTCGAGTGCGTAGGGAAAGATAAGATGCTGAACAAACAACCCATTGAAGGGTGAAAAGGCAGATCATTGATACATTTAGAAGCAATATTCGCAAGTCAAAATAGCTAGGAATCTAGCGTCCAGTCCAGCAAAACAGGAAAGGCAAAAAAAACCTTGCACAGGATTTCTTCTTTTTCTTTTGCCTCCCCAAAATTTCTGTGACCTGACATCGGCCACGTCAAACATCTACAAGCACGAGACTTTTGCTGGAGACATAACTTCTGTGTCGGACCTGTCCTGCTAATTGAGAATGATCTAAAACAATATGGCCTTGATTGTGCAACATATCTGAAGCTTCTCAGGTGGAAGATACAACATCATACATGTCAACTCTTTGGGACAACAAAGGGATGTTAATCTACAAAATAGTTTCAAGTCAACAAGATGCACAGATGATGAACACTTGTAACCTCCTCAATTTCATACTGGAAAGCATTAAATGACAAATGATAAGACTAGAAGACGTTTGTAAAAAATTTCAAGCAACAATAAGTTGAATTGCCAAAGCCAAGTCATGCGTGGCCACGCAAAAACAGACATGTGCATTTAGAGCCAATTCTTTATCTAGCAACACTAACAAGCACTAAAATCCAGTATTTAATTTCGTTTAGCCAACCCTCCAGGTTCAATGCAAGCCATGACATAAGATGCCAAAACTAAGGACCATTGTGACATCAATAAACCAAACACAAACCTGCATTTCAAGTTTATAAGCTCGGCGTTGCTCCAGTGTTGCAGCATCAGACAACTCAGAATTTGATTCTGGATGCAGTTCCAAGTCTGCAATTGTTCCCTCTTCTCCATTCTGGACTGAACTCGCATCTACTGAACCATAGATCATCTGAGATCTATTCGGCAAACTGGGATCTCCTATCTTCAGCTGCTGGTCCATCCAAGCTCCCATGGACTTGACGATCCTAACCAGGCACTTCACTGATTCAACCCGAAAAGTAAGATCCTGAACAGGAGACAAAGTTGTTGTAGAACCCGCTGGTGGACCAAGTGCAGTCTTCAACAGGCCATTAACAATCCTGCAAATATCTGATGGAATTATGAGAGTTTAAACAAATTTTTCAAATTTTCCGCATTAAAAAAACTCATCCATTGGGGACACAACAGTAAAAAGCCAAAAAGGGTTAGTGAAAGGGTTCTCATAGCAAAGTATGCAGTATATCCCAAAAGCCGCAGATATTTGATCCAAAATGATGACCTCTAATGTCTGGCACTGCCAAAATCTTGTCCAACTCAATTAGCCGAATTCGTCTAACGGGGGGGGGGGGGGGGAGGCACCTGGTTATGTTCCTCAGTATTTGAATCCAAAACTCAACATAAGGAACTTCCTATTGTATCGATCTGAACCCAATTATAACCCAAACTTATTCTTGTTCCATTAGTTTGACCCAAAATGAATCTGGTTTTGGACAAAATAGAAAGCTTAAAAAGCAAGGCGATCTGATCACCCAGATGATAAACTGAGACGTAACGGAGGAAAAAGAATCAATTAGAAAGATCAAATGCTAGTCATACGAGAGAACATCTAGACAATATCCCCCAAAGAGAACAAGCCCTCATTGCACATATACCATGATAAGCAAAAGTCACATAACATACCTTTCATAGATATTAGGAGCATCAAGATCACAGTCATAGTTGACAAAAATATCAATGATTATTTGTGGATCTTGAGAAATCTTCTCCAATAGGTTCAGGACAGTCATCTTCTGTAAGAAGCTGGGCTGCAATACATTCTCCAGGACACGAAGGATAAGCATGGGAAAGAAAATCCCCATTTCAGCTTTCAACCCTGATCTGAATTTGGACAATAAGCTCGTAAAAATAGAACACAGGAGCTGGAAGATGGTCATTACTGACAAAGCGCTGTTCTTCAACAAGGATAAGCACAAAAACTGTTTGATAATGTTCAGAAATCTGCAAGAAAAAGTACAGTGAATCAAGCAATTTAAATGATGACAGTCAACAAGTCAGACAGGCTATGAGCAATAACATAAAGAAGGGCAAGCCAGAAGGCAGCTCCACAGAAATGCACTTTAAATAGCCATGAGCAGATCCCGGCATCAAATGGGCACAACAGAAGATTAAGGAGAGTGAAAGAAATTATTAGGTGTCAGATTCCCTCATTTCCCCTCCAACCTTCTGGCCTGAAGTTCACGCATACACATGCACATTGACATTGGCATTCGCTGCTGCATCCATACCCAGACTCCCACCTAGGAAGGTATGGGGGATCAAATATAGCAACTTCACCCCTAAATAGCATCGATGCTTTTCGCGTTCAACCCTAGATTAAACAGCTTTTGAGTTTTGACTACCTACTACACTGAAAAGAAGTGGAGCCTGTGGAGTTTGCTATAGTACACTACAATCCAAGCAGAAAAGAATGCCAAAGTGAATTTTTCAACTGCCTATTGACATTTTGCTTTTATGTTTTTCTTCCTTGTAACATTCAAAAAATCATGATATGCCACCCCACTTTGAGCCATAAAGCTAAAATCGGATTCGAAATAAATCGCATCAAAGGCCACATTTGGATCTTGCTTTTTATGTGTTTCATCCGTTTAAGAATCCATGGAGATCATAAGAAACATTCAACGAAATAGCCCCACCATAAGGTGCCAATGTCACCGTAGAACATTGTAAGAAATGCCTCTACTCCTTGAAGGAGATTTCTATTGAGAAAGTGGTTGGGCAAGAAGCATAAACAACAAAGCACTATATTGTTCACATTTTTGTCATTTCTACGAAGATCTCTACAACCTAAAACCATAGCAGCTATACTTTGGAATTTGGATAAATTCCAATATGCACATTTCCTTCCGATGGAAGGCCTGATAACCTAACTCTTATTTTCTCCACATGTAGGGACGTAGATAAGCCAAGCCAACTCTCAAGCTCTTGGGTTCAGCTCGAGCTTGACATGACAAAGGCTCTTCTCAGGAGCTGAGCAAGCCCACTGAAGCTCATCTCAGCTCCACTCATTTGAACTTGTCTCTTTATCTTCGGAGGGAACATAAGCCATGTCCTTTTGTTGGACGCCTGTTAATTTGATATTAATAGATCAGCATGGCTGAGTTACACCCCTACTCACAAGCTTTAGCCCGGGCAAAAGTATTAAGCATTATCCCATGCATTTGTTTCGAGCATGCTGCTGCAACTTCAAAAATCCTTCAGTTTTCTCCATTGTAACACAACAGGTGCTACATATGTACATTGGAATCATGTTTCCCATAAATCCCTTCTCTGCAAAGCAGCAGGACACGTCTTACATCACAATCCATTAGTGCTCAAGTTAATAAATATTGTTCTTTTTTGTTCTTCTTCTTTTGTTTTTTTTTTTTTTTTTTTTTTTGGTTCGGTGAGCAACCAATACAGCCACATCTTAATTAATTTTGTGCAACTTTTTTTTTCAACAACAAAGTGCCAAATCATCATTGTTCCTAATAGCTATTTTTACCAGTCACACAATCGCCTTCGTACCTATGGGAGTCAAAAATCTCTCACCTTTATAGTCCCCTGCCAAGATGCTAGACACGAGTTGAATAGTTAACTAGCTCAATCAAACTTATCCCGGGGGGGCCTTTTGCTATTCTTATTTTGATGTTGCCAACTTTGTGGATAGTATGCACTATCTATTTTGGATGTATAGAGTCCCTCTGTAGCAACTTGTCTTGCATCCATTCCTTATGATCCAAGCATTTATATAATATACATTTATTTTTTCCCTTACCCATAAAAGATGTCAAATGCTATGAGGGAATGCCAATTCCTTCAACCCTCCCTGTTAATTTACTTAGCAACCATGCCATTTGTCCATGTTTGAATGCAGATTTCCTAATGCAGTGCCTCACATAGATGGTATACAAATCCTTAGAATTTCACAGCATGGATCCAAACAAGAATTGAAGGAAGATGTGGTATCACTGCAAAGAGCCAAAAGTTTGAAGCATCAGCTCATCTGCTCATGCAACCCCTTTTTGCATTTTGCTCTCCCTTGAAAAACATAGGTGAAATTACAACACCACCACTACCTCCCAGTGTGGGTCCTGCTTTAGCGGAATCTGGGAGATCTAAACGTAGGCATCCTTACCTCTATAGGCATCCCTACCCGTAGAGAGGTTGATTTCAAGAGACCCACAAAAAAAGGATCTTGTGGAAACATTTTACAGAAAAATTAGTTTGTGAAAACATTTTACAGAAAAATTATTTTGTGAAAACATTTTATAGGAAAAAAACATAGGCGATATTCTTAGTAGTAATTGTCTTAGTTTTCCATTTACAATATGATAAAAAGTCTATAGTGAATGCTCTACATGAAGCTTTTCTAATCATTTCATCCAGAGACAAGGTGTGACTATGATCATATAGGTTGGCTCTACACATGATACATCTACAACAGTGACAATTGCACCTTGGCCAATTGGTACAAAAGGTTATTGGAGTTTGCCCCTGCATGTCTACATTGTGCATCAGACCCTAATTCACAAACTATATGTAATTACCATGGCTGACTTCTATTTGGAAGGGTGAAGGGGAAGAGTGGGAAGAGCTTTCAATAGTGGTGTCCTCCTCACTCTCACTTCCATAATAAGTAATATAATCCACAATTCATGTATTCCCCTTTCCTTTCCTCCTCTCTTCTTGTCATTTAAAAGCCATAAGCTATACTGATATGTCTCCTCCAATCAACTCCCAATCAGAACTCCGGCAACTAGACAGTTATAGTTTCATTTCACTAATCTGAACATCCTAGACATCTTATAGTCGCAAGAGACAGCCCTACTTATTTCTGCTCACAACTTCACACCGTTATGAAATGAAACTAATTAAGCGTCTCCTAAGAAGATTTAGATTTTTAAACAAGAAAAAGCCCCTCAATAGCAGCATACGGAACTCTATTGAGCAAGCAAATCCAACAGAACACTGGAAGAAAAAGAAAAGTCCACGACTTGCCTGTCATTTGTGCGCCAAACTGGACCTCCATTATCCATGATAACCTTAAGCAATTCTAAAGAAACAATCTTCCCCCTAAGAAGAATCTGATCATCTGAATGATCCTGAGACGAAAACTTCATAGACAACTTAGACAAGTTCTTAAACAGCATAAACCCGTCCTCTCTAAGCTGACTCTCCCCAGAAGCTTCTTGCTTATTATTGTCCACATCCCCATTCCCACTTCCTCCTACATCTGCTCCTTCGCCTTTCTCCTCCACTTTGATTCCCGAATCATCAACATCCCCATTCTGGGTCTTTTCAGAGCCTTTGATTTCTTCAACCCCCTGATTAGCTTCCATAACCTCATTGATAAGATTCTGAACTAACTGAACCGAATTCCCCTCACTCAAATTCCTATCAGTGAACTCCAACAACTCAGAAACCGAAACTGTCTTGAAATTATTAACACACATGGAGTCTTCCTCCACCCGGGCAAAAACAATCAACACAATCTGAGCCAAAACTGCCTTGGCACAAATCTGATTGGTCCCATTCAACCCTCCCAAATACACATTATAACAGATCTTAACAATATGATTCAAATAATCACCTCTAAACACAGCATTGGGGGATCTCACCGCAGAAAGAAGCACCTTCATAACATTAAGCTCAATCCCCTCATCTCCCAAGCTGCAACACTTACAAACAGATTCCATAAGCTGATACACAACAGAATTGCTGTTAGATTCAGACCGATCGAGGTCGAATCGAATTAGGTTCAGAGAGAAGAGCCGGAAGAGAGCGTCCATGGCAGGGTCAATGACTTTGGGGGAGGCGGTTTCTAGGGCGAGGATAAGAGGAGAGAGAAGGGAATTGGCGTCTGAATCAGCAAGAGATGGGATTGCAGAAGAGATAGAAGGAGATGGAAGCTCTGTTAGGGTTTCGAGCTTGTCAATGGCGGATTTACAGGCGGAAACGAGGTGGCTGTGCCTCCGCCATGCGACGTTCTTGATGATCTTGTCGAGACAAGGGCCCAGCACCCTGCCGCACCGGGTGGAGCCTCCGAGAGGCTGCATCGACGCCATTGATGAATGAGCACTGAGCTTGAGGAGAGAGATCGATCGAGAGGTGAAGAAGACGATGATGATCAGAGATTTGATGATGAAATTGAGATTCCCATTGCGAATGCCATTGAGAAATGAAACAGGGGATGACGTTGGTGGTCTGTCAATTCATCTTCTTCCTTCCCCGAAACAAAGCTTAGAAAGAGGGAGAAAGATTTTCAGGCCCGTCGGTGGGTTTGGGAGGCCAAATTTCAGAAATTATTTAAGTCTTTTAGCTACTAATTAAAATTAAATGCAAAAAAATTAAGCAAAGTTGGTGTTGATCTACATTTTTTCATGAGAAAGAAAATTCCACCATTTGACTTTGGTAGCCTGTCCTATTATTATAATTTTCTTTATTTTTATTTTCTGCATTTTGCAAGCTACGGGTTTATATATATATATATATATATATATATATCAACAAAAACGCATCTGATTAATCATAATCCAAAATAAAAAACACAAATCGTCAAACGCCAGGTCAAATACACAACCTGAACATATCTTTAAACCATTCTCAAGAACCTAAAGCATAAGGTTGAAGCTTTAAAGGTGATTCAAAAAATGGATAACTTATTTCCCACCTTATTGGCAAACAAAAAAGGCTTAATAATTAAAACTACTACTAAGTATAAGAATGTCATCAACAAATAGATCAACTTCAAACGCATGCGACTGTTTCTTCTTTAGTTTCGAGATCATTATCAAGCAATATCCTTCAATGATTTCATGGCGAAATCCATATTGGTGAGCTATTTGAATTGCGAACCGACAAACCTTAGCCTCATCCAACTCTGGTCCAAGAAGCCCGTCCCCTGGTCCGCTGTAGCCAACACCACATCGTTGCCATTGTCACTTGCTACAACTCCCCACCCACAACCCTACTGTCCTAATTGATCACCATCAAAATTAACTTTCAAAACAGCAAACTCAGGATACTTTTAGTAGCTAAGCCCACTTTTCAATCCAACCCCAAAAGGTCACGAGCTCTCTAAAAATCACGCACAAATTTCAGAGCATTATACCAGCTTGAAAACACGACAACAAAAAATTGTACCTATTCCTCATGTTCCACATGCACCACGCCATATATTGTACTATCGGGAGCATATACTCCCACGAGTCACATCATTAAATATATATTAAAAAATTAATATATGATAAATATAAGCGTGAAAAATATATACACGTGGACATCGAAAGCAGGTGCTCACGGGAGCACATAAGAAATTGCCCCACTGACATGAATTTGGCCCAACCAACTTCCTCCAATATGTCCTTAGCATGCACAAACATATCCCAAGTGGCATAGAAAGGACATCATTACGGCCTGTTCTTTTCGTTGATCTTTTACAATTTACCAACTCCAGCCTACGTCAGCCCACTTTAACCAACTTCAACCAACTTCAATAAAAAATACCAATTTTAGTCCACTTCAACCAACTTCAACTCATTTCCTTTAAAATTTTATTCTCATTATTTTAACCACTATTAAAAAATATACCTACTTTAACCCACTTCAACCTACTTCATCCCACTTCAACAAAAAATACCAACTTTAACCCACTTCAACCTACCCGACCAGCTTCACCCTTCTATCAATCTCAATTTACCAACGAAAAAAACATATCCTAAGCAATAGCAATGCAAAAAGAGTAAGGGCACCCCCAAATAACGTGCACATCAACTCCCTTGACAGCCCCACATACATCACATTTGTACAGAAAAATTCTGAATCCACCGGCCCCGTTGGAAGAGCATTTACACAACATCGCTATGCAAAAAGTTTGATCTCATCAAGAATCCTCGAACCCTATATTGTACATCTAGATGGCTTTACCAACCATCAAGGGTCCCTATTAATCAAAAGGGAGAAAATCATAGTCTAAACATAATACATGATCAAATCTGCCCACTTATGACTAAACTCCAATGTAAGCAAACCTGATTGCATATGCCTCAACACCGCTCCCACTTCGTCATTAGCACACTGCCTCCCAATAATCTCCATCATTAAGTCCACTGCATTTCAATACAAGATTGGTCATCATTTTGAATCTTACCAAATTATTGGGCATGTAGTCCGTCATCCTTTTTGGGTGTTGTATATCATATTATTCGCATTGTGTACTTCAACTTGTTACATATGTATATTATTTTCACGTGTATTTGTCATATAGACAACTCTTAATATGTAAATGTTGACGTGGCTTGTGGCGATATGTGTTTTTACGACCAGGAGCATCATATAAACTCTTGACAAAATAAGCATATAATTTGCTATTGGGTTTTGATTTGGAACCTTGCCAAAATTGACGTCTTCATGTTTCCAAATTTTAGCAAAACTCAAAACTTGACATTAAGCTATGAGATATTAGCAATCAATTTCTTCTACAACTCCTTCTAATCCAAAACTTCCCTAGCTTCTGGTCCTCTACAATTACATGTTTACATAGCTGAAAAGTAAAACAACTCTACGAGAAAATGTACTAAGAAATTAAGAAACAACAATGTCAAAATTGTTTTTCAGGAGACTTCAAACAATGATATCTTTTAGAGGAACAATTGTGCCAACGGAAATGTTGGCACCCTTGTTACGGATGATGATGGAGGCATGCGCGTTGGTGGTGGCACCTGCAATTGAATTGTTCTTGTCTACACGATACAGATTGTAGGTAGCTTGATCAAGGGTTCCCTCCCTATAAACAAACACACTTTCATCTTCATCCATCCGACGAAACTTCTTATTTCTATCGTGCATTTTATGCAATGGCATTCCCCTGATTATCACACCCAAAAAAAAAAAAAAAAAGAACGCTTCACTCTCAAAATCGCATATAACACAGTATCATACGATTTATTTGAGGTTATTGCCTAAAACAACGGGAATGTCTTAAAAATCATGAAAAAAAGAAAGAAAGAAATAATAGTATAGGGCCCTCAAAAATTTGTACTAAGAAGCAAAAATTCCATTTATTGCCCACCAAGTGCATATACCAACCAAAACAATGAAACAATGCAAGAATGAGCCTTCTTGCAAAGGACTAAAATGTCTGTGACTGAGACTAAGACCTTTTATGCTTGAGCTGTTAGGTGAATCATGGGATTGTGGAAACAAGTCAAACAACAACATATACTTGGTCAAATTTGCTGGCCAAGAAATCTCTTTAAAAGTATAGATATTAACAGTTAGTCCTTGATGATGTAAAAACTTAAGTTTAAAGAAAGGCAAAGTATGTAAAATTTCTGACTTTTTATTTGAAAGATTCAAACCACCTAGACAATGAATGAGTACAAATTATATTATTATAGATTAATTAGACTATGACAAGCCGCTTATTACACAATGCTAACATCTGATTGGACAAAACAACTGGGAAGTCAAAGTGTGCCACTGCTACAGGGAGGCAAACCAGGTGGTGGATAAGCTAGCTATTTCAGGTATCCATAGTGACATAGGAGTCGTTTAGTTTGATTCTCTGCCTAAGGAGATATTGGATGTGTTGCATGCAGACTTCGTAGGGGTCGCTTGGCCTAGAAACATAAAGTAATAATATTTATTTTAGGAGCTTAGCCCCTCTTCTGCATCAAAAAAAAATTGATTAAGTGGACTATAGTAAGATTTTTTTTTTTTATATTGGCGAGTTTTTATCATGAATGAATGTTCGTATAATTGGGTTATATTTGTTAGATCATGAGTATATTTGCATGTATAAGAGATCTATTTAAAAAACATACACATAATTGCTTAAAGTTTCAATCTTTTTATTCGACATATTCATACGCTTTGATTTCCTATGAATAACTATAAAATATGCATTCATGCATTGTAAAGTTCTTCATATTACGGAGTCTTATCGGCTGCATCATATGAATAATTCATTACTCATATGATTAATACGCATTTAATTTGTCAGACCACAAGGTACAAAAATATGTATATTTTATAATAAATTGTTAATATCAAATCCTAATATAGAATTAAAAAGGAAAATACACTTCTTAATATCAAATTATGGACCCACCAAATATTGCTAAACAGAAAGATCGCAGATTTGATGTTTCTTTACTCCCAAGCTAAAACCCAAAACCCAGAAGAAAAATGGGGAAAAGCAGATTAACACTAATAATGTTGGAATTAATTGAAAAATGATTAACCCTTTTCACATTAATCAAGCAGATTAATTAATCAACTTCAATTACCCAAAACCCAAATTTGGAGAGAGAGAGAGAGGGAGAAGGAGATGAATTAAACGAACCTGATATGGAAGAGTTCGGAAATATCATCCATCTCGAGGTAGAAATTAACGGCATCGATGAACGCACGGTATGTGTAGATATGTAGACCGTCGATTCTCCGGCAAGGAAGTCTCGGCCTCGGCAACGGCTGCGACGACTGCGACCGGCACCGGCAAAGGCGGCCGGCGAAGGCGTATTCCTTCCAAACGACGCCGTTTGAAGCGGGCTTTTCGGGCTGGGCGACGAACCCCAGAGTAGCCATAATGGGCTCGAGCTCTTCGTGGGTCATTATGGGCTTGAATGTTCTTGTATACCATAACGCCAACTTCCTCATACACTCTCTCATACACTGCTCCATGAATTCCAATTCTCTTTCTCTCTCTCCAATTCTCTCTTTAAAAACGGTGGGATTTGTCTCAATCAGGCGGAAATTCTTTCTGCGTATGTGATAAAATCGAATTTTGTTTTGTGGGATTTTCTGGGTTTTTGAATTTGGTAAAAACCCAGATAGTGATTGATTGGGGAAACTGGATTTTTCTGGGTTTGATTTGGTGATTTGATGATGTTGGTTGTTCTGGTGAGAGTTTCGAAATTGGGGGGGGGGGGTTGGAGGGGTTTAAGTTGTGGGATTTGATATTATATTTTTGCCATTCATATGAGGGGAAATTACTTGCGCACCAAGCAGTGGCTGGAAATACGGAAGGGCATTGGGAGTCAAAGAAAAATCTGGTAGTTTGAAAACAATTGTTTTTTTAATGGATTTTTCGGATTCTTTCCAGAATTTTGGGGGTTTTAAAAATGGATTTGCTCTGAGCATTTTGTTGGGTAATTAACTAATTATTATTATTATCTCACGAGAAGCAGATTTTTAAAATTTTCACGGCAGCATTTTCGTGGTAGAGTGTTTTTTTTTTTTTTTTTTTGGTAGGGTGGTTTAAAATCAGTAGTGTTGGTAAAAATTTGGATTGTGGTCAAATTTAGATCGGACAAATCAAATGATATTGAAAATGGGATTAAAAAATTGATGATCGATATCGGCTTTTCTCGGGTCAGATAATTCGAATAAAGCTATAAATTCGGGTTAAAATTGGATTCGGACAATATAAGTATGAAAATGTTGTGTCTGAATTTAAAATTCGAATAAAAAATTCATAATCGACCTAGTTTAGGATCGGACAAATGTAGACATTTAAATCGGACAAATTTTTACCTGAGCTAATTTAAAGTATTCAAACTTGAAATTTATATTTTTTTTCCATGTCGAAATATCGATATTCAGACCGGACAAATTTTTACCAGACCCAATTTAGAGCATGTGCACTGGTGGGCGGAATTTTTGACTCACCGGTGGGGGCCTATCACTGCCACATCAACTCTCTCTCTAATTTTTTATCTCACAAGCCTCACCCTCTCCAACAATTGGCTCACCACTTTGACTCACCAAATAAAATAATACCACGGACCCACACACTAACAAATAACTACTTTTTTAAAATTCAAAAAAAATCAAAAACTAATAAAACATTAAAAAAACAAAAAACTAATAATAAAAAAAAATAAATCAAGTGGGGGAAGGCCCGCGACTCACAGTCTTCCCGCGAGGCCCAGCCCCCAAGCCTTCCAATGCAAATGCACGGGGGAATTTATTGCTCGCTGCCCCCATTTTTTGGCCCGCGGGCTACTCAGTGTACATGCTCTTAAAGTATTCAAACTGAAATTTATGAGTATTATATATATTTTTTTTGTGCTCGTACGCAAGCTAGACACGAAAAGAAGGAACAGCCTAATTTGGATATTTGATTCTACGATTCTAGGTTACATGTATAATGAGATGTCATTATTTGAATTTAAGATCATCATTCTATCAAATTTTCTAGGTAAGTTGAATGTTAAATCTCATTTAAAAATAGAAATAAAATTGAATGGTTAATTTTAGAATGTATTGATATTGATATGTTACTCCTAAAATAAATCCTCAAACACAAGTAATTTAAGATGTAGAGGGTGATAATGAAGTTTTACTATACTCATTCTCTTTATTTTTATTTTATTTTACCTTGGCTAAGCTACTCATTCTCTTTAATTCATAGAATGTTCACAATTTTATTTTTATTTTGAGTAAAGGTCTTAAGCTAATGGTCTAGAAATAAATATATGCAAACTTACAAGGATTATAAGTATCCAGAAGAAAAGACCGCCAATGTAACAGAATCAAAGATAACAACAACAACAACAACAATGCCAAGTGAGCACATAATGAATATTATATACGATACAAACACTAGTTATTAATAGACAATCTTCATGTAACTACATCTAAGTTAAACTTAACAAATTTTGATTATAAATATTTTCATTTGATTAGCCATTGATCATGTAGTCTCTTACCATTTGCAGTTGTTAGAGACTCCAACTCTTACTCAAATGGTAATGTATTATTTTTGTTGGTAAATCTATATTTATCAATCTCAATCAATTTTAACCTATTTCAACAAATTGGAATCTACTTTGCAACCCTCAATTAAAAAAAAAAAAAATTCATTTCAACCAACTTCAACCCCTTTCAACAAACTTCAACCTACTTCAATAAAAAAAAATAATCACTTCAACTAATCTCAATCAACTTCACCAATTTACCAACTCATATTTTCAAACGAAAATAACAGACCCTAACCCTTTAAGTCAAAATTAAACCCCAATTATTATTGATTGACTTTGCACGAAGTATCTACAACAAAAAGATATGCTGGTGAATATAACTTTCACAAGAATTTGTCTAAATGTACAGTTATCTTCATTTTATTTCATGCGGAATTGTGTGAGAAATTAATATTTTATAAAATTTTAATAGAACTATATTATTGCTATTTTTTCAATTATATGATATTTGCTTTACGTTTCTGATCGTTCTTCTAATCATTTGTTGGGTGCAAAGCTACAATTTAGTTGCACATCCAACTACTAATGTTCAAATCCAACACCTTAAAAGTGACAAAAATAGTTAGATATATTAATTAAAAGGAAAAAAATGAGCAAAATTATTATTATATGAACATTACAAGATACAGTGGAAAGTGCATTTCTATTATATTTATTTGTTTATTATTATCCATACTTATTTTGATAGTTAGCTAGCTCCACTAGAAACTTATCTAAGAGTTGCTAGTTGCTACTGAATATTGTGTTCGAATATCAACTATACATGCTTACTGCGAATTAGAGTTGGAAAAGTCTGAACTGATACGATAATACGACTCGAACCCGACTCAAAGTTACTGAGAGAAACTCGAACCCAACAAGAGCCAAACCGATTTCAACCCAAACTCAATATGATTTGATTGTGTAGCGTGAAAACATGTTATTTTTCTATTTTGAGTAAATCTAAACTATTTTCAAGGCTGATATAAAATTGATCAATTTATTAAATACGTCAATTCGAACCGACTCGTTATGCAACTCTACTGCAAACTTTTTGAGCTTATTTTCCTCCCATATTTCATATGAAAAAAATTGAAAAATGGAAAAAATTTCAAAAGCCTCTCTAAAATACTGCCTATGAAACATAGGCCCTACCTCATGAGTCATGGCCTCCCGAGTTGTTTATTTACTCACAGTATTTCCTTTGTCACCTATTATCTTGGGTGTATGCTCAGGAGTGAGTGAACCAGCATCCAGAACAGATGCCATATTTATCATCAAGACTACAACAACAACTCGTGTTCTTTCATCTCCAGATCAGCAAAATCCCTAGAGTGAAGTGAAACCCTACTGCCATGGAGATAGGATCAAGCTTCCAAACCCTTTTCCATTTCTACTTTCTCTGTCTTCTATTCACCCCTTTCACAGCAGCCCAAAGCCCATCATCATCATCATCAATAATCTCCAGATTCCAGGAATACCTTCAGATCAACACAGCGCAGCCAAATCCCAAATACTATGAAGCAGCTGATTTCATCCTCTCTCAAGCTAAAGACTTGTCCCTTGAATCACAAACCATTGAATTTGTCAAGAACAAACCATTAATCTTGCTCACATGGCCTGGAAAAGACCCCAACTTGCCTTCGGTCCTCCTAAACTCTCACACCGACGTCGTTCCGGTTGAGGCCCACAAGTGGAATCATCCCCCTTTTGGTGCCCACATCGATTCTCAGGGCAATATTTATGCTAGAGGCTCTCAGGCAACAATTTCAACTTTTTTCCTTTGTTTTTGGGGGTTTTTTTTTTTTTGGGGGGGGGGGGGGGGCGCGGGGGTGTCGAATAATTTTGGGCTGAGTTTATATTTTGTAATCACTGAATTTGAAAATGGCAAACGCAAATATAGTTTAATAGCTTGGAACTGTTTGCCATGTATTGGGACTTGATAGCTTGAGGGTCTTATGTTTGAAAGCTCTTTTCTTTTATGGGTGTTGAATAATTTTGTGTCCTTATGGGGGTTAAATAATTTTGGGTGAAGATTATGTTTTGTAATTATTGAATGTGAAATTGTGAATGCTAATTCAGTTTGTGTATTCTAATAGTTTGCAACTGGTGGCCATATGTGGATGTACTATGTTGAGACTTGATTGGTCGTGGGTTGTATGTTTCAACTTTCAAAGCTCTTTTCTTTTATGCTGGTTGGTTAAAGAGCTGGAGAAAGTGGTTGATTGGAGTTTGGCATTGTCTGAAATTCATCTTCCTGCAATGTTATATTGGGAATTTAAGAGCCATGGAGTGTTCAACATTGTTGTTTTGTGATTAAAGTTTGAATCTTTAAGTTCCCAGCTATTCTTTTGTAAATGTGGAGAAATCCTAGATGTGTAGTCCTTTTCTTGCATCAATTATTCAATTTGAATATGTGATGCATCCTTCGTCTGTTTATGCGACAGATTGGATTTTTGCTCAACAAGGTTTATGGTATATGCGCAGGACATGAAATGTGTGGGTTTGCAGTACCTAGAAGCTATTAGGAAGCTGAAGGAGTCTGGGTTTGAGCCCTCTCGTACCATATATTTGTCATTTGTGCCAGATGAAGAGATTGGAGGGCATGATGGAGCTGAGAAATTGGCCGAGTCTGATGTGTTTGAGAAAATGAATGTTGCTTTTGTTCTAGATGAGGGACTAGCATCACCAGGTGAGAAGTACCGAGCCTTTTATGCAGAGAGGTCACCGATGTGGATGGTGATCAAGGCTAAAGGGGCACCCGGGCATGGTGCAAAACTGTATGACAATTCTGCGATGGAGAATCTGCTGAAGAGTATCGAGAGTGTAAGGAGATTTCGAGCTTCACAGTTTGATATGGTAAAGGCTGGTTTGAGAGCTGAGGGTGAGGTTGTTTCTGTGAATATGGTGTTTCTTAAAGCTGGCACCCAAACTCCTACAGTAAGTCTGCTTCTTGATTTCCTGCAGTGCTGCACACATTATTAGGCAGAAGCAACTTAAATGCGTTCAATGAGACCTGCAACTCCAAGTATATTGCAATTATAGTTCTGAAATATGTGATAGATTTATGTGGTAGGCCCATCTTTAAATGGGGTATTAGGGAGGTGGAGTTAAACTGACAATGGCTCGGGGGCCTACTCATCTGCTTAGATGACATCAAATTCAGATGCTATCGATGAATAGGGGCTAAGTAGTGATAGAATTTGTTATTCTAGTGTTAAGAAGTTTATGAATAATACCTATTGTCTGAGTTCCTATTCTAACATTGAGATCCTCGTCCGTCAGGGATTTGTCATGAATTTGCAACCTTCTGAAGCTGAAGCAGGTTTTGATATTCGGGTTCCACCAACAGCTGATCAAGAAGCACTTGAAAGACGTATTTCCGAGGAGTGGGCCCCCGCCGCACGCAACATGACATTTGAGGTAGGGTTTGCGTGTCTGAGGAGTATTTTGTTGTTGGTTCACATGATAATACAATTAATTCTTCAGAATTATTTTTGATATTTGGGCATACAATTGAATTGGCAACACTAGTTTCCTTTTTCTTGTCGTGCCTCAAACTTGATAGCAGAAACTGGACTGTATCACATGACCTCCTACTTAGAATGGGATGATTTTGAATATATAGATCTCCCAAAGGCTTGAGCAGCTTCCTCCACCTCCCTTTTCCAGGGAAGCCTAAAGAAAGCAGCTGGTTGGTCCACTTGCATGAGCTAATTTCTGGACTGATGTTGTAAATTTTTGAGATTTTGGTAAATGAATGGATTTTTTTTTTTTTTTTGGGGGGGGGGTGTGAAGGAAGAATAAACGTTTTGTGGAATGCAGCATAACAAGCAATGAATAGACACAGGTTGCTATTATTTCTCTAGCTTGCATGTCCTTTTCCCGTGACTTTTCCAAATGGTCATTCATCCTGTGTTTACATTTATGAAATTTCCATTGTACTCGACATTAAAAAATTCTCCATGGTTCTACTCTGCGTAGATAAGCATAGATCGGAAAATTATTCATAGCAATGGGAATATGAGACAATGGACATGGTGACGTTGCAGGCCTTCTAGCAAGTTCGGAAAATTATTCAGCCATCCTGTATTCCTCCTGAATGATGTTAAATTATCTATGACACATAGCAATGGGGATATGAGTTCATGTGACTTTAGCTGGAACAGTTTTCTAGGGCTTACCTAGTGAGCTTTTATGCCTTTGTTGCTGATACATCCTGACGCTTGTTTTCTCTGCCTGCAACTTCTTATTGCCTCTTGTAAGCTTTATCCTCATAACAATACAAAATAAATGCTGGACATATTATTGCTAGATTTGGCAGCTATGTGCTGCTAGAGTTGTAGCCCTATTAAGTATACCAGTTAACAGTTCTGTGTAGTCATCCAATTTCACCTGCCTGCACTTTTCATGATGAGTTGCATGCTGTCTCCTGAGCATTTTGAGTGGTTCAGAATCTAGGCCCCATGGATGTACTTTTTTCTCATTCTGCTTCATTGGGTTTTACTGTTCTTTTTTTCTTTGTCTGTTGTACTTATAATTTTTAGCATGGGCAGTTCAAGCAGAAGGTTCCTGTTCTTGACAAACACGGGAAGCCAGTCCTCACTGCTGCTGACAGTTCAAATCCCTGGTGGGTTCTTTTGGAAGAAGCTGTCCGCAATGCTGGTGGACAGCTTGAAAAGCCAGAAATCTTCCCTGCCTCAACAGATGCTCGATACTTTAGGCAAATGGGCTTGCCTGCTATAGGATTCTCTCCCATGGCAAACACTCCTATCCTGCTGCACGACCACAATGAGGTATATATTAGTCTTCACCTCAGTATTTTTCTCCTTTATCTGTATGGACAGAATCTACTTTTATTGTGCTGGTGGGGCATTTTCTCCACCCTTCCATACATGTGGATAAGAAATTCTGCCTGGAATAAACTTTATGGAAACTCCTGTGGGTTATGTATACTTCTGGGAGGGTATGCATTTTACTATTCTCATGGATTTGTCATCAAGTGCTTGTGTGGCTTCTTGTGAGGGTTTCGTGCTTTGTCTCTGTTCTTTGTGGGTGTCCGATACTCTGATGTACCATGCAAGGGAAGCTTAGGAGCATGTCCTATCTTAGCATATATTGCTTCAGTATTTCGAAGACAGCATCCTTCTGACATCCTTGGTGCTTTAAAGATGGAATTCCCTAGAAATTTAATTGGATCGCCTCATTATCGGTGAATTTGAAAAAGTCTCGAAGAGATATCCCATTTGAGTAGTGATATGCATTTAGCAAGCAGTAGGAGGGCTGGGAGGCTGCCGCTGTAATAACTTGGTTGTGCCCCACTATCTTTTAGCCTTAGGTACGATCTATCTTCATTCATTTGTTGAACAGTGAGGCAAGAGATGGTTTTCTTCTTTTCCATTCTTTTGGTCCTTGGGTTGCAGGATGTTAGGTGATTTAGGGGCTGGAGCCCCCCCCCCCCCAACCCAAAAAAAATCCCTAGGTGCTGGATCTTATATCCACTATCCAGGCAACTGCTGTTTTCTGTTTTTGATTATGTGGAACTGAAGCAAAACTTGCCATTAAAGTGATTAAACTTGTTCTGGAATAACAGGAAGTCAATATCTCCCAAATCTAGGATTCACTAGAAACAGTTTCTCCACAATTTAATTTGAGGTGTAAGGCTGCAATCTTTTGCATACATCTGATCCTGCTCTTGCCTTAAGCAGTTTGATTAGCATTTTTAGGCTTATGTGGTTAGGGCCTAAGCGTATGGTTGCATTGTACATATCTCAACTTTCGCTGACATCCTCTTCCTTGGCATATTGTGGACTCCTTTCTTGAGATCTAACAGTCATTTCACGTGTTTCACTTCATGCAGTTCCTAAACCAAGCAGAATATCTTAAAGGAATTGACATATATGCTTCGATCATCAAAGCATATGCATCTTACACAGATCAGACACAAGCAAAGGCTTACAAGGATGAATTGTAACTGAAGCGCATTAGCTGCTACAACTGGAAAACGGGATTTGGCATTGCTAGCACAGATTCCAGTCTTCAAATATTGATTCAGAACTGCTCTGGAGAAGAGAGAAGGTGGTGTCATAGTTGCTTGGCATTTTGCAGGATACTAGTGTAAATTTTACCATTATCACTGCATAGAACTTCAAGGTTTGTAATTTTTATCCACTTTTGTGCAGCGGAGAATCGAACCCAATTCCAGTTTGGAATGCTCTCAGTTTCAATAATTGTTATCACCTTATCATTTCCATTGAACAAGCTCGGACAAACAGTTCTTTCTTGCAAAAATAGGGGCATTCACCGCATTTTGATCAGTGTCCACATAAAGCTGTAGCTTTCATGCGAACTAAATGCTGATGATCACGGATGCTGTTACATTGGGATTTATTTTCCTATTAGATTAATTATATGTCTAGACCTCGTGAAGATAAGACCTATACTGGTTCTTGTCAACTATTAAATCGCATACGATTATTACACTGTATACATCTCCCTGATCTCAGCCTATATTCACTCTCTCAGATAGCACACTGATAATGGTTCGATTTATTTTACCTTGTGCGAGGACATCAGCCATACCCACCAACCACCACCATCAGTGAGGATGATAAAGACTAAAGAGTGCTCTATGACTATTGGCTTGGGTTATCTAGAAAGTTGGTATGTAACCCCGCCATAGAAGGAGAAGCAAGGTTTAACTGTGAAAGTACAATTAAACATGTCAACTAAAGCCACAGCCCTACTTTTCCATCTCTGTTTTCTCGGTCTTCTCTCCACCATTCTCACGGTAGCCCAAAACCCATCATCATCATCATCATCATTATCATCGTCAACAACTTCACCAGCTTCAACAATCTCCAGATTCCAAGAATACCTCCGAATCAACACAGCCCATCCAAACCCTAACTACTATGAAGCTGCTGACTTCATCCTCTCTCAAGCTAGAGCCTTGTCCCTTGAATCCGAGACCATTGAATTTGTTAAAAACAAGCCCTTAGTCTTGCTCAAATGGCCTGGGAAAGACCCTAATTTGCCTTCTGTGCTCCTCAATTCTCACACTGATGTAGTCCCAGTAGAGGTTGATAAGTGGTTGTATCCTCCCTTTGGTGCCCAAATCGATTCCCATGGCAATATTTATGCCAGAGGCTCACAGGTAAGCACTTCAATCAAATTGGGTTCTCTCTCTCTCTCTCTCTCTCTCTCTCTCTCTCTCTCTCGGTTGGTTTTATTTATTGGGGGTGGGGCCGTGGGGGGTAGGCATAAAGATTGCAGCTTTCCATTGAAGCCGAGCTCTTTCATCTTTCTTTGATTCCTGAGTTCCTAATCATGGAGGAATGAGAGAGAGTATCTATTTTTTATTTTATTTTTTTTTCCCTGGGCAGCAATCAAATGGGATTCTTGTTTTTGTTTTCGTTTTCTTTTCTTGCTTGTTTTATCTGTTGGGTGTGGAGGCATATGCATAAAGATTGCAGCTTTTTTAATTGAAGGCAAACTCTTTCATCTTTCTTTGATTCCTGAACTTGCAGGCAAGGATTGAAAGAAAATCTCTCTTTTCCGCGCGCCAATGTGAATATGTTGTATAGGCTGCAATTTATGCATTAATGATGTGTTTTGTCAGTATGTGTATGCAATGTGCTGTGTTGTGCAGGATACCAAATGTATTGGTTTGCAGTACTTAGAAGCAATCCGTAAGCTGAAGAATTCTGGGTTCGAGCCCACTCGAACAATATATTTGTCATTCGTGCCAGATGAGGAAATTGGAGGAAATGATGGGGCTGAGATGTTGGCCAATTCTGCTGTGTTTGAGAAAATGAATGTGGCTTTTGTCCTGGATGAGGGGGGGCCATCACCTGGAAACGAGTATAGGGCAACTCATGGGGAGAGTTCCCCTTGGTGGTTGGTGATTAAAGCTAGAGGGGAACCAGGGCATGGGGCAAAGTTGTATGACAACAGTGCTATGGAGAATTTGTTGAAGAGCATTGAGAGTGTCAGGAGATTTCGAGCATCGCAGTTTGATATGGTGAAGGCTGGTTTAAAAACTGTGGGAGAAGTGGTTTCAGTGAATATGGTGTTTGTGAAAGCTGGCACACAAACTCCTACTGTAAGTCTATGTCCTGAATCCCTGCTTATGTTTTATTGTAGAATAAGTTGGTTGTGGATGGTATCCCATCAGCTTGAGATCATTAATCGCATTTGTAGTTTTAGTTGACAAAATGAATGGCTACCCACACAAGTTCAGTAAGCCTGGCTTCTTTAGATGGGTTACAAAAGCTGGGATTGCCTTTCAACTTAAAATGGGTCTCTAGTTGTTATAGCAGCTTTTAAGTTATATGCACTGAAACTTGCTTTGTCGATCAATTCTTTTTTTGCGTAGTAAGGCACAAAATCTAAAGATTCAGTTTGCAGATTTCCATTCACTCCAGGTTCTATTATTTTGCTTTCAATGCTTGTGACCGAGTGAATTGAGATAATCTGGCTGAATAGGACGATATAATGTGCAAAACACTAAACAATTCCTTCTTAGTAACGGACCCTGCTATTTGATGTAATATCTATCGTCTAAGTTTTGATTCTAATATGACGGCCTCGTTTACTTTGTCCCCCAGGGTTTTGTCATGAATTTGCAGCCTTCTGAAGCTGAAGTTGGTCTGGACATTCGAGTCCCACCAACAGCTGATCCAGAGTCGCTTGAAAAACGAATTGCGGAAGAGTGGGCCTCTACTTCTCGCAACATTACTTTTGAGGTGGAACATCCATCAGAGGAGCTTTTATGTTCTTAATTGACTTAATAATCATTTATCCCTATACTATTGCAATCCTTGCTAGTAGGACAGTATGATTAATGAATACGGTTGCTCCGGTGACGTACTTTTGATGATAGCATCTTCTGTTTTATTGAATATATTTCTTAGTATTTTAGACTTTTCTGTTTGACTAATGTAAATGTAGGCTTGTGCAGTTCAAGCAGAAGTTTCCTGTGCGTGACAAATTTGGGAAGCCAGTCATCACAGCTGTGGATAATTCGAACCCGTGGTGGGTCCTCTTAGAAGAGGCTGTCCGCAGTGCTGGAGAAAAGCTTGGAAAGCCTGAAATCCGTTCTGGCTCAACGGATGCTTATTTCTTTAGGCAGCAGGGCTTGCCAGCTATAGGATTTTCTCCCATGAAAAATACTCCAATCCTAGCGCATGATCATAATGAGGTACACTGTCATCTCCATTGGCTTATCATTCTCCCCATCTTGCAATCTGTATAGGTATATTCTGTGGGCATACTTGACCTTTTCATCTGCATGTGAACTTTCTCTGTCTATTTGCGAACATTGACAAGAGATTTATAGCTGGATTGGTGAAATATACTGGATTCCATCAACTTCAGAAGTCTTAATTATGACTTCCTTCTTGGTACCCCAAAACAGGAAATACACAATGTTGTTGTTTCATAAATAAATATCTGGTCCATTCAGAAAGCACTCTTGCAAATACTGCCGATATGCAATTCGTAAGAACTATTGTTGCTCCATTTTCTTTATGCCAGATTCTGTGTGCATTAATTGGACTTTGGTTCTTTTGTTTGAAATCAACAAATTTCATTACTAAAATTCCCTTGCTTTCAAATTGAACTAAACTAGTGTGTCATGTGGATGTTTTATGTTTTACTTACTGCAGTACTTAAACCAAGCAGAATATCTTAAAGGTGTCGATGTGTACATTTCTATCATCAAAGCTTTCGCATCTTATACTACCAAGGCAGAAGCTGAGGCTCTAAAGGATGAGCTGTAAGACGCAAGAGATCAGTTGTGACATTTGCCTGCTATTAAAAATTCAGAAAAACTGTATTTCAGATTTGGACTTGCCTGCATCAGGAGGATGAGAATGGTTAAGAATCCAGAACGGGTCTATCGGAGAGATTTCTTGCTTTTGACACTTTTTTGTCTCTCTCGTTTACAGTTTTTGTTGGAACTTGTAATGAGTGGTGAACTCTGGAAACAATTGATGTGGTTTTGTACTGCAGTATTTTCCTTGGTAAATTAGGTCTTAGGTTCAATTTGTGCTCCCCTTCATGTATGTAAATACAATGTATTGTCCTCTGTGCCTTCTTTGGGTGAAACATCTCTTATAATCCATGATGAATGCCAGCAGTCTTAAGAGAACCACTACTTTTGCAAGTCTTTGTTTATGGTGTACACTGTTGACCACGAAACACCCACACGTGGTTCGAGGTCCCCACACGTGGTTCGAGGTCTCTTCTTGCCCTTGCAAGATATTTACAGCTAGTGACATCATTCTTTCGACGGGAAGATTACTAAATTGCAATCATCAAAAATAGAGGATATGGATCCTGCCCTCCACACAATTACCCCCATCCTAGGCCACCATAGACAGCGTGAGGTGGGGGAGGCAAAGGAAGGGAGTGAAGAAAAGGTTGCCTTGACTTGGAGTTGGACCAGCCAAGACATAGGGAAGTAAATTATGCTCTATTTTCGCATGTAAGACAGTTAGTAATCAACCTTTTTTAGACTTTTATAATTAGATCTAAAACAATCTCCTTACCATTGAATTGTACAGAGAGGGTCATCTGTCCCAACTTGTCTTGTCCTATCCTACCCAATGTTTACTAGACACTATTGGTTTGATCTCCATATAATAATACACTTATATTACAATAGTGAAGAGCTTGGCATGAAGTATGAACCATCAAGCCTGGCATGAAGATTGTTGGGATACCTATATATATCATATATGGTCCAACATAATTAACTACTGAAGTAGCCACTGCTAAGTAACTGTGTGCTGTGTGATACTATTGTCAAATCAAATGGAAAGAATAAGCAGCAAAAGCATCACAGCCCTGATCTTCCATCTCTGTTTTGTCTCTCTTCTGTTCTCCATTCTCACAGTAGCCAACAACCCATCACCATCATCATCTTCATCTTCATCTTCATCTTCATCAGCTTCGATCATTTCAAGATTCCAAGAATACCTCAGAATCAACATAGCTCAGCCAAACGCTAACTACTATGAAGCTGCTGAATTCATCCTCTCTCAAGCTAAAGCTCTGTCCCTTGAATCCCAAATCATTGAATTTGTAAAAAACAAGCCCTTAATCTTGCTAAAATGGCCTGGTAAAGACCCCAGTTTGCCTTCTGTGCTCCTTAATTCTCACACTGATGTGGTTCCGGTGGAAATTGACAAGTGGGCTCACCCTCCTTTTGGTGCCCACATCGATTCTCATGGCAATATTTACGCTAGAGGCTCTCAGGCAACCACTTCTATCAAACTGAGTTCCTTTTCTTTCAATTTTTCGATAAACAGTACTGCTTTTATGATTAATATTTGAATTTGGTAAACTTCATCAATTTTTCTCTTAATTCATTGCCAATTTCCCAATCATGGAGTAATGCTAGATGGCTGTTCTTATTCTGGGCAGAAATGCAAGTATGTTTTGCAAGCTACAATTTGTGGATCAATGCTGGATTAGCTGGTCAATTGATGTGCATAATGTGCTGCGTGTAGGACACAAAATGTGAGGGTTTACAGCACTTAGAAGCTATTCGAAAGCTGAAGGATTCCGGGTTTGAACCCATTCGAACCATGTATGTGTCTTTCATGCCAGATGAAGAGATTGGAGGGAATGATGGTGCTAGGATGTTGGTTAATTCAGATGCGTTCGAGAAAATGAATGTGGGTTTTGTGCTGGATGAGGGTTTGCCTTCACCGGGGGAGAAGTATCGTGCATTTCATGGGGAGAGGTCTCCGTGATGGTTGGTGATCAAGGCGCGAGGGGCACCAGGGCATGGAGCAAAGTTGTATGACAACAGTGCTCTGGAGAATTTATTGAAGAGTATTGAGAGTATAAGGAGATTCCGAGCTTCACAGTTGGATATGATAAAGGTTGTCTTGAAAGCTGAGGGGGATGTAGTTTCGGTAAACATGGTGTTTCTAAGGGCCGGCACACAAACTCCTGCTGTAAGTTGTGTTTCAGGTTTTGAACTTGAATGGAGAAATTGCATCACCGTTATCTGTCTTATTGGGTATTATTTTGTGATCTATTTTTCTTAGCCTTTTTACAGTTTGACTAATTTAAATGAAACTTGAGCCGTTCAAGCAGAAGTTTGCTGTGCTTGACAAATTTGGGAAGCCAGCCCTCACAGCTGCTGATAGTTCAAATCCTTGGTGGGTGCTCTTACAAGAAACTGTCTGCAGGGCTGGTGAAAAGCTCAAAAAGCCCGAAATCAACACTGGCTCAACAGATGCTTGTTACTTTAGGCAATGGGGCTTGCCAGCTATAGGCTTTTCTCCCATGAAAAATACCCCCGTCCTAATACATGACCACAATGAGAAATTCTAGCCTCTATTCATTCTGTTATTGTTTCTCCTCTATCTGTATCAACATTTTCTGGCAGTCAATTGAGTACATGTGCAGTACTTAAACCAAGCAGAATATCTTAAGGGAGTTGACGTATATGTTTCAATCATCAAAACGTATGCATCTTGTATTGATACAACACAAGATAAAGTCTCCAAGGATGAGTTATAAGACATCGGTTACAACATGCTTCTGCGGTCAGAATTCAGAAGACTAGATTTCACATTTTGCCATTTTGACTATGTTTTGTATAAAGAAAGCCAGGCATTGGCCCGTGGCACCCATCAAACAAAGATTAGGACTGAATGCAGAAGAAACAACATTAGTTGCTTAGCAGTCGTTTCATACTTGTTCGTGTCAATTACTAGAGAGACAGAACCAATTCTACCCTGTAATGCTTTCAATGTCATGTCTTGCTGTGAATCTGGGATGAAGAATGAATGACAATGTACTGAGGAGCAGCAGTTGGTTGAACAAGTAATGAACAAAGTAATTTAGCAGACAAAAGGAGTGATGGTCTGAAAATCTTCATTAGTTTGGAAAATTTTCAATCAGTTCTACAAGATGAAATGGACAAAGTTGTTATACATGCCTCTCCCCATTTCTTCTTTTTGGGGGGGAGGGGGTGTGGTTAAAATAGAAAAAAACATTCAACAAAGATTGAAAAAACTTTGATTAACATTTCTGCATGCTGACCTGCTAATCTGCAAATTTACAGAAGCTAGTATTACAAAAGGCCAATGCAAACAAATGATTGTGTCCAGCTCTCTTTGAAGTTGGTATTACATGGGAGGCCAAAAAAATGCAAAAAATGCCTAGGACTGCTAGCCAATACTTAATCCTTCAATTCAAAGTTCCATTTACCCGAATCATATTGGGTACGGAGGGATAAGCAAAAGCCTACATTGGCACAAGAATAGAGCTTCGTCCTCATGCAAGACGGTTGAAACATCCCCACAATTAGTTATTTTCTCCTTTGTGCCTCAGACTGACACAAAAATGGAATTCAATCTCCTTGCTGCATCATTCAACACCCGTTTCTTGCCATAAGAATATCAGCTTTCAATATGTTTCTCTTGCTCTCTCGTATTGCTGTTTCGCTATGCCCCCATAGCTCTTCCATCAAGAAAAGAGGTAACTTTCTACCAATAATGCCCACATGAACAAGTTATGTCTTGAAAATGATGGCGCCCTACGTGGTTTCTGATCATAAATAAATTCACAAACATATATTCAAAACTAAAAAAAGGAAAAGAGAGTGGGAGAAGGGTGTGGGAACAGATAGAGAAGGAGGCAGATGAAAATTAACGGTGTTTGAAGGATGTTATTACCTTTTAACAGAGTGGGCGAAATTCGAAATCAATCGAAATCGAAATCAATATGGGGGATATGTTGAATTTTGGGCCAGTCCTCCCCATTTGGGCTTCGGCATCTTCTCTCTATGATTTCGTTACAGTAGCATAACTCAAGTCGCTGGAGGGAGGTGAGGTTCCGCAAGGCTTCCGGTAGTGATTCCAACTGTTCGCAACATGCAATGTGCAGGAACTGGAGAGATGATAGGCATCCTATCCACTCCGGTAGATCTTTCAGCGGAAGATCGTCAATCACGAGGGATTGAAGGGCAGTTAAGTAACACATCCCCATTGGCAGATCATCTACCTTCTTAAGTTCCCCTAATCTCAAGTAACGAAGACATTGACCAAGACTTCTCCATGGCATATCAGTACGCTCCTCTTCCTCTCCCTCTCCTTCTCCGTCTGTTTCATCGAATCTCAACTCCTCAAGGAAGGATAATTCTAGCGACTCCAAGGCAGTGAGATACTCCAACCCTCCTGAAACACTCCTCAGCTTGGAGCATCCACCAATTTCTAGGGTTCGTAAGGAAGATGAACAACTGAACACCACCTCTATTTCTGACAGACTCTCCACCTTTGAATCCCATCCTATGTCCAGGTTAGCAAGACATTGAAAGGCAACTGGAGGCAGGGATTTGAGATGTCTTGCGTTGTCTGTGCTTACAACTCTCATTTTTGGACCATCACGACTTGAGCTTCCAGAATCACTGCTTCCACACTCCTCCCTCTGGTCTTCTTCCTTTTTTCTCATAATTTGTAGTCTTTCATTGAACCCCTCTAGTGTCAGAGTTTCCACCGTAGGGCATAGAGGAATAACCGTCAGGTTATGACATTTATATATCTTCAATTCAGAAAGTCGAGGAAATGATGGCAACCGATCAGCACCCACAGTTTGCACGCTGCTTTCACCACCCATCATCTCATCATCTTCCATCACTGACCCAGATGTTGAGAATCCTCTCCACCATCCTTTCAAGTTTGGCAAGTCCCGTAAACAGAGTGATTCAAGAGAGGGAAAGAATGATGAGGATTCTTGTTGTATCACTTCTCTTGCTGCTCCATAACTACCGGTGCTGCTATCACTGCCACCGAATATTCTATCCTCCATGTACTTTAGGTTAGCTGACCGCTCAACTTCAAGTGAGTTCAGAAACTGCAGTTTCCCCAGCCATGGCAAGCTCTGCAACCCATCACAATGGGAAATACAAATGTCGACGAGCTTTGGGAGAAAGGTTGCCAGGTTGTTCTCTATTCCCCACCTCGGAATCTTTGTCGCACTATACTGCCAAATCCTTAACCCCTTAAGATTACTATGTGGCTGCAGATCCTCCAGCAAATCTTCTGCATTCTCATTCTCATTCTCATCTTCATCGCCGCCGAACCACTTTATTTCTATATGATTGAGATACTCCTTGTTGCTTATATATCCTCCTCTTCTACTATTCATTTCCTTCTTCTTGTACACAAATTTCTTGTCGATCCTGATCTCAAGACTTCCTTTCAGCTTGCTGAGAGCTCTTAGGTCTTCCAGCTGTTGCTTCATACTTGAATCTCTCTCTGCCACCACAAACATAGGTAGGGTATTAAGACAAGTCATTCTATTCATGTCGTCCGGCATATACTTCAATGACTGACAACCGGCTATACCCAAGACTCTGAGCTTTACAAGTCTGTTAAGATCTCTTGGCAGTTCTCTCAAGTTATACAACTCACTTAAATGCAACGTTTGCAGATTCACTAGTTTTGCAATTGATTTAGGGAGCATTACCAAGCCATCATTATGAGAGAGATCAAGATACCTCAAATGCAGCAACTTGCCTATGTCATTAGGCAAACTTTTTAATTTTGTTCTGGCCAAGTGGAGTGCCCTGAGGTTCATCCATTTCTTTAGATGCATACTCAAAGGAAATTTGAGCCGCCAACTGTCACCGCCTTGAAGGTATGTCCGAATTTGAGCTTTACTGATAAAGCTACTCGCACAGTCACTGGGATCACCTTCAAAACATATGTGGCGGATTTGGACTTGTGGGTCCAGGCTCCGTGTAGTAGAATTTGCTACCACAATCTCCTTTCCCGCAACCTCCTGAGCAACATCGTGCATCAGGTCATGCATCTTACATGACAGGATTTCGCCATATCTATCTTTTTCTATGTCTTGGAAGAAACATCTTTGAAGCAAAATCTGAAAATATCCCTCGCCAACATTTTCCATGCTTTGATCTTCATCCAAAGCTCCCAAGTATCCTTGGGCCATCCATAGGCTAATCAGCATATCCTTTTTTATGACAAAGTCCTTGGGGAACACGGCGCAGTAGCTGAAGCAACTCTTCAATGGTGGGCTAAGGTGATGGTAACTAAACTTCAAAATTGTCATAACATCATTCTCCCCCTTTCTAATTTCACTTAGTCTAGGATGCTGAAAAGATTCCCATGTTCTCTTGTGTTGATCATCATGTAGAAGGCTTCCTATCACTGTTATTGCGAGTGGAACATTAGCACAATTTTTGAGTATGTCCCTACCAATGTCCACTAAATCGTCGCGGATTGCTTGTCCGCTACCAACAATGGATTCGAATAGATTCCATGAATCCTCCTCTGACAAACGTTCTAAGTTGTGTATATTGTTGCTTCCTACTGCTCTTGCAGTCTTTTCCGATCGCGTGGTTACCAGAATCCTACTTCCCCTTTGACCTAATCCCATCAAGTAGTTTTTCAACTCCAGCCATTTTCTGTGATCCTCAGTCCACACATCATCTAAAATAAGCAAGTACTTACTGCTATCTAGCTCCTTCCTAAGCTTGCTGACTATTTGCTCCATTCCGTATTGATCAACACTTTTCTCGTCTGTCAGCGACTTCAAAATATTAGCTAGAATTGTGTTGACATTCCATTGTTCCTGATGTTGATCAGAGACACAAACCCACATCCTCCTGGGGAACTCCATTTTTATCCTTTTATCATTGAATACAAGTTGGGCGAGAGTAGTCTTCCCTAACCCTCCTATCCCCACAATACTAAGGACAGGAAGGACTCCTTCAACATTGGCATCAAGCAGCATATCTACAATCTTTATTTTGTCATCCTCCCTCCCGATAACAGACTCTGCATTTACATAAGAACAAGTTTCCTTCCTCCCCCTCCTAATAGGTTGATTATAGTCACATTTAAAGCCAAAGTTAGTAGCATCACTTGCAATCCCATCCAACTTTTCCCTAATCTTTTTAATCTCTTGGGACATGTTGCAAGCAAGACTCAATTTTTTAAAAGGAGAAACTATGCAGCTAACCTGGCCTTTTGAGGAGTCTCGAATCTGTTGCTGCTTCTTCCGAGTGATGAACTCATCGAGCAAGTCATCAGCATCATAAACAGCATCCTTGAGCTTCCCAACAAAGTCAAGTTGCTCTGGGGACAGTTCTTCCCGGGCCCCTGCGTCCTGCAGCACAGCATTGATGCAGGTCACCGTGCCTTCGAGTTTCTTGAGTCTGGACTCATAGCCGTAGATGCAGATTGTCTCTTTGATCTCTGGTAATTGCAGTGCACTTAAGAGTGTTTGAGCAACAGAAAATGCCAACGATGCAGGATCCATTGTTTTAGAGGAGTAGGATTTTTGTGATGTGGATTTATGTAATGTGGATTTTTTTGTAAGTGGGTGTTTTGGAGTTGGATTTTCTACCATATATATAGTCATGATGCTTCAAGCACATTGCGTTGTAAAGGTAAAAATGATGCACAGCATCTCAGCTACTACAATCCTTGCACGGAATGTATCTGAAAAAGTAAAGCATGAAATCTTAAACAGTAAAAAGCAGAACAATTTGTTTGGCTTATTGTTAATGTACCCACAAATTCTTTTCTTCATTAATGATCTTTGCAAAGCTAGTTCTATAATTAACACACTACCTTATCTCGTGTTGTGCAGCATCCTCCAAAATTGGATGAACTTTGACTCATTTACAAGCACAGTATATATGCCCCCCATGCTTAAATCAAAATACTAACATCAGATGTGTGCTTCCGCATTAAGACAGCGGATATATGCCTCGTTACTAATCATGAGTGATGATATCATAATTGAGTACACATAAAGTCAACAACTCTCAGTGTGGGTCCCACTTTCGTAAAATCTGAGGATCGGAGATTCAGAGGTAAGCAACCTTACCCCTACACACATGACTACACGCAGAGAGACCGTTTTCAATAGACCACGTAAAAAGTTTTAAGAAGATATTTAGATGTTGAAAATTTATTGGTAAAATAATTTAGCAAACACAAGACCTAAATACTTAAAATAATATAAGTTAACATGAACAATAGATGAGATGTAGACTATACCTAAACCTCACCATATATGTAAGTTAGAGTCGAGTGGGTTAGTTTACATTAGGTCAACCTAATTTCGATTCATATCATGCCACTTTTGTGAAATTTTATTTTTTTGTTATGGATACGAATAGGAATAAAAACAGATCTAATTGAGAAATGTCTTACCATAAAAGAGCATTATATACAACAAGTCATCCAAAGTAAGGTCTGTTGGCCAGTACATCTACTAGCTTGAGTATAGTACTAAGAGCTTTTTGTTTTTTTTTTGGGTTTTCTTTTGGGGGAGGGGGGCCAGATGCTGATATCCTTGCTTGGCACTTTACAAAAGAATGAACAGGTTTGTAGGGTAAGTACTTTTAAAATTCTTGCTGGGGATTTTAGAAAAGAATGAACAAAAGATATGTAGGGTAAGAACATCAAAGAAAAGCAAAGAAGTTATCCAAGCAAGCAATTTAGTGATTTACTCACATTTAGGCAATTTGCTTATCTTTTACAATTTCAAAAGCTCCTCATTTTAGTATTACTTACCATTCAAAGTCTCTGAATTACAACTAGAAAAGAAAAATAGCAAACTACTTTAGGAGGAAGGAGCGAGTTGCACTCTAAGGAATGAATATTCACTCAAGATTTCGGCTATTCTTTTTCTTTATAATTTTCTTAGATACGAGGGCACTTGATTACTCCCATTGACATGAGGCACTTTGTGCATTTTCCTAGAGCATTGTCTGAGGCTCTTCATGCATTTTCCTACCGTTCTTTTTCTGATAGGTGATTACATTTTTAACTCAAGTGGGTTTTAATTTATGCACAAGTAGCTGCTTAGATTTCCATTTTGTTAAAACACAAAACTCAGATATGGAGTTCGATTCTTGTGTTCGGATTTTGAATAATCTATCGTACATGTGTGTTACTTTGAATTTAGATTTATGGTTTCTTAGATTGGATGTTCGGTCTATTGAGTTGTACTCTTCTTTTATTTAAAAGAGTTTGTAATAAAGAGTTTTACATGTACTGTTTGCTATTAATTTCAACAAATTGTCTCATCAAAGTTGATTATGTAATAAGAGGTAGGAAATCAAAGTAAGTTTCAAATCCTTGCACGTAATGTATCTAAAAAACTCAAAAACTTGAAATCTTAAAGAGTAAAAAGTAGAACAACAATTTAATTTGTTTGGCTTATTGTTAATGTACCCACAGATTCTTTTCTTCATTAATCTTCTTTGCAAGTTATATATTTCTCATTACTAACTATATATGGGTGACAATATCATAATTGAGAATATATTCTTGCTTGGCACTTTAGAAAAGAATGAACAAGCATGTAGGGTAAGAACTTTTAAACTTCTTGCTTGGGATTTCAGAAGAGAATGAACAAATATGCAGGGTAAGAACACTAAGGACAATCAAAGAAATTATCCACCATTGCAAAATCTAAAAGTAGTGTACAGTAAAATATATTATTAAGTTTATTTCACCCTACAAAATTTTGATGGAAATAAAATTAGAAAAGAAAAATAGCAAAGTACTTTAGGGGGAAGGAGCAGATTTCACTCTAAGAAATGAATATTCATTCAAGATTTTGACTGTCCTTTTTAATTTCTTTACAATTTCCTTAGATACGGGGCACTTAGGCCAATTGATGTGAGGCACTTCATGCATTTTCCTAGCATTCTCTTTATGATAGGCTTAGAGGCACGGCCATCGATGTATGATATGGATAAAAGACGATACCGACACGTGGACATGTGATTTTTCAACAACAAAAAAAAAAAGGATGCGACATGTATGGTAGACACGTAGTAGTTAGAAATTTCTTATTCTATTTCCAATGTATTTATAATTTGTTTTATGTTTTCAGCCTTGGAGGATGATGCATTTGGATGAGAACAAAAACAAATTGTTCCTAGTGGGGGCAATCTACCACTATCAATTATGAAACTCGATTTCTTTGTGCTGTCTACATGTTTTGCTAGCATTTGAGAGCGTCCATGAGTGTATACGTGTGGGCCACGGAAACGTAGTCTTGTAGAGTATCCGTGCTTCTTAAATGATATGAGATCACATTGTTAATTCAAGTGCGTTTCGTGCACAATTAGCCACTTGGATTTCTATTTTGTTAAAACACCAAAGTCTGGATATAAAGTTCAATTCCTGTGTTTGGACTTTGAACAATCTATGGTATGTGTATTACTTACCATTCAAAGCCTCTGAATTAAAATTAGAAAAGAAAAATAGCAAGCAATAATCTTCTGAATTTTCCTAGCATTCTTTTTGTGATAGGTGATTACATCTTTAACTCAAGTGGGTTTCCTGCACAATTAGCTGCTTAGATTTCCATTTTATTAGAACACAAAACTCGTATATAGAGTTTGATTCTTGTGTTCGGATTTTGAATAATCTATGGTATGTGTGCTTTGCAGTTATATATGCCTCATTAGTGACTATATATGGGTGATAATATCATAATTGAGGGGCTGTTTGGTGAGATGAGATGGAATGGAAATTGAACCTTTAAGTGTCAAGTTTCATTCTATTTTGTTTGGTGAACACTAGAATATATTATAAACCTCACCATATGTATACTTGGTGTCCAGTGAGTCTGTTTACATTAAGCAATAATTTAGTGAACGCCGTCTCCTTTATCTGCATCAACATTTTCTGACAGTCAATTGAGTATATGTGCAGTACTTAAACCAAGCAGAATATCATCAAACGTATGCATCTTAAACTGATACAACGCAAGATAAAGCCTCCAAGGATGAGTTATAAGACATCGCTTACAGCCTGCTTCTGCCGTCAGAATTCAGGAGACTAGATTTCGCATTATGCCATTTTGACTAGGACTGTCAAAAGTTAAACCGACCCGAACCAAACACAAAATTAAGCGGGTTTGGGTAAAGATTTTCAACCCATTTAATTAAATGGGTTGACATGTTTAACCCTTTTAATTAATTGGATTTGATTTAGGTTGAAAATTTTAACATAAAAAAATACCTATTTAACCCGTTTAACTGAATGAATTAAATAAGTTGATCAGTTTATCCAATTATCATGTACTTTTTAGGGGGAATTGTGAAAATGTATGGTTTAATCAAATTGATATTGGTTTTGTGATTGTTATTCCTGTAAATCATAGACAATGGTTGCAATATGATGCTATATTAACATCAAAAAATTGATTTATAATACTTGATAATCATATTTTAATCAAAATATAAAGTGGGTAAATAGGTAACATGATAACCTTAACCTGACCCGTTTATATTAGATAGGTTAATGGGTAAATTTCATGTCAACCCATTTAAAAAATACACGGGTAAGGGTCAAGGTTTTCAACCTGTTTAGCAAACGGATTAGATTTATGTCGAGGGTTTCTCAACCTGTTTAAGTTCAACACGAACACGAATTTGAATGGACCTGACTTGTTGGACAGTCCTAATTTTGACTATGTTTTGCATAAAGAAAGCCAGGCATTGGCCCGTGGCACACATCAAACAAGGATTAGGAGTTCAAGATTGTCTGCAGAAGAAACAACGTTAGTTGCTTAGCAGTCATTTCATGCTTGTTGGTGCCAATTACTAGAGAGACACAACCAATTCTATCCTGTAATGCTTTCAATGTCATGTCTTGCTGTGAATCTGGGATGAAGAATGAATGACAATGTACTGAGGAGCAGCAGTTAGTTGAACAAGTAATGAACAAAGAAATTTAGCAGACAAAAGGAGTGATGGTCTGACAATGTTCATTAGTTTGAAAAATTTTCAATCAGTTCCACAAGATGAAATGAACGAAGTTGTTATACATGCCTCTCCCCCTTCTTCTAGTGGTCGTCTTCTTTTTTTCTTGGTTGCTGCTCCAGCCCCGGGGGGGGGGGGCTTAAAATAGAAAAAAATATTCAACACAGATTGAAAAAACTTTGATTGACATTTTTTCATGTTGACCTGCTAATCTGCAGATTTACAGAAGTTGGTATTACAAAAGGCTAATGCAAACAAATGATTATGTCCAGCTCTATTTGAAGTTGGTATTACATGGGAGGCCAAAAAATGCCCAGGACTTCTAGACAATACTTAATCCTTCAATTCAAAGTTCCATTTACCCGAATCATATTGGGTACCGAGGGATGGATAAGCAAAAGCCTACAATGGCACAAGAATAGAGCTTCGTCCTCATGCAAGACGGTTGAAACATCCCCACAATTAGTTATTTTCTCCTTTGTGCCTCAGAATGACACAAAAATGGAATTCAATCGTCTTACTGCATCATTCAACACCCCTTTCTTGCCATAAGAATATCAGCTTTCAATACGTTTTTCTTGCTCTCTCTCTCTCTCTCTTGTTGCTGTTTCGCTATGCCCCCATAGCTCTTCCATCATGAAAATAGATAACTTTCTACGAATAATGCCCACATAAAACAAGTTCTGTCTTGAAAATGATGGCGCCCTACGTGGTTTCTGGTCATAAATTCACAAACATATATTCAAAATTAAAAAAGGGAAAAAGAGTGGGAGAAGGGTGTGGGAACAGATAGAGGAGGCAGATGAAAATTAACGGTGTTTGGAGGATGTTATTACCTTTTAACAGAGTGGGCGAAATTCGGTTGGAAAGAAGGGAATTTCAATCGACATCAATATGGGGGATATGTTGAATTTTAGGCCAGTCCTCCCCATTTGGGGCTTGGCATCTTCTCACTATGGTTTCGTTACAGTAACATAACAGAAGTTGCTGGAGGGAGGTGAGCTTCCGCAAGGCTTCCGGTAGTGATTCCAAATGTTCGCAATGTCGAATTTCCAGGAACTGGAGAGATGATAGGCATCCTATCCACTCCGGTAGATCTTTCAGCGGAAGATGGTCAATATATAGGTATTGAAGGGCAGTTAAGTAACTCATCCCCTTTGGCAGATCATCTACCTTCGTAAGTTTCTCCAATCTCAAGGAACGAAGACATTGACCAAGACTTCTCCATGGCATATCAGTACGCTCCTCTTCCTCTCCCTCTCCCTCTCCTTCTCCGTCTGTTTCATCGAATCTCAACTCCCCAAGCAAGGATAATTCTAGCGACTCCAAGGCAGTGAGATACTCCAACCCTCCTGAAACCCTCCTCAGCTTGGAGCATCCAGCAAGATTTAGGGTTCGTAAGGAAGATGAACAACTACGGAACACCACCTCTATTTCTGACAGACTCTCCACCTTTGAATCCCATGCTATTCTCAGGTTAGCAAGACATTGAAAGGCAACTGGGGGCAGGGATCTGAGATGTCTTGCGTTGTCTGTCCTTACAACTCTCATTTTTGGACCATCACGACTTGAGCTTCCAGAATCACTGCCTCCACACTCCTCCCTCTGGTCTTCTTCCTGTTTTGTCATGATTTGTAGTCTTTCATTGAACCAAAATAGTTCCAGAGTTTCCACTGTAGGGCATAGAGGAATAACCGTCAGGCTAGGACAAACATATATGTCCAATTCGGAAAGTCGAGGAAATGATGGCAACCGATCAGCACCCACAGTTTGCACGCTGCTTTCACCACTCATCATCTCAGCATCTTCCATCACTACCCCAGATCTAGACAATCCTCTCCACCATCCTTTCAAGTTCGGCAAGAACTGTAAACGGAGTGATTCAAGAGAGGGAAAGAATGATGAAGATTCTTGTTGTATCACTTCTCTTGCTGCTCCATAACTACCGGTGCTCCTATCACTCTCACTGAATATTCTATCCTCCATGTACTTTAGGTTAGATGAACGCCAAACTTCAAGTGATTTCAGAAACTGCAGTTTCCCCAGCCATGGCAAGCTCTGCAGCCCATCACAATGGGAAATACAAATGTCGACGAGCTTTGGGAGAAAGGTTGCCAGGTTGTTCTCTATTCCCCACCTCGGAATCTTTGTCCCACTGTAGTGCTCAATGCTCAACCCCTTAAGATTACTGTGTGGCTGCAGATCCTCCAGCAAATCTTCTTCATTCTCATTCTCATTCTCATCTTCATCGGGGCCGAACCAGTTTATTTCTATATGATTGAGATACTCCTTGTTGCTCATATATCCTCCTACGCTACTATTCATTTTCTCCTTCTTGTACACAAATTTCTTGTCGATCATGATCTCAAGACTTCCTTTCAGCTTGCTCAGAGCTCTTAAGCCTTCCAGCTGTTGCTTCATACTTGAATTTCTCTTTGCCACCACAAACATAGGTAGGGTATTAAGACAAGTCATTCTATTCATGTTGTCCGGCATATACTCCAATGAATGACAACCGGCTATACCCAAGACTCTGAGCTTTACAAGACTGTCAAGATCTCTTGGCAGTTCTTTCAACCCAACCAACTGATTTAAGTGCAAGGTTTGCAGATTCACTAGTTTCGTAAGCGATTCAGGGAGCATTTCCAAGAGACTTTCAGAGACATCAAGATACCTTAGGTGTAGCAGTTTACCTATGTCATTAGGCAAACTTCGTAAGAGTGTGCCGGCCAAGTGGAGTGCCCTGAGGTTCATCCAGTTCTTTAGCAACGCACTCGAAGGAAATTGGAACCCCCAACTGTCACCGCCTTGGAGGTATGTCCGAATTTGAGCTTTACTGCTAAAGCTACGCGCACAGTCACTGGGATCACCTTCAAAATGTATGTGGCGGACTTGGACTTGTGGGCCCAGGCTACCTGTAGTAGAATTTGCTACCACAATCTCCTTTCCCGCAACCTCCTGAGCAACATCGTGCATCAGGTCATGCATCTTACATGACAGGATTTCGCCATATCTATCTTTTTCTATGTCTTGGAAGAAACATCTTTGAAGCAAAATCTGAAAATATTCCTCGCCAACATCTTCCATGCTTCGATCTTCATCCAAAGCTCCCAAGTATCCTTGGGCCATCCATAGGCTAACCAGCATATCCTTCTTAATGACAAAGTCCTTGGGGAACACGGCGCAGTAGCTGAAGCAACTCTTCAAGGGTGGGCTAAGGTTATGGTAACTAAGCTTCAAAATTGGCAGAACATCATTCTCCCCCTTTCTAATTTCACTCAGTCTACGATGTTGAAAAGATTCCCACTTGCTCTCGTCTTGATCATATAGAAGGCTTCCTATCACTTTTATTGCAAGTGGAACATTAGCACAGTTTTTGAGTATGTCTTTACCAATATCCACTAAATCATCGCGGACTGCTTGTCCGCTACCAACAATGGATTCGAATAGATGCCATGAATCCTCCTCTGACAAACCTTCTAACTTGTATAGAAGGTTGCTCCCTACTGCTCTTGCAGTCTTTTCTGATCGCGTGGTTACCACAATCCTACTTCCCCTTTGACCTAATCCCAACAAGTAGTTTTTCAACTCCAGCCATTTTCCATGATCCTCAGTCCACATGTCATCTAAAACAAGCAAGTACTTACTGCTATCTAGCTTCTCGCTAAGTTTTCTAACTATTTGCTGTATCCCATATTGATCAACACTTCTCTCGTCTGTCACTGACTTCAAAATATTAGCTAGAATTGTGTTGACATTCCATTGCTCCTGATATTGATCAGAGACACAAACCCATAGCCTCCTGGGGAACTCCATTTTTATCCTTTTATCATTGAACACAAGTTGGGCGAGAGTAGTCTTCCCTAACCCTCCTATCCCCACAATACTAAGGACAGGAAGGACTCCTTCAACATTGGCATCAAGCAGCATATCTACAATCTTTATTTTGTCATCCTCCCTCCCGATAACAGACTCTGCATATACGTAAGGACAAGTGTCGTTCCTCCCCTTCCTAATAGGTTGGTTATAGTCACATTTAAAGCCAAACTTAGCAGCATCGCTTGCAATCCCATCCAACTTTTCCCTAATCTTTTTAATCTCTTGGAACATTTTGCAAGCAAGACTCAACTTTTTAAAAGGAGAAACTAAGCGGCTAACCTGGCCTTTTGAGGAGTCTGGAATCTGTTGCTGCTGCTTCCGAGTGATGAACTCATCGAGCAAGTCATCAGCATCATAAACAGCATCCTTGAGCTTCCCAACATAGTCATGTTGCTGTCGGGATAGCTCTTCCTGAGCCCCTGCATCCTGCAACACAGCATTGATACGGGTCACTGTGTCTTCAAGTTTCTTGAGTTTGGACTCATAGCCACAGATGCCAATTATCTCTTTGAGCTCTGGTAATTGCAGTGCACTTAAGAGTGTTTGAGCAACAGAAAATGCCAGCGATGCAGCATCCATTATTTTAGAGGAGTAGGATTTTTGTGATGTGGATTTGTGTAATGTGGATTTTTTTGTAGGTGGGTGTTTTAGAGTTGGATTTTGTACCATATATATAGTCATAATGCTTCAAGAACATTGCAGTGTAAAGGTAAAACTGCTGCACAGCATCTTGGCTACTACAATCCTTGCACGTAATGTATCTGAAAAACTAAAAGCATGAAATCTTAAACAGTAAAAAGTACTACAACAATTTGTTTGGCTTATTGTTAATGTACCTACTGCTTCTTTTCTTCATTAATTTTCTTTGCAAAGCTAGTTCTATAATTAACACGCTACCTTATCTCATCTTTGTGCAGCATCCTCCAAAATTGGTGTTTTTTTTTTTTAAATAAAGGTGTTTCTACTATCGCCTGAAATAGTGAAATGGACACATGGAGGAGCTAGATGCTCAACCTAAAGTATCATCACTATTGAAATTGGATGAACTTTGACTCATTTACAAGAACAGTATATATGCCTCCTTTCTTAAATCAAAATACGAACATCAGATGTGTGCTTCCACATTAAGACAGCGGATATATGCCTCATTACTCATCATGAGTGATGATATCATAATTGACTGTACATCAAGTCAACAACTTCCAGTGTGAGTCATGCTTTCGCGGGTTTTGGGGTTCAGAGATTCATATGTAAGCAGTGTTATCCTTATGCACATAATTGCACATTGAGAGACCGTTTCCAATAGACTTACATAAAAATTTTAAGAAAATATTTAGATGTTGAAAATTGATCGGTAAAATAATTTAACAAATACAAGACCTAAATACTTAAAATAATATAAGTTAACATGAACAATAGATGAGAGGTAAGAGTATACATAAACCTCACCATATATTTAAGTTGGAGTCGAGTGGGTTAGTTTACATTATGTCATCCTAATTTCGATTCATATCATGCCGCTTTTGTGAATTTTTTTTTTTTTTGGTTATGGATAAGAATAGGAATAAAAACATATCTAATTGAGTAACGTCTACCATAAAAGAGCATTGTATACAACAAGTCATCCACAGTGAGGCCTGTAGGCCAGTATATCCACCTGAGTAGAGTACTAAGAGTTTTTTTTTTGGTGTTGGGGGGGGGGGGGGGGGGGGGGGGATGCTGATATCCTTGCTTGGCACTTTAGAAAAGAATGAACAGGTTTGTAGGGTAAAGTACTTCTAAAATTCTTGCTTGGGATTTTAGAAAAGAATGAACAAAAGTCATGCAGGGTGCCAACATTACAGAAAAGCAAAGAAGTTATCCAAGCAAGCAATAATCTAGTGATTTACACACATTTAGGCAATTTGCTTATCTTCTCCAATTTCAAAGGCTCCTCATTTTTGTATTACTTACCATTCAAAGCCTCTGAATTAAAATTAGAAAAGAAAAATAGCAAGCAATAATCTTCTGAATTTTCCTAGCATTCTTTTTGTGATAGGTGATTACGTCTTTAACTCAAGTGGGTTTCCTGCACAATTAGCTGCTTAGATTTCCATTTTATTAGAACACAAAACTCGTATATAGAGTTTGATTCTTGTGTTCGGATTTTGAATAATCTATGGTATGTGTGCTCTGCAGTTATATATGCCTCATTAGTAACTATATATGGGTGATAATATCATAATTGAGGGGCTGTTTGGTGAGATGAGATGGAATGGAAATTGGTCCTTTAAGTGTCAAGTTTCATTCTATTGTGTTTGGTACCACTAGAATATATTATAAACCTCACCATATCTATGCTTGGTGTCCAGTGAGTCTGTTTACATTAAGCAATAATGTAGTGAACGCCGTCTCCTTTATCTGCATCAACATTTTCTAACAGTAAATTGAGTATATGTGCAGTACTTAAACCAAGCAGAATATCATCAAACGTATGCATCTTATACTGATACAACGCAAGATAAAGCCTCCAAGGATGAGTTATAAGACATCGCTTACAGCCTGCTTCTGCTGTCAGAATTTAGAAGACTAGATTTCGCATTATGCCATTTTGACTAGGACTGTCAAAAGTTAAACCGACCCGAACCAAATACAAAATTAAGCGGGTTTGGGTTAAGATTTTCAACCCATTTAATTAAATGGGTTGGCATGTTTAACCCTTTTAATTAATTGGGTTAGATTTAGGTTGAAAATTTTGATATAAAAAAAATACCTATTTAACCCGTTTAACTGAATGAATTAAATAAGTTAATCAGTTTATCCAATTACCATGTACTTTTTGGGAGGAATTGTGAAAATGTGTGGTTTAATCAAGTTGATATTGGTTTTGTGATTGTTATTCTTATAAATCATAGACAATGGTTGCAATATGATGCTATATTAACATCAAAAACATTGATTTATAATATTCAGTAATCATATTTTAGTCAAAAAGTAAAGTGGGTAAATAGGTAACATGATAACCTTAACCTGACCCGTTTATATTAGACAGGTTAATGGGTAAATTTCATGTCAACCCGTTTAAAAAATACATGGGTAAGGGTCAAGGTTTTCAACCTGTTTAACAAACGGGCTAGGTTTATGTCAAGGGTTTCTCAACCTGTTTAAGTTCAACATGAACACGAATTTGAATGGACCTGACTTGCTAGGCAGTCCTGATTTTGACTATGTTTTGCATAAAGAAAGCCAGGCATTGGCCTGTGGACTCATCAAACAAGGATTAGGAGTTCAGGACTGTCTGCAGAAGAAACAACGTTAGTTGCTTAGCAGTCATTTCATGCTTGTTGGTGCCAATTACTAGAGAGACACAACCAATTCTATCCTGTAATGCTTTCAATGTCATGTCTTGCTGTGAATCTGGGATGAAGAATGAATGACAATGTACTGAGGAGCAGCAGTTAGTTGAACAAGTAATGAACAAAGAAATTTAGCAGACAAAAGGAGTGATGGTCTGACAATGTTCATTAGTTTGAAAAATTTTCAATCAGTTCCACAAGATGAAATGAACGAAGTTGTTATACATGCCTCTCCCCCTTCTTCTAGTGGTCGTCTTCTTTTTTTCTTGGTTGCTGCTCCAGCCCCGGGGCGGGGGGGGCTTAAAATAGAAAAAAATATTCAACACAGATTGAAAAAACTTTGATTGACATTTTTTCATGTTGACCTGCTAATCTGCAGATTTACAGAAGTTGGTATTACAAAAGGCTAATGCAAACAAATGATTATGTCCAGCTCTATTTGAAGTTGGTATTACATGGGAGGCCAAATAATGCCCAGGACTTCTAGACAATACTTAATCCTTCAAGTCAAAGTTCCATTTACCCAAATCATATTGGGTACGGAGGAATGGATAAGCAAAAGCCTGCAATGGCACAAGAATAGAGCCTCGTCTTCGTGCAAGACGGTTGAAACATCCCCACAACTTAGTTATTTTCTTCGTTGTGCCTCAGACTGACACAAAAATGGAATTCAATCTCCTTACTGCATCATTCAACACCCGTTTCTAGCCATAAGAATATTAGCTTTCAATACATTTCTCTTGCTCTCTCTTATTGCTGTCTCGCTATGCCCCATAGCTCTTCCATCATGAAAAGAGATAACTTTCTACCAATAATGCCCACATGAACAAGTTCCGTCTTGAAAATGATGGCACCCTACGTGGGTTCTGATCACAGTAACCGTCTTTCCAGTTTCTGCCACAAGCTTGGCAAAGCGATGGTAATCCCCACAGATGTGCAGTTTCTTTCTGATCCTAATTATGCTCTCCTTGTGCAAGCTCATCAGCCCAATAACAATGGCCAATTTCTCGCTGTGGTATTGATGCGTGCCTTACGTCTGTTCTGCCTCGACATCTTTTAAGACAAAATCTGTGCCTGGGACATAACCCACCCCTCTTAGTTTCATAATCAACTGGTGAAGCTCCCTTGTGATCTCATCAATTGGGCGATGTGACATATCTCTGCATAAGAAAGGACGAATCTTTTTCTTGACCTCAATCTAGCTGCATCCTGGTTCCTTCCCGATTCCTTTTTTTCCTTACAGTCTTACTCAAATCCAAGGCCATCTCCCCATCTTTCAGAAGTTTTGTAAATATTTGACAGTGATATATATGTGGCCACGTCATCTGACACTAGCTTCAAAATTTGCTTTGTAGCATAGCTAGCTATATCTGCATTTTTGTGAACCCTACAAGCACCAAGGAGGGTTCGCCAGGTGACTGCATCGGGTTCACAATTCATTTCATGAAGTAAACTAACAGCATCCTCTCGATTTTACCTGCTCTTCCAAGCGGATCAATCATGCAACCGTAGTGCTCCCTCCCGGGATCAATCCCAAAGAGCTTCTTTGCTGACCAGAAATAGAACCATCTGTCCTCTTAAGAGATCGCCATGACTCCAAGCAAATAGAGCCCCAACAATTGTGAAAGAGTTTGGTCTAGGCCCAGATAGTTTCATCTTCTCAAACAACTCCAGGGCTTCTCTAATGAACCCATTTTGAGCCAACCGGGCAATCATAGTGCTCCAAGTGATGACATTTCTCTCTTTCATGTGGCTGAAAACTAAGCGTGCATCAGCCAAACCATCGCATTTGCAGTACATGTCATAGAAGGGCATTGTTCAGGATTAGATCCTGATCATACTTCAACACATGAACAAGAACTTGCCTTCCTAATTCTAACAATGCTAAGGAAGTCACTGCTCTCAGAGTGCTTGTCAGTGTTGCCTGCTCAGCTTGAAATCCAGCCCTCTTCATCCTCTTGAAGATAAATGAAGCTTCATCCCCAACGCTGTTCTGTGCAAAAGCCCCAATTATCGAGTTCCAAACAACCAAGTCCCCAGTCATAAACTCATTAAAAACAGCCAGTGCATTACCCAATTCACCCCATCTGGCATGGACATTAATCAAAGCACCTCTAACAACCACATCAGATTCTAGATCATACTTGTATACTCCAATGAAGCTGCCTAAGGCTCAACAACCATTGGCAAGATCTCAATATTGCCAAAAATGTATATATATATTTGGTGCAACACTTTCATGAAGCAGCAAAGTCAAGAATTCCAACGCCTTATTGCCTTTCTTAGCATTGGAATAAGTTGATATCATCGTCATTCGCGACACAACGTTTTCCTGAGGCATTTCATCGAATAGCTTCTGTACCTTATCTTGTAGATTGAATTTTGCATACCTATGAGCAACATGGATTGTAAAAACAATTTGGGTTCATGCCCACTGGCTCAACAGATGCTTATTTCTTTAGGCAGCAGGGCTTGCCAGCTATAGGATTTTCTCCCATGAAAAATACTCCAATCCTAGCACATGACCATAATGAGGTACACTGTCATCTCCATTCGCTTATCATTCTCCCTGTTTTGCAATCTGTATAGATATATTATGTGGGCATACTTGACCTTTTCATCTGCATGTGCACTTTCTCTGTCTATTTGCGAATGTTGACAAGAGACTCATAGCTGGATTGGTGAAATATACTGGATTCCATTAATTAACTTCAGAAGTCTTAGATATGACTTCTTTCTTGGTAACCCAAAACAGGAAACCCAAAATGCCATTGTTTGATAAATAAATATCTGGTCCATTCAGAAAGCACCCTTGCAAATACTGCTGATGTGCAATTCATGATAACCATTGTTGCTCCATTTTCTTTATGCCTGATTCTGTGCGCATTAATTAATTGGACTTTGGTTCTTTGTTTGAAATCAACAAATTTCATTACTAAACTTCCATTGCTTTCAAATTGAACTAAACTACTGTGCCATGTGGATGTTTTATGTTTTACTTACTGCAGTACCTAAACCAAGCAGAGTATCTTAAAGGTGTCGATGTGTACATTTCTATCATCAAAGCTTGCGCATCTTATACTACCAAGGCAGAAGCTGAGGCTCTAAAGGATGAGCTGTAAGACGCAAGAGATCAGTTGTGACATTTGCCTGCTGTTAAAAATTCAGAAAAACTGTATTTCAGATTTGGACTTGCCTGCATCAGGAAGATGAGAATGGTTAAGAATCCAGAACTGGTCTATGGGAAAGATTTCCAGCTTTTGGCACTTTTTTGTCTCTCTCGTTTACAGTTTTTGTTGGAACTTGTAATTAGTGGTATACTCTGGAAACAATTGATGTGGTTTTGTATTGCACTATTTGCCTTGGTAAATTAGGTCTTACGTTCAATTTGCGCTCCCCTTTATACATGTAAATATACTATACTGTCCTCTGTGCCTTCTTTGGGTGAAACATCTCCTATAATCCATAATGAATGCCAGCCGTCATAAGAGAACCACCACTTTTGCTAGTCTTTGTTTATGGTGTGCATTGTCGACCACGAAACACCCCCAAGTGGTTCGAGGGCTCTTCTTGCCCTTGCAAGATATTTACAGCTGGTGACATCATTCTTTCGATGGGAAGATTACTAAATTGCAATCATCAAGTATAGAGGATATGGATCCTGCCCTCCACGCCATTACCCCCATCCTAGGCCACCATAGACAGTGTGAGGTGGCGGAGGCAAAGGAGGGGAGTGAAGGAAAGGTTGCCTTGACTTGGAGTTGGACAAGCCAAGACATAGGGAAGTAAATTATGCTCTATTTTTACATGTGAGACCGTAAGTAATCAACCTTTTTTGGACTTTTATAATTAGATCTAAAACAAACTCGTTACCATTGAATTGTACAGAGAGGGTTATATGTCCCAACTGATCATGTCCTATCCTACCCAATTTTTACTAGACACTATTGGCTTGATCTCCATATAATAATACACTTATATTTCAATAGTGAAGAGCTTGGCATGAAGTATGAAGCATCAAGCCTGGCATGAAGATTGTTGGAATACCTATATATATCATATATGGTCCACTGTAACAACCACAGAAGTAGCCACTGCTAAGTAACTGTGTGCTTTGTGATACTATTGTCAAATCAAATGGAAAGAATGAGCAGCAAAAGCATCACGGTCCTGATCTTCCATCTCTGTTTTCTCTCTCTTCTGTTCTCCATTCTCACAGTAGCCAACAACCCATCACCATCATCATCATCTTCATCTTCGTCTTCATCAGCTTCGATCATTTCAAGATTCCAGGAATACCTTCGAATCAACACAGCTCAGCCAAACCCTAACTACTATGAAGCTGCTGACTTCATCCTCTCCCAAGCTAAAGCTCTGTCCCTTGAATCCCAAACCATTGAATTTGTAAAAAACAAGCCCTTAATCTTGCTAAAATGGCCTGGTAAAGACCCCAGTTTGCCTTCTGTGCTCCTTAATTCTCACACTGATGTGGTTCCGGTGGAAATTGACAAGTGGGCTCACCCTCCTTTTGGTGCCCACATCGATTCTCATGGCAATATTTATGCTAGAGGCTCTCAGGCAAGCACTTCTATCAAACTGAGTTCCTTTTCTTTCAATTTTTCGATAAACAATACTGCTTTTATGATTAATATTTGAATTTGGTGAACTTCATCAATTTTTCTCTTAATTCATTGCCAATTTCCCAATCATGGAGTAATGCTAGATGGCTGTTCTTATTCTGGGCAAAAACGCAAGTATGTTTGCAAGCTATAATTTGTGGATCAATGCTGGATTAGCTGGTCAATTGATGTGCATAATGTGTTGCGTGTAGGACACAAAATGTGTGGGTTTACAGCACTTAGAAGCTATTCGAAAGCTGAAGGATTCTGGGTTTGAACCCATTCGAACCATGTATGTGTCTTTCGTGCCAGACAAAGAGATTGGAGGGAGTGATGGTGCTAGGATGTTGGTTAATTCAGATGTGTTCGAGCAAATGAATGTGGGTTTTGTGCTGGATGAGGGTTTGCCATCACCGGGGGGAGAAGTATCGTGCATTTCATGGGGAGAGGTCTCCGTGGTGCTTGGTGATCAAGGCACGAGGGGCACCAGGGCATGGAGCAAAGTTGTATGACAACAGTGCTATGGAGAATTTATTGAAGAGTCTTGAGAGTATAAGGAGATTCCGAGCTTCACAGTTGGATATAATAAAGGCTGGCTTGAAAGCTGAGGGGGATGTAGTTTCGGTAAACATGGTGTTTCTAAAGGCCGGCACACAAACTCCTGCTGTAAGTCTGCACTTTGATTCAACATACACTGCATGTAATCCATGAAGTGATGGAGATAAAAAGTCCTGCAACTCAAATAATTCATATCATTGTAATTATAGTTCACAAATTTTGGTATTAGCATATGTGTATCTGGTAAGCTGGACTTTGATGGGTTGCAGAGGAAGGTGGGATTGTAATTAATCTGACTGTGGCATCTCTAGTACATGCGAGGGCCCTTGATGCTTACATACGCCACTCACCAAAGTACTTGATCTTTTTTTTCAATGTGTGTGTGTGTGTGTTTTGGGGGGGGGGGGGGGATTGGTAACACACAAAATTGGAGGGTTAGCTTGAAAATTTCCTACACCTTGGTGTCTCTGTTCAGTGATTTCCGCAGAGGTGGATTATTGTCATATTGGTACAAGAGTTACAATGTTTCATGAAACTTTGAATTCTGGTTATGGCCCTCGAAGAGTAAATTTCTAGAAAGTTGGCCAAGTTATGATATATGGAGGATATTCTTCTGTCCATCAGGGTTTTGTCATGAATTTGCAACCTTCTGAAGCTGAAGTTGGCTTGGATGTTCGAGTCCCACCGACTGCTGGTCCCATGTCACTTGAAAAACGTATCGCAGAAGAGTGGGCCCCTGCTTCTCGGAACATGACTTTTGAGGTGAAAATCATCTATTGAATTTTTATGCTATTAGTTTGCATGAATCATGATAATCATCCATCACTCTTATTTTGGTCCATGCCATACCGATAGTATGACTCTGAATATAATTACACTGGTCATTGGTGACTTCAGTTGTGTTTCAGGTTTTGAACTTGAATGGAGAAACTGCCATCACCGTTATATGTCTTATTGGGTATTATTTTTGTTATCTATTTTTCTTAGCCTTTTTACAGTTTGACCAATTTAAATGAAACTTGAGCAGTTCAAGCAGAAGTTTGCTGTGCTTGACAAATTTGGGAAGCCAGCCCTCACAGCTGCTGATAGTTCAAATCCTTGGTGGGTGCTCTTAGAAGAAGCTGTCTGTAGTGCTGGTGAAAAGCTCGAAAAGCCCGAAATCAACACTGGCTCAACAGATGCTCGTTACTTTAGGCAATGGGGCTTGCCAGCTATAGGATTTTCTCCCATGAAAAATACCCCAGTCCTAATACATGACCACAATGAGGTACATTCTAGCTTCTATTCATTCTCTTATTGTTTCTCCTCTATCTGTATCAACATATTCTGACAGTCAATTGAGTATATGTGCAGTACTTAAACCATGCAGAATATCTTAAGGGAGTTGACGTATATATTTCAATCATCAAAACGTATGCATCATATACTGATACAAAGCGAGATAAAGCCTCCAAGGATGAGTGATAAAGACATTGGTTACAACCTGCTTCTGCCGTCAGAATTCAGAAGACTAGATTTCGCATTATGCCATTTTGACTATGTTTTGCATAAAGGAAGCCAGGCATTGGTCCATGGCACTCATCAAACAAGGATTAGGACTGACTGCGGAAGAAACAGCGTTAGTTGCTTAGCAGTCATTTCATGCTTGTTGGTGTCAATTACTTGAGAGACAGAACCAATTCTACCCTGTAATGCTTTCAATGTCATATCTTACTGTGAATCTGGGATGAAGAATGAATGACAATGTACTGAGGAGCAGCAGTTTGTTGAACAATTAATGAACAAAGTAATTTAGCAGAAAAAAGGAGTGATGGTCTGAAAATGTTCCTTTGTTTGGAAAATTTTCAATCAGTTCTACAAGATGAAATGAACAAGGTTGTTATACATGCCTCTCCCCTTTCTTCTGGTGGTCCTTTTCCTTATTCTGCTGTTCTGACTATGCTCACATTAGGAAGGTACGCATAGCTGGTGACACTCATCAAACAAGAGCCGGGTATGATTGAAAGGGAAACAACAGTAGTTGCTTTGGACTCATTTATGCTTGTTAGTGTCAATTGCTAGAGAAAGGGAGTCAATTCTACTCTGTACTGCTTCATCCCTAGGAGTAAATTTGTGATGCCAATTTATGATGGATGAAGCAGTTCGGTTGAACTAGTGTTGCTGGCATGTGTTGGCTTTCACTTTCTACTGCCTTGAAATTTTCTCTCCGACATGAAATTCACTGTAAATAAAGTAATTTGACAGTCGAAAGGACTGATGGTGTGATAATGTTCATTAGTTTGGAAAACTTTCAGTCAGTTCTACAAGATGACATCAACAAAGTTAGTGTGCTTACCCCCCCCCCCAACACTTTCTTTTAGAAAAGAGATCTTTTTCTGTTGTTTTTTTTTTTTTTTTGGGGGGGGGGGGAATAGAAAAAAAATCAACAAAGATTAAAGAGCATTTCTTCATATTGACCTGCCAATCCGCAGATTTACAGAAGTTAGTATTACAGAAGGCCGACGTTTAACCAATGATTCTCTCTAGCTACATTTGAAATTGGTATTACAAAAGGCCAAAAAATGCCCAGGGTTGCTAGGCAATACTTATCCTTCTATTCAAAGTTCCATTTACTCAAATGATAATGGGTACGGATCTAAAAGCAATAAGGCCTACATCAACACAACAACAGAGCTTCGCGCGAAATGGTTGAAACATCCCCATAACCTAGTTATTTTCTCCTTTGCACCTCAGACTAAGACAAGGATGGAATTCAATCTCCCTCGCTGCATTATTTAATAGGTGTTTTTTGCATACTCACAAATAGATCAAAGAAAAAGGAGATTGTCAGCTTTCAATATGTTCTGTTTCCCGCTCTTATTGCTCAACATGCCCGCATAGCTCTCCCATCAAGAACAGAGATGGCTTTCTACCAATAATCCCCACATGAACAAGTTCCATCTTGAAAATGATGGTACCTTACGTGGTCTCTGATCACAATAACCCTCTTTTCTGTTTCTGTCACAAGCTTGGCAAAGTGATGGCAATCCCCACAGATGCGCAGGTTCTTTCTGATCCTAATTATGCTCTCCTTCGGCAAGCTCATCAGCCCAAAAACAATGGCCAATTTCTCACTGTGGTACTGAAGCGTGTCTTCCTTCTGTTCTCCCTCGACATCTTTTAAGACAAAGTTTGTGTCTGGGACATAACCCACCCCTCTTAGTTTCAGAATCAACTTATTAAGCTCCCCTGTGATCTCATCAATTTCGGGATGTGACATATCTCTGAATGTGAAAGTGTGAATCTTTTTATTGACTTCAATCCAGCTGCATCCTGGTTCCTTCCTGATTCCCTTGTCCCTCATAGTCTTTCTCAAATCCAAGGCATCTTTCCATCTTTGAGAAGTTTCGTAAACATTTGACAGTAATATATATGTACCCACGTCATCTGGTTCAAGCTTCAAAATTTGCTTTGCTGCATAGCTAGCTATATCTGCATTTTTATGAACGCTACAAGCACCAAGGAGGGTTCGCCAAGTGACTGCATCAGGTTCACAATTCATTTCATGAAGTAAACTAACAGCATCCTCGAGTTTGCCTGCTCTTCCAAGTAGATCAATCATGCAACCATAGTGCTCCCTTCCGGGATCAATCCCAAAAAGCTTCTTCATTGACCGAAAATAGTACCATCCCTCCTCTAAGAAACCGCCGTGACTACAAGCAAATAGAACCCCAACAACTGTAATATAGTTTGGTCTAGGCCCATATAGTTTCATCTTCTCAAACAGGGCTAGGGCTTCTCTACTGAACCCATTTTGAGCCAACCCGGCAATCATAGTGCTCCAAGTGATGACATCTCTCTCCCTCATTTGGCTGAAAATTCCATGTGCATCAGCCAAACTGCCACATTTGCAGTACATGTCTAGAAGGGCATTGTTGAGGATCAGATCTTGATCAAATTTCAACACATGGACATGAACTTGTCTTCCCAATTCTAACAATGCCAAGGTAGTCACTGCTCTCAGAGTGCTTGTCAGAGTCGCCTGCTCAGCTCGAAATCCAGCCCTCTTCATCCTCTTGAAGAGTCTCAAAGCCTCATCCCCATTACTGTTCTGTGCAAAAGAACCAATTATCGAGTTCCAAACAACCAAATCCCCAGTCATAAACTCATCAAAAACAGCCAGTGCATGACCCAACTCACCCCATCTCGCATAGACATCAATCAAAGCACTTCTAACAAACACATCAGATTCTAGACCGTACTTGAATATACTACAATGAAGCTGCCTAAGGCTCAACAGCCCATCACAAGCTCTCAGAACCGCCGAGAATGTATACATATTTGGCGCAACCCCTTCACGATGCATCAAAATCAAGAACTCCAGAGCCTTATGACTAATCTTAGCATTGGAGTAAGCCGAGATCATCGTCGTCCACGACACAACGTTTCTCTCAGACATTTCATCGAACAGCTTCTGTGCCTCATCAAGTAGATTGAATTTCACATACATATTAAGCAACATAGAAAGTACAAACAATTTGGGTTCATGCCCATTTGAGAGTAAATGCTTATGAACAAGCTTCCCTTCCTCAACTGCTCTATTAGAAATGCAGCATTTGATGAGCTTAGAGTAGGCAATATAATCTGCCCATAAACCCTGTTTTTCCAAGCATTGCATGGCATTCATGGCTCTGGGTAAATCTCTCTGATAGCAAAATCTGGTGAAATCATCCACCAAGTGGGCAAATTTTGGCTCACATTTTGGTAAGATTGCTGGTACAGAGTACTGACGTAATAGCAACACACAGATTCTCTCAAAAGATTGTAACTTTAAGAATAATTTCATAACTCAAACAGCTTAAATCCTGGTATATCATTTCTGGGATTTACACACAAAATCGCTAATTGGCGAATTTGGGGAAAATTTGACGAACCCAGAAAATTTTTGTGTCGCTGAAATTGAGACATTGGACTTGGAATTAAGAATCGCTGTCTTTCTATGAAAACTCAAACACAGTTCACAATTTGATGGCCCACATTAGACTTTGGGCTCTGCTATTTGAGGCCCACTTATTCTATTGGGCCCCTATATCTCTCTTCTATGTTGCCATTACTGTATTTGGTACCCTAATCCTGATTATAAATAGTTAATTACTTTGATTAAGGCCAGGTGTCAAATGTCTTAATCATGGAATCTTATCCATAAAGGCAGCTGCTTTAATTAGGTGAATTCAGGCCAAGTGTGATGATCATAGTCGGCTATTTAAAGAATGCTTCCTTTTTAGTGTTTTATTTCTCATTTTCTCTGCAATTGAATGTAGGTTATATAGATATTAAATCATAAGAAAACATATATATATATATATATATGTATATATTGATGGTGGAGAAATTTTGAGTAGGGGGAATCAACAGTTCAAATCATCAATAGTTAAGTTTAAAGATGTGATGATTTAATGTTTTATCAACTATCCATCATATAAGGGTACACAATTCTTGAATGAGACCGTCTCATGTAAAAATTATTGTAGGATAGATTCATTTGAGAATGACTTATTAAAAGTTTTGAAATAACTAATTATATATCTTAGAGTGACTTTTTCACTTATAATTGACTAATAATTTATCTGTAAATATCACAGTAATTTTCTAAATGAACTATTAGTAACTTTGACTACTATTAAGAATAACCATAAAAGTGTACATCTCATAATATATCTTATGTAAGACGGCCTCACCCATAACTTATTATGTGGATAATACTTACGAAAAAAAACCAAGTACAGAAAGAATAGCAAAGTGAATGTTTGTTAGCTATGTTGAAAAGGGTTCTAAGCACAAAGATTCAAATAAGAAAAGAGCAAACTAAAATTAGTATTTTTATGTGCAAATACAGCTAAATCTCTACCACAATTACATTCTAGGAGAAACATAATACACCAATTTCAGCTCCAAAAACCCCCAAAAAAAAAAAATTCCAAAAATTGAAATTTCAAAAAAAAAAAGGAGAAAAACACACATTTCAATTCACTTAGCAGGAGGAGCAGTCACAGCAGGAGCAACTGCAGTATAGGCAGAGTTGTGAGCAGTGGATGAAGAAGAACCCAATCTTCGCCGACGAAAACGCACCGCCAAAAGAACCGCCGCAACCAATAAGAGAACGACACCTGTGCCCCCACACACCACCGTGGCAACCATTAATGCCTTCCTCACTTTATCCTCCTCTCTCTCCGGCGTCTCTCTCCACCACGAATCCGTCGCCGTAGAGCTCGAATTCCACCGCGGAGGTGGCGGCATCTTCGCCGGCGGAGGTTCTTGTTTTCCGATGAAGAACGCCGCCATCTCTGGTGACTTTGCGGGAAGGTTCTGGAAGCGGAGGCCGTGTTGCGATGGCCGGAGCTCCCTCGATTCTACGACGATGATGATTGCCTGAATTGCGATGATCAGTGTAATGATCGCCGTCGCCGGAACATCATATCGCCGGATTCCGATCATTGTTGGCAGTGATTAGGAATAATTGATGCAAAATCTTGGTTTTATTTTGTTTTGGTGGTTTTTATAGGGGAGGAGAGTTCGGCTTGGAAGGTTGGAGAATAGAGATGATTTATTAAATAAAAGAATTGGTGAATAGTGAAAAATTGGGGGGGGGGAAAAAAAAAGCTTGACCAGTGAGAACAGTTTATACGGGTAAAACATTGGTCTAATCTTTTATTAGACCGTTGTATGCTAGTTGGATAGTTCACTGGAAATCCGTGAATTGATTAAATTCTATATTTGAATCTTCTACTTTTAAATTTCATTGATATTGATCCGATTTGACTAGTTAAATCACTCTAGATGGAGGGTGAATAAAGTGATTATGAAAGTCAGAAAACAATCAAAATAGAAATACGAAAAATAAATGTGGACAAGACATGAGTAACTTTTTAACGTGGTTAGTCTCAACCCCGCTTAGGCCGCACCTAGAGTTCTTTAATTCTAGGATTAACTCAATTTTATTAGAAGAGATTACGCAATTTTAGAGTACACTTACTTTAAGTTTTAAGTCACAAGTTGATACTATCAACAAGGCTTGGTAGAGTTGACATTTCAACTCTATGATTCCACCTAATTACAACTTTGAATAATATAACTCAAATGAATGGATAGGAAATTAAACCTCAAAGAATGCAAGTAAGTATTGTTGCTTGTGCTCTCTCTTTTATCTCCTTCAGCTGTAGATTCCTCTCAATTTATAGCCAAATGATATTGAAGAGGTTGCAAGAATATTTAGAAAGTGACCGTTGCATCAAATAAGTAATGTTGATCTCCCTATCATTTCAATGCTTTGAAGTCCGCCTTTTAAGCCCTTGAAATCTACAACTTTGCTCAATGTCGACCCCTTGATTTTCAACGGCTACTTGCCATATTTTGAACTGAATATCTTGCTAAGAGAATTATTTAAAAGTTTATTTTTAGCAGCACAATCTTTCAAAATATAAATTTAAAAAATATTATCATAATTAGGGAAATCTTGACATTGATAAATAGAGAATTATAATCCCATACTCAAATTTCAATCGCAAAATATAATATCATAAAGATCATATATTCAAATTTGAACTAAACTATCTCAAGGATATTATGATACCTTATATAAAATCAATTAAGCAATACTATATATATATATATATATATATCCACTTAGAATCATAACATATTTAAACAATGTAAATATTAAGATAATCCAAATATAACATGATGAATATATCAATTGATAAATTCTTTTTTATCTTTCATCAAAATATATTAATAAATTTTTTGAGAAATCAGTTTGTTGATACCCAATACACTTATAACTACAGAGTAAATATGCTTTTGGTTAATATAGATAAATATTCTTACATGTTAAATATTAGTGATATTATTAGTTGAGTTAGTTAAGATCTAAATGTACATGAGTTTTTTATTTTAAAGTTTTGTTCAATAAATTGTTTACATTTGGATGATACAGATCTAGCAATATTCTGTAGCCATCATTCCTTATTTCTTTAAGTTTGGTGTGCTATTACTAATGTATTTTAAATAATCAAATATTAAGCCTTTTAAATAATATATTATATAAATCAAATTAAAACGCTAGAATGGATGAAAAAAAACATACGCACTCCCAAACAACAATTGCTACACAAAATTTTAAATTTCCACCTCCATTCTCAAAATTGAGAAAAGGATGTGCTGACTTCTAAGGCACCTCTAATTCTTCTAGACACGCACTATTGTTTTGGCCATTTCTTTTTTGATTGTCACACACAAGTTTATTCATGTGATGGCAATGTTTCAGTTCATTTCCTTTGGCTTCCATTGTGAAAACTCTTCCCCACTCTCAAATACCCCCATCCTAGTCGTAGAACAAATTACAAAACCTAGTCCACGTCCATCAAGATCAAATGGCACTAGAACCTTGAATCCCAATTCAAGTCCCACACTTTTCTGTCACCCCCCCCCCCCCCTTTTGCAATCTGAAAAACAAACCAAAACCCTTTTGGTGATTGCCCTTCATGCCAGCCAAACTAATCTTCCCAGAATTTGATTTCAAATAGCATAGAGAGAGAGAGAGAGAGAGAGAGAGAGAGAGAGAGATGTCGTTGAGGATTAAAGCAGTGGTGGACAGGTTCGTGCAGGAGTTGAAGGAAGCGTTGGATGCAGACATACAAGACCGAATCATGAAGGAGAGAGAGATGCAGAGTTACATCGAAGAACGAGAGCGTGAAGTTGCCGAACGTGAAGCTGCTTGGAAGGCTGAACTTTCTCGTCGTGAGGTACCCACTTTCCTTTTTCCCCATTTTTTTGGGTCTAATTTCGATTATTGTTTAGTATAAGCTGGGAGATTTGTTTTTTCAATCTGGGTTTTTTTTTTGAAGGCTTTGTTTGTTGGGTGTTTTGCCCATTGAATTCTATGTTTCTGCTGTATAAAGCTGTGTTTTTGTTGCTGAAATGGGTAATGGAGGAAACCTTCCCTAGTAATATATCTGTGGTTTGATGGGATGCTTTACTTGTTTGTGATTGCTTGGGATTATAATCTGGGTGTTTTGAAGGCTTTGTTCATCGGGTGTTTTGCCCATTGAATTCCATCTTTCTGTTTGCATAAAGCTATGTTCTTTTAACTGCTGAAATGATGATAGCGAAACCAAGTTTTACAATTTTTGTGAGGGTTTCATGGATTGCTTCACTTCTTACGGATTACTTGGGAATTTGGGACTGTTTTCTATCTGGGTTCCCATCATTCTGTTTAAAGACGACTTTTTGACGCGTGAATTTTGGTGTTGCACGCAAGTTTTGGCCTGTAATACGTGCCGTAGCCTCACTGCAGATGCTTCATGAATTCAGTATATGAGTTTGGAGTGTTCAATATGATCGGATGCTATATTGGTTAAAGGAGGAAAGAGATAGTAACAAGAGTTTATCATGATAGAAATCAGGTGGTATACTAGAATTAAACTCGCAACTGTTAAAGGATGACTTGGAATATATGGAGTTTATGTGATCTCCTTGGTTTACTTGGTTGGTATGAGTTAGCATTGGAAGGTGTATTGTTCAGGATGATTAAGATGTGAGCTATGGAGAAATGGAACTTGTGGTAGCTTTTATTTTGAGGTATAGAAAATTTGGGAAGTGACTCTGAAATTCTATGGCTTGCTTTCATAGTCATTCTGCTTGTATCTATTCTATGTTACCCAGGTACGCTAGTCCTATTGATACAAGTGCTTGACAATTCGAATTTCAAATGCAGGATTCTTGTGGTCAGTCCAGTGGCTCTAGGATTCAATTGTATCCCACTTGTTGTGGGTTGGTTTCTTTACTTTAGTATTCATATTTAGGTTTTAAGGAGTGATTCGGGATTAGGATGTTTGGGTCACTAAAATGGTTTCTTTTTGCGTAAGTAATCATTAATTTTGCTTGTTTAACTCTGGACATAATATATGAGATGCATGCTTGGAGAGGGGATAGATGCTAAGACATTTATCAATGAGGGCATCCCAGAGGAGAATTCACTGTTAACTTAGCAGAATCATGACTAGTTGGCAACAATCAAGAGTCTTGCAAACTTATACTGTTCGTTCGTAGCTTTGATAGTTGGCACTAGCCTTATTATTGGTTCGTAGCTTTGATAGTTGGCACTAGCCTTATTATTGGTTTCTCGAAAAGGGCTATCCAAGACTATCTCCCAAGTCTTAACTACTGGAGGGGCCCATCCTTTGTAATCCTGTAAATCTATGTTGATCCGAATGAAGAGCCCTTTTCTTGTTGAATTCTCAGAAAGCCAGGAACCCTTGCCCCCTGAAATAAGTTTGATGATATTGGTAAGTACTAAATACATATGTCTATACCTTGGACTTAAGGACTCCTGCCTAGGCAGAGTGTCGATGATAAACGCACTTACTATGAAGCAAAAGCATGCTCAATTGTTGATATCTTATATGATCCATCCATTTTGCTCCTTAGTTTCTTTTGCATCTCCTGCATTGTTGGAGTTGTTTTCTGAAGTAGAGATTAATGGGATCAGATGGTCTGTGTGTTGTTGAACAGCAGCTTCCTAGTGACTAACTGAAGTTTTTTAATATTTTTGCCTTAGAATTTCAAGATAAGTTGGAATGGACCATCAGAGATGTCCATTCTTCTGCACTACTTCTTTAGTGGGTGAACTAGATGGTTTTTCTGCTGCCTATTTCCTCCTAAAGTTTGCATGTTTTGCGCCCTTGCAACATGAACATCCGGTTTTTAATGCTTATTCAACTGAAAAAGTTTATCAATGTTACGGTTGCACAGAAACGTAGGATCTCTGCCTCCTGTTATAAGTACGATGATAAATACATGTATCCATACCTATGGACTCTAGAGAGTTCTGCTTACGCAGGGTGTTGATGAAAAACACTTACTAAGCTAGTGGATCCTCAACGATTATGACAATCCGCATCTTGTGTGGCCCATCTATTGAGCTTCTCAGTTTCTTTTACATCTCCTAAGTGATGGAGCTGTTCTATGAATTATAAGTTGATGCCATCATGGAATGTTCAATATTAAAAACATTCTTCTGCACACTTTGGCCAAGTACCTTACAAAGAGACTCTTGTTTTTCTGACGCTTATTTTTCCACTAAAGTTTGCATCTTTTGCACATCCAGAGCCTGAGATTTCAGTTGGTAAAACTTATTTGGTTGAAAAAACTGATCAGTGTAAAGGTTGTGATAATCGTGGCGTGGCAAATTCAGTCAGATTAAAACTATGACCAGAGCTCTGACACTTTTCTTTTTTCAGCGAAGACATTTGGGTTGCGTTGGAAAAGTATAGGTCAAGGTGTTGTTTTTGTGCCTTGTTTTGTCGATCCATCATCTTATTGAATAAGCTAAATTTGTTCTTCACTTGAAGGCAGAAATTGCTCGTCAAGAAGCCAGACTAAAGATGGAGAGAGAGAATCTGGAAAAGGAGAAGAGCGTCCTCATGGGAACTGCATCAAATCAAGATAACCAGGACGGAGCCCTTGAAATCACTGTCAGTGGTGAGAAGTATCGATGTCTCAGGTTCTCAAAGGCTAAGAAATGATTGCTCAATTGATTTAAGCTTAAAGCTCATCAGCCTGAATAGCAAAAATTCCCAGTCAGTTTTGGCGCTGTATGCGGCTAATGTCTTAATGCTGAAGCTCATCCTCAGATCAGAATCAAGGGTTTTGTACATTTCAGTTCAATTATTTGTATCACATTAGCCTATTCATTATTGCAGTATCAACAGATATAAGTGTATGTGCCGCCATATCATCTTGTTTATCAATTGAAGAAATGTCCTGCAGACTGTAGTTAGCTGGGTTCTTACTGGGTGTTTTACCAGTTTTGGATATGGGTGAGGAGCTGATGATTATAATATTAGCAGGTTAAAATTCCAACTCCACGGAAAATATTTCGGAATCATAAGATAGAAATTAAAAGAGCCTGCAAAGTTCGGGACTTCTCAATAAATTTAACTCTTAAAAGTATCATGTCCGCGTTGTACAAATTTTCAGGCTTAGCTGTGAGTCTTTCTCAGTAGTCCTATTCTAGATAGTGTTCCATGAATATAAACATTACTAGTAATACTAGAATTTTACGGATGAGGATATTCAAAATACAAAATGTTAGAAGCTCAAGAAAAATAATGATTATATATATATATATATATATACACACACACACACACACACACACACATATATATACATATATATATGCACATACATACACACACACACATATATATATATATAATGTAATTATGAGGAATTCATGTGTTGAATACTTCTTTTATATGTGATGTAAGGACTGATACTGATATAATTTGAATCAAATTTTTTGAAGCATGTTACATAACCATTGTCCTGGATCGACAAATAAGGACAAAGACTGTTAGTTTATAGAGTGGGCTACTCCATCCATTGACAATTGATTTTGTGTTGGAACATCACTTGAGCTATAACAATGATATCAGAACCGTTGATCTTGTGCCTCTTAATAGAGCTAATCCACTGGTTGTATCTCTGAGTAATCTCACTTAAGCTGTAACAAAGAAGCTTTCAAGTATTGTACCAATTATTTTAACTGGCACACATTTATGTGTGAAACACGAATAAACAGACTTAAATGCAAGAAAGTTGGTAAATTAAATGCAAGTAATTTTGCCAATATGGTTGTCATTAATGAAATCCCTAAGGAATAGGAAAAGAGAATTAAAAAAAAAAAAAAAAAAAGGTTCGTCCATGGATAGAGAAGCTAGAAACACCACGCACACAAAAAAAAAAAAGAAAGAAAAAAGAAAGTGGGGCCCGACTTCGATTCTTTGTTGATCGAGTCCATTCTTCCATTTCTACGCGAACTTCTCACTCTCTCTCTCCAACAGGGGATTTCTTTCTAGAATTTAGAGAGAGGATTTAGAGAGAGAATCAATGGAGAGTTCGTCAGAATTGGTGCCATTTCCATTGTTGATCGAGTCCAACTACAGAGCTTGCACCATTCCTTACAGATTCCCCTCCGATAACCCTAGAAAAGCCACTCCTACTGAAATCGCCTGGATCGAGCTCTTCGCCAATTCCATCCCTTCTTTCAAGTAATCTCTTCGTTTTGCTTGTTAACTTGCTTTGAATCTGAAATGCTGCATTTTTTTTTGTGAGTTAGAACCTTGATTGTGAAAATTTGTTGTGAAATTTTGAATTTTGTCGATTGTGCATGCTCAGATTTATTTTGCTCATGATGGTTGTTGAGTATAGCGATTGGCGTAGTGTGTAAAATCCTATGTGGAAGATCGCAGTCTCCTGTTTTTGTAATTGCTTGATTGATTTCTGTTGAACTGGTAGTTTTCTATCACTGTTCTCGCAATAGGATCATTGGATGGGCATCTTTGCAGTCTGCATATTTCAAGTTCTGGTTCCATCTTGGAGTGAAGTAGGAAAGTTTCTAGCTGATCGCATAATAATTTCTTAAAAGATGGAAGATGGTATAATTTATTTGTATCGGAACCATGGAGTAAAAAAGTACGAAACTTTATTGGTGAATGGCGTGGAAGTTCATCTGTGAATAGAACTAGTACATGAGACTATAGATTTTTCTCAAGGAGACCATGCCATGCCTCTGAAAGGTGTAATGGTGCGAAAGTTTTAGTTGGGATGTAGAAGAAAATGATCAGTTCAGTTAGATGCATTGAGTGGAAGATGAAAAGAAGATTATTGAGGCGGAAGGAGGACTTTTTGAGACTATGATTTTGGAGGACGTTGCTTGAGTATGGCATGGTATGAATATGTGGGTTTTTGGCTTGTGCTATCATATTCCCATGTAAGAGGAACTTTGTGGTGCTAGCGAAAAAAGCTTGATGGCTTCGGGGGGGGGGGGGGGGGCGCGGAAGGGGGTTGAAGGTTTACAATGTATTCTTCCAGAAGCTGTGTCATTCACTTTTGTGTGGTATTTCATGATTCTTTAGGTTTTTGCTTTATTGCTGATGCAGAACTGCTTGGGCTTGAATAGTGTTTTTTGCATTTTGCCTATTGATCAGATCTTCCTTCTTCTTTTTGGTACTATTCCAGGAAACGGGCAGAGGATGATGAGACTGTTCCAGATGCTAAAGTTAGAGCTGAAAAGTTTGCACAAAGGTACTTTTGCTTCCTCTATGCACCTTTCTTCTTAGTTGTTTGTGAATACAAAAATATGCTGGACATAGTTGATCTGATAATTTTTCTTGCAAAGAGTGAAAGACTAATTTCAGTTGATCTTGAGATGTGAAAGAAAGTCCCTCCTTCCAACCCCCGTTTTTGCATTTGATTGAATTTCCTTGAATTTAATTGTTGTGCCTCTTGTGTTGTATAGTTGACATTCATTTTGATCAAATTGAGACCAGTTGTGTTGATGTTTCATTTTAATAATCTGTTGGAAGGAAGAACCTTGGGAAATTCACTTTCATTTGGTCTACTACATTTGGGTTAGGGGTTTCTTTGTCTTATCATTAGCTTGTGTTTCTGTTGTAGTTGCCTTATGCATTAGTCTGAAAGGGCTATGTGGTGTATATTAATTAGTATAAAATGCTTTTTTATGTTTTATTATCTGATCTCCGACTTAGTTGTTGGCTTGGGAACTTTATGTTTAGAGGACTTCTTGAATTTGTCTTCTTAGTCCGGAAGGTGGGAGTTAATTAGCAGGGAACTGAAGAAGCATTGAAGTTCTATTTGTTATGTCTGATCCTCTAATAATACACGCCTATGTAGGAGTTCATTCCTTTTGAATTGTCTCTTACCTCCTGTGTTATCGTTCTTTTAAAAAAATTGAAGAGAAGATTATGCTTAGGCACTTTCAGGCAGCATTGGTTATTTGCTCAATTGCATCATGACTTAGTTTAAAACATAGCGATGAAATAGTTCTGCATTCTCTAATCGCTTGATCCTAAAAATAATATTTGAATCCTTATGAATTTCTTGTTATGGAGTTTTATTTTAGAGTTTCTTTTAAAAGAGGAGATTAGGAGAAACACCAGTTTTTCTTCTGTGAAATAACACCAAATTTTGTTAGTTCTTATTGTGATTTGTTATCATCTGGTTGATTTGATATTATTTATGTTTGCACAGGTATGGAGAGATACTTGAAGATATGAAAAAGGATCCTGAAAGTCATGGTGGACCACCAGATTGCATTGTAAGGATTACTTGAGGAAATCATACTGAGACTCTTCCTCTGGTTTCTGTTTATTAATGTGAGTATGTAACTGTGTACTCTTATCTGCCTGACAAATGTTTTGGTGGGAATTCAGCTTCTTTGCAGGCTTCGTGAGCAAGTGCTTCGGGAACTAGGATTCAGGGACATATTCAAAAAAGTGAAGGTACATATTGCTATTTATGTGTTTGACAATTAGTTCCATCTATTATATTCTGTAATGTTGCAAATATTAGGGCAATTTTTACTGGTGTAGAGTATCATGGGCAATTAACATATATTCTGATTGTGCTTATGTGTGTTTGTGTCTATGTATGTAGCTAGGTGCATTAGATATGGGATGTTTTACCCCCTCTTTGTTCATTTAATTTTTCATGCCTGCTGTAGGATGAAGAGAATGCAAAGGCTATATCTTTATTTGGCGGTGTGGTCAGCCTCAATGATGCTATTGAGGATCCAGTGAAGCGTGTGGAGAATTTGGTTAGAGGCATATTGGCTGGGAACATATTTGACCTTGGTTCTGCACAGGTACCTATGCTTTCAGCTTGAAGCACTCTAAAATGACAGTTTTAAGGTTTTCTGATGTACTTGTGGAACCAAGAATAGTTGCTTCAGAACTAGATTCTCAGAAATAAACTAGTAGATTGCACTTTATTTGGATGCTTGCTTATTTTTATTGTGACTTATCACGGAGTACAAGTCACTTTGAATCCGGTGCTTATGCAAGTATTTCTATGTGGTATACCTTGAAGCTTGCAGAGGTATTCTCGAAGGATGGGATGTCCTTTTTAGCAAGTTGTCAGAACCTTGTCCCTCGTCCATGGGTTATTGATGATCTTGAGACCTTCAAATTGAAGTGGAGTAAGAAGTCCTGGAAAAAGGCAAGTTCCATTTGTTGCTAACCTAATGATGTGACTAAATTTACTCCAAATTAATTTTTATCTATATGCTGACATTGTTTTGCTTACTTTTTTATGACAGGCCATCATATTTGTCGATAATTCGGGAGCGGACATCATCTTGGGGATTTTACCATTTGCTAGGGAGTTATTGCGACGTGGTACACAGGTTTGTTTCAGATAACTTATTCACTATTCACATAGACAGTGTGAGACAGTGTGTTCTGACGTGAAAAATAGGTGCACTTTACCAATGGCATGACGGGTACAGCATTGTACCATCTGCAGTTGAACTTCCTCACTTATTGTAGCATAATAACAATGACATCTAGTGCGAATCTTGCCATTGACAGGTTTACAGAAGCCAAAGATGAAGAAACTCTTAAACCTAACTGATTAAGACTAGCACAGAGGCTTCTTTTCTTTAAGCTCCCAACAAAAAACAATTTTTAAAAACTAGCTGATTGTAGTATGGAAAATATTAGTCAAATATATTAAATAGTAGTTGGGTGGACTAGTACGAGTAGTACACTACCGGCAGTACTGATCCTGATATATAGTTAATAATTAGGATTTAGATAATGAAGACAAATTAAGTTTGTGGGAACAATTACCTAAACAGTGTAATTTAACGAGTTGGTCCTGATTTCCTAATGAAGTTCAAGAGTGGTGTAAAATTGAATCGCCGTATTGCTTGGTGTGAGTTGCAATTGTCAGATTTGCTATTTTATTCATATTATAGGCTAATAGCTCAGGAATTCTCTTGAAATCCAATTGTGTTTGTGTCACAGTTTCAGTGACAGCTCTGTAGTAGTGTAGTCTAGGGGTTTGCGCAATGATGACCATTTTAGACTTGATTATTCTCTGTTTGGAAACCTCTGAGTTCTATCTAGGACATGGCATTCAGATATACCTTTTATTTGATTTCACAAGTTACCTAGAGAAGATCTCTCTAGTGCCAATATTTAGCTGCATAACAGTAACACTGATAATGGTTCGTAACAACAGGATTACCCCCCCCCCCCGGGAACCCATAAGAAAAATTATTCATCTCTAGGTTGGCACGACACGGCACGACAATTTTTGCCTCTGTTTGTTTAGTTATCTTTTTGTTGAGTCACAATTTTTGCCTCTGTTTGTTTAGTTATCTTTTTGTTGAGTCACTTGGATTAGCTTTGAGATTATAATTTTCTGCCCCTAGTCATCATTGAGTCTTCCGTTTTATTTACTCTACATGTTGTGAGTTGTGACCATGTGCAACAATTTTTTCTGGAATAACTCCAATGCAGGTTGTGTTGGCAGCTAATGAATTGCCTTCCATCAATGATGTTACATATACAGAATTGTTTGAAATCATATCAAAGGTAATGGAACATCTTTCAAAATCTCTCCCTTATTCCCTCCCTTGTCTTGGTGCCATTCCTTTTTTTGCGGGCGGCTGAATCTGATACATCTGTTTCCTTTGCCAGTTGAAGGATGAAAATGGACAGCTCATGGGTGTAGATATTTCGAAACTATTGATTGCCAATTCTGGGAATGATTTACCGGTTAGAAAAAGCCTGCGATAACTGTTAGATGCCTTTTCTTTTGGAGTTCTGTCTGATGATTGTTTCCTCCATGTAACCTCTTATCAGGTTATTGATCTTACAAGAGTGTCGCAAGAACTTGCCTATCTAGCTGGCGATGCAGATCTAGTTCTCCTGGAAGGGATGGTATGTTCATGTTATGAGCTCTTTATCTCCCCCCCCCCCCCCCCCAAAAAAAAAAGGTTCATGTGATGAGCTTTCCTACCCTTTTGGCATCTTCAGGCCCAGCTTCACTTTTTCATTGTTTTTCAACCTGTTTGTTACGCTTCAATCTTCAGACACAACACAGAACTTTTGGATTGGTGTAATGTCTCTGAGTGGGATGTTTTGAATTCATTTTACTGAAAGGTACATATGTGGGTGAGGTAGTGTTAAACTTCATTACTAATAGAACTTTGGGCCTTGTATCTAGATTTTATAAATTTGATTTCACATGTAACTGCAACCTTCAGCATGATTTCATGTTGATAGTCTTGCTGGTGGGCAACCACATGTCCTTAAAGTCATGTGTAATTCCTGTAGTAAAGACAATTTTGAAATAATTCTTTACTATTATTCATTGCTTTTGCAGGGTCGTGGAATAGAGACCAACCTTTATGCTCAACTCAAGTGTGACTCCATTAAGATTGGAATGGTACTTATTCGGTTTATGTCGGTGTTGCTTTTATTTGGCCCAACTAGAGGAGCTGACTCATTTTTTGTTTTTTTCTGTGCTGTACTCAGGTTAAGCATCCCGAAGTTGCCCAATTTCTGGGTGGAAGGCTCTATGATTGTGTTTTCAAGTACAATGAGTTTTCTGGTTAACACATTGACTTTGTCGGAAATTATTTACCTCTTCTCACGGTTGAACATTCAAGATATGTGACATCCGGATTTTGATCAAGCATCTAGTTCTTTTATGTACAGCCAACTCTCTCTATTTGCAGCTTATGACCAAGTTAGATGGGAGGTTATATATATGCTGATTTTGCCATGTATTTGTTTTCATGTGCATCTGTCTGCCTCAACATTTGTCTACATCTAACTGCATAAGCTGCACATGTTTGAGAATGTAAGAATATGTGAATTAAAATCCCCCAGAATGCTGGTGGGAGTTAATACAGAGCTTCATCTATCTTTTTCAGTGCTACAAGTAAGCTATAATATCATAAAGATTTCTGGTCGATGTGCACTTTATTGTTTGTTGATTTGATTATTTCAAGTATTGGATGCAACTAGAGAGAACCCCCATCTTCATCATTTGTTCTTGATAGGGTAAGAACCCGTCTTGTTGATACCGCACAATCCTGCAGGATGTCCGGTGTTCCTCTTCATTCTGATGTACCCTCTTTCTCCCCAATTGGCTCCCCAGGAGTTCTTTCAATGATGTAAACTGATTCCCTGGTTGATCCATACCCAACAACTGTTATTCCATGATCCAAGTCTGTTCCACAGTGCCTCATCAAACACACGCTGCATGGAGAAGAAAATGTTACCAGTCATGCCGAGCCCTGGTATGCACATCTACATGACTCAACATTTATGAATCCATTCCAAAAGATCCATGAAGGAAAAGGTAAAATTCTTTCTCCTGTTGTCTCCTATCCTATCAGCTTTCCTTGCCTTTGATTTAAAGCATTGGACATAGAAGGTAGAAAAAATATGCGGCCTTACCCCACTGTAAAACTGAAAGTCTCTACCAGAAGCTTCAATCCCAACACTGACAGGTTGGTGAGCGAGTGCCTTTAGTAGACTGTCTTCATCATTTTCTGGTACATCTTTATAACCTCTTGTGGTTGCCACCTCCATATCTTCCTGGAAACAAAGTGTATATTCTCAGTATAGCCAAGTATATTATGCTTTCTAGGGATCTATTCAGAAATGAAGGCACCTTTTCCTGTTCGCAATTTCCTTCTGCCATCAGATAAGGATAGTCCTCCTTGTGAAGTCCCCCATTAGAGACTATAAACTCGAAAGCAGTATCCGGAAGACCTCCACTGCAGCCATAGTTATTAATGTCGCAGTCTATCAATTCTTGCTCTGAGAGGGCGGTCAGATTTCCAGTGACAACCTGGTTGATGCCCTCAACAGCTGCCACAGTTGAAAACGCCCAACAACTTCCTGCAATAGCGAAAGCACTAGTTCTTTTAGGGAATTTTCAGTAGAATGACACTACATTGTCCATGTTTCGGCTTACCACAAGATCCTTGGTTTTTGACTGGTGTGACAGCACCTCTCTGTCTCCAGTCTACTGACTCCGGTAAGGTCTTCACATCTCTGTATGTAAAATCCTCTGAAAATCTTGCCCTTCTTCGGTGAGCAACCTTCATCCCTAAGTACTTGCTTTTGAACTCTTCAAGGGTTAAATCAGCAAACTCATTTGAGCCAAGCCAGTAGCTACTGACTTGCTGGTCCCTCTTATTGATGTACTTCAAGTTATCCTTGAGTACCTCGAACCTTTCCAGCTTTTCTTCAAAGCTGTCGTAGAATTTCTCATGTTTTGACATCCACGATACAAACACACTATGGACTCGCTCTTCAGAGCTCGAGTCTTCGGGTGAGTAACCAACACTCATCTACACTTCACAGGATGATTCCAAAACCACTATCAAGGCTTTGGCAAGCACCAATGAAGCCTAGGGTTTTCTCTTTTGTTTTTTGGGGGGTTTTTTTTTGGGGGGGGGGGGGGGGAGGAAGGTGCACAGGCCCTGAGAATGTCGTTTTGAAGTGGATCAATTCAATCTCCGGTGACTCCATCAGTTGAGTTATCTGATATATTCATCGGTTTACTTGATACTAATGAGGTCACAAGTTGATTTGTCTGACAAAACGGTTTACTTTGATAATAATTAGTGTTCGAAAGTGCTTGCTTGCTTATTTATATTTATGAATTATGCTTTTCCACCTCTTCCCACTTCCTAAGCGGGTGGAGTTTTTCATAGATGAGACCCTAAATTCGAGACTTAAATAAATAAGTCTAGACATCCAAATAAGTACATCGAAAAGTAATCTAACTATGAAGGATATGTTTTCTTTTGAAATATCTAGCAGCCTCATGGGATCTTCCACAAGAAAATGGGAAGTAAGCCCTCAGAATACATTTGACAATTCTTCTAGATAGTGACTAGAGGATATTTGGATTCAGGTTCTAAGAAGGTAGTACAAAAATTGAAGTTCACATAATCACATTAGCAGAATTCAAACATGCGGGCTAATTTCCACTTTCAGCCATAGTTGAATTCAAGTTTGGACAATTTTGACTGCGCTGCACTTTCATACCCCGCTTCCCCCCTTCTGGATTAACCAAAAAGAAAATTCACTCACTTCATTTAAAATGTTAAATTAATTATATTATGGGTGCTTTTTTATGCTTCGGGGAGGGGGGGGGGGTTAAACCCTTAATAAAACTAGGTCTAAGTCGACCTAGATCGAAATACACTGGAACTATCCTTAAAACTTAGATCGAGATATACCAAAGTTATCCCGAAAGAGAATGAAAGAGAGATCGGTAGGGGACTCACAATTACATCAAAAAGAGAATTATTTGAATTGGAATCTTGTATATCAAATCTAACTCAAGATTAAAAGTTTGAACCAAATATTTCAAATCCATACCCGAGTTGATATCCGAAAGAGATTCATGTGAAAGAATATCCGAAATTCGAATTGAACTGAAATTTGGCTCGAAATTTCATATAAAGTTGTTTTTTTTTTTCCCCCAAGGCAAGCTTACTGAGCTAGATTTCAATTGAACCGAAGCGACCCCAACTAAAAATCATATAACCCAATGTAACCCAAACTGAACAACTTGTCAATATCTCCAAATATGATATGACTCTAACTTAAGTTTACAAACTACACATATCAGAACCAAATGATCGACTAGGTTTATAGTAATTTTGCTAAAAAAAGAAGATTTCAAACAATTAGCTGTTAGACTTGGGCCCGACTCATTATTTACCCACCTCTAAAATTTAACTTCACTTATAAAAAATGCAAAAAGAAGTCTAGAAAAAAAAAAAAATAAAGAAAAGGAAAAAAAAGCAAATGATAATTGTGTCGGCGGCAGGAAACAGAGAGACACGGTTGAACTGAACCGACAGCTTCATATGGGACTGCAGTCAAACTGACCACCAAAATCTTCCTGGAAATACCTGTTTTTTTTTTCCTTTTTTTTTTGGTTGGGTTGGATTATTACCGAGTTGGCGAGTCGCTTAAATGGGGATTATTTCATGTGCTAATTGGGATTAATTTAAATCTACAAGATGGTGAAATCTTAACTGCAAAAAATTTGACTTTCATTTGTTGTAAATCAACATTTCTAACTTGATTAGAAATACTTATATCTTAATTTTCTTTCGGTAGGTGTGAAAGATGAATATACAGATAATAAATATAGATGTCAAATTCATGTGTTTGATGAGGATCTTCTATTACGAAGGTTTTTGAAATTTGGTCATAAAGGATTCTTATTGAATAAAAATTGCTGAATTTTTCAAATAATTATCAAAAGATAATTTTCATTAAGATTGTATCCGACTAGAAAAGTTACACATAAATAAAAATTCTCTTCCAAGTTCGATACGAGATATTGTCATGTTCCTTGTTATTTGACATCTAAACTAATTTTGAAAGACTTTTATATAAATCTTGTGTCTATTGCCTCTGTTGATACTATATATGATAATACACTCTACTAGTCTACTATGAAAGTACTTATTATAATCTTCAAAAACATTTTTTTTTTTGACACAAGAAAGAAAAAAGATCAAATTTCTCTTTTTATGGAAGCACTTATTATAATTTATGCACATCAGTAACAAAAAACCAGAATCCAGAGTAAGGGGAGATAGATTAGCACCCAACTTATTAACCAACACTTATATGATAGATTCAAAGTCATAAATCTACTGAGACAACAAAATTTAGACTACATGAACCCAATTGTATTTGTGCTCATATACACAAAAAGAAATACACAGAAGCGAGGTCACATTCACATGCACATACACATTCATATACACATACGGACATACCCCACCACCCATCACATCTCCACTTTCTCTCTCATCCCCCCTCCTATGAATTAAGCCCCAAGGATTCCTCCAGCCTGTATTCTCACCTCTTATAGCTGTTATTATACTTTCTCTCTTCTGAAAACAACCGAAAACCCTCACTCCTCCTCTCATTTCTCTCTCTCTCTCTCAACCCTCCTCTGTTTTCCCCTGTTTCTCTCTCAAAAGATGAGTTCAATAGTGCAAACCATCCAAAAAAGAAACACCCTTTTGCCCACCAAACAATCCGACGAGCCCCAACAAGCAGGGATACGGCGGCGCCTCTCCTCTCTCTCTCTCAACCTCCACTCGGCTGCCACGCCCGCCGCCTCATGGGCCCTCCACCGCTCCAAATCTCTTTCCTCCATGGGCCAGAATGCTGGGATCTCCATCAAGAGCTGGTGGGCTGGGGCTTGGGCTTGGATCTTATCCAAGAAGCCCATTTTTGCCCAGGATCTTGAGATGAATGAAGAGGAGAAACATGTTGTTGGGGTTCAAAACAGGGGAAGCTTCCTGCATATCTTCTATAAGGCTAAATCTGAGCTTAGTAAGCTTTTGAGATCTAATGATACGTCTCTTCCTCAGACTTTCAGGGACGAGCATCATTCCACTAATTCTGGGTTCAGGAGATCTGCTACTGTTAGGTAAAGACGAAGCCAAAAACAGAGGAATGAATAATTGCAGGTTGAGAGAATCAAAGGGTGATCAAGGATTGATTGATCTTGATCATCAAAGATTGATTTTTTGTTAATCCTGTGTTTAATTGAATGCATTTTGTGATCTGGGTTTGTGATAATGGAGCAAAAGAACGTTGATTGGTGGATGGAATCTGGATCCCTTACAATGCGGAGGTGTAATGGGTAGATCATGATTTATTTGTGGTATTGATATAATATTATTTTATTTTTTGGATTTTTTTTTTGGGGGTAAAAGTAGATGTGTTTGTAATGTAGTGTAATTTTGTAAAAATGCATTAAGTGATTATTAAGATGTCTGATTTGTACTACTATTGGAATTGAAACAATTGCAATGTTGAGTATGTCATCCTTTGAAATCAGTACATTCTTTCTCTCGTCAAGTTTATTTTTGATGAGACTGTCTCATATATGTTTCATTATGATACGATAATGTCATTTAAGGCTTGTATTTCGCTTCTTGTACGCCATGTCGACCGACAAGAATTTTTTTTTATTTTCAGAGGGGAATATTGTTTATACGTTATTGTTGAAGTATACCGTTGAAATTACCGAAGGTTTTTGTAACCAAGCAGAAGTTTACTTCCAGATGAAGTATATTGTTGAAAAGTTTACTAACCATAAGTTAGCTCATCATCCAATAGTTCTAGTTTTCTTGTAGACTTACTATTTTTACATGATATGCAAAGAAGAAGAATCAAGGATCAGAATGTTTACGAAAATTCTGATGTATGCAGTCTTACCTCTAAAAGTAATATGGCAATCAGACAGATCAATTCCGAAAAGGTCTCAGTATACACTACGCATGCATGTATATATCATGCATGTGTACAATTGGAGATTGTTGGTCAGTTTGAGAGTAGAATAATTGAAGTCATTAAGGGTAATGAAGAAGAGTTCATGGAGTTGGGAGTTAGAACGTGCATCGTCCACACTGAATCACCGACAATCATGGATGGGATCATAAGAAATTGGGAATCATGGGAAATATGGTTTTGCGTTGTTAGCTGGGCTTTTAATTCTCTTGCCAAACCCCATGATAGGCTAGTTTTGCCAACTAACAATTATATATATTTATTGTGAAATGACATAACATATGCAACATCAAACATACATATGATTTTTGTCCCAATATTTGTTACCCTTAAAAGTGTATCAATTTATTGTTTATTTTAATTTGTCTTTTTTGAAACCTCTATTTTAGAGTATGACTTTGTTTTTTAAATTGTTGAATTAGCGTATGCATTTTTTTATCAGCAAATTGAAAGCTTTATGTACGGTTTTGAAATTGAGCTTTCTAACAATGAAACATCAACGTATCAAATAATCTCTTTTTCAGACTTGAAAATAAACTGATTGGACTCCCGTTCTTCTCTGAAGTTAATCTTTTTAGCCAAAAGTCAGGGAAAAAAGGGACCTTCATTCATCTCAAGTTCATATCATATGGCACTTTTCACTTAACCTAAGGGAAGGAGACAATGCCTACATTGTAAGTGATTTCGAGACATTATATGGAGACCAAAAATACCTAGTAGATTTGTGCTACATTCCTGGTTCCTCCTTAGATGTCAAAATAATAAGATGGTTACTAGCATAGCAAACTCATTGTTTGATTCAAGGTTCATATTCACTCAAACTTGTCTTAAATGAGACCATCTCACTTACAAAAAATTACGAGACGGAACAAAAAAGTAGTTGGACCATGAATGCAGTCCAACAAAAGCATTGTCACCGGTGATGTCCTCCCCCCATCATTATGTTATCGTCCATCCAAGTATCCAACTACTGATTGGAACATTCAATATAATGAAGTTGGGCACGAACTGTTCAGTCTAGCATGGCAGGTTAAAAGAGAATGCTTAAAAAAGCGGTGCTTCCAAACACATCAAGCACAATACTGTTTCCATCCACAATTCAGAGAGATACATACATGCTCAAAATTTAACATGGAACAACATACACAAGATAACAATACTGTCTCAGACGACAACCGGAGCCCCCTAGTTAGAGTAAATGCCAGTTTATCAACTAAGCTTATAGCTTTCCGCTTCCAGTACAACATACATGTCGTGAGTCGTGACTGCTTGAATGGACAACACCATCAGAGTTCGGTTCTACAAAGAAATGACAGCATTAAGTGGCCGACCATAGGAGTTGTTGAGGTGGGAAAGAACAAAACTACATCTCATGGCTGTATCAGCCATTACTGTACAACCTGCAAATGGTTGTGTAATGTTATAAATCCCAGTTCACAAGATCTGCATTTGCTTAATTGAAGTTGGTTTTTAACTCCGTCTTAAGAGAAAGTTCGAAGGAAAAGATAGTACCTTTGAACACTAAGGTAAAGGACTAGGCATCTCGCATGCTAATATTCAGGCTGTTGCGCATTGTCCTCCTTCCAACAGCACCACCATTGCCTTTCCTCATCATTGCAACAAATTCGCCATAATCAATTGTCCCATCCTGAAAATTTGGAACGAAATGCCCAGTACGGCAAAGAAAAGTAGTTAAGAGAGAGTAAGAGGCTAAAAGCTATTACTTTGAAGTTTAAGTATACCCCCCCCCCCCAAAAAAAAAAAAAGATCAAGATGGGTATCACTTACCTGAAAAATTCTACATTGCTGCTACTTTGGTTTTCAAGTAGACAAATACCAACCCAAATCATGATCCAGGAAGTCCCAAATTAGGTTTGGGCTTGGGGGCGGAGGGTAGGGGTGGGAGTTCATAACTTACATTATTTTGGTCAACTTCTTTAATTATATCTTCGAGGAAAAGATCGTTAAGTCCCTGTTCTTGACAAGCTTGTTGGAGCTCATCGATTGTAATATATCCACTTCCATCCTTGTCAAAATACCGAAAGGCTTGAACAAGATGCTCCTCACGCTCAAGCTTGTTAAGATGAATAGTCGCAGCTATAAACTCTCCATAGTCAATTGTGCCACTGTTGTCAATATCAGCCTGCACGAGTTAACATGTCTCAGAAGACTGCAAAAAGATAATTTAGAACAATACATTTGTCAAGCAAGGATGCCATAGAATATGATCCATGAATAAGTTTATTGAGCAAGTATGTCATAGATAACTGAAGAGTCCCAAGTAGCAAAGAGAGGTTCTGCAATTAACTGTCCTGATAGAATATGCCTTATTACCTTGGTTCCATCCACCCCCCCCCCTTTTGGAGCTTTGTTTTGGGGAGGAGTGTGTGTCGGGGGGGGGGGGTTGCTTGGAATAAGATGCCAGCAAACTGCTCTTACAAATTAGCAAAAACTACAAAATGCCTATACTCCAATTCATTTTGTACGGCCAAATCAGAATGCAAAACAAGCATCTAGATTCAATAAAACCTTGACCATTTTACTAACATGGACAATCAAAACGAATTAGTTTCTTAAATAACCCAAGGGTAGATAATTTAGTGAAGATGTCAATCAACACCATACAAAAAGAGCTACCATTGACGTGCAGTATTATCTGACTATCAGAAATAGATAACAGAATCATTACCGCCTCCATCAGATCTCTTATCTCTGTATCCTTAAGGTTTGACCCATATCTGTGCAAACCGGCTTTAAGTTCTTCAAACGTGATAGCACCACTATTGTCAGTATCCATTGACATGAACATTTCTTTCAGTCCAGCAATTTCCTCCTCTGACAGACTTTCAGCTATAACCTGCCAAAATAAGACAATAAATAAGGAAGATTAATCCCTCCCTCCTCTTTCGATAACCCCCTCACCCCCCCCCCCCAAAAAAAACCCAAAAAAAAAAAAAAGAGAAGGGGGGGTTGGTGGGGTAGGCTCAGGCATGAGCACTAAAAACTGGGGGAAAAAGATGTTCAGGCATCTATAGGGTGGATGCCCATCTGATAGGCAACATTTCAAAACAGGAAGAGAAAAATGCAGCCAATAATGAAGATAGACACAGACGAAACAACCCCCCACCCCCAAAAAAAGAAAAAGAAAGTAAAAAGCGTGCGAAACACACACGCACGCACTGATTGGAAATTCTACGTGTTTGCTAACCAGCTTCACAGGAAGAAATAAGTCAGCTCTGACAAGTGACCACATGGGCAACTATCCCAATCCCACCAATATAACCCAAGAATTCCAGAGGGTTGACAAATTACCATTAATGTCCCAACCCGACTAAGCCCTTTGACATGGTACCAATGGCTCCTTTTCATAAATGCAGTAAACCACAAAAAAAAAAAAAAAAACCCAAGATATATCCAAGCTACGCCTAGGCCTAGTTGGTGCAAGCCAAGCGACTCTTTGTCAAAGCCATGAAATCACCCTTATCAGTACTATTACCATATTATCCCCCAAAATAGTTCTCAGCAGTAAGTCACAGTGATCAAATACACATACCCGCAAAGCCATTTTCTTCAGCTTGTTCATTGCAGAGAAGTGTTTGAGACGAGAAAGTACAGCCGGGTCCAACGCTCTATCCGGTGCAACTCCGTGTTCACAAATCCAAGGATGACCTAGAACAAAGGTAATTGGTTTTTAGACAAACAGGCCTCCACCCAAACATAACACGAGAGATATAGTATTCATTTCAAAAAAGTAAATCACTTAACAATTGACCAACATGTGAGGAAAGGGAAAGACTACAAAAAGGGGGGGGGGAACTCACATAAAACTTGATGCGCAGTTAAGCGTTCTGAAGGTCTCATACAAAGCATATTCCTGATTAGATCCTTTGCACTGTCAGATATTATAGGCCATGGATCTGATTCAAAGTCAATATGACCCTTCAAAACTGCATCAAATATTCCCTGCTGTGTTTCTGATAAATGACAACAAAAGGCGAACAAGATTAACCTAATAACTTCTACGTAGAGAGAGGAGGATACCGCAACTTCAGCAGAACTACTACATACCAGCCCAAAATGGTGGTACACCACTAAGCAATATGTATAAAATGACCCCGGCAGTCCATACATCTGCCTCAGGACCATAATGCTTCATAAGAACCTCGGGAGCAACATAATAAGGACTTCCAACCACTTCTGTGAATGTTTGCCCTGCATAGCAAAGACTTCCTTGAATCCAGCGCGGTGACTAGTTTTTGCTATATCAAAATTATACTGTATTTCAATTTGGGTGCAACTAATGTAGGTAAGACAATGATTTGAAGAAGATATAAAGCTGCATATGCCCCTAACTTCTAGCACCTACTGCAAGACATCATCGGTATTGAATCATTAAGATCATGATGCCATTAAATGGCCACCAAATGACATTAAGCCATGCTAATGCATACCTATAAGGCTTCAACTCAAGATAACTAAGTGCATTTGCTGTAATAAAAAATGAGTTAATATTAAAGGCCAGGTAAGGAAAAAGACTGATATGAACTCGTGAGTTTGCCACTGCAATAGCCATTACTGATTAAAAAGTAAAGCAATGAAAGAAAATAAAGAAAGAAACTGTTTTGATACCTGGTTTGAAGAAGACTGACAATCCAAAGTCGATAGCTTTGAGAGAGAAATCATCATCCTTATTCACCAACAAGAAGTTCTCGGGCTTCAGATCTCTGTGCATCACCCCTAGCGAATGGCATGTTTCGACAACCCCAACGATTATCCTAGTCAATTCAGCTGCCTTCCTCTCACTGTAATGCCCCCTCTGAATGATGCGGTCGAATAACTCACCCCCGGAACAAAGTTCCATCACAATATGTACATACAAAGGATCCTCATAGGCACCCTTTATAGTCACAATATTCTTGTGACCAGCCAGGTGGTGCATTATCTGAATCTCTCTCCTAACATCCTCCACATCCTCCTTGGATATCAACTTCCTTTTGGATATCGATTTACACGCATACTCAATCCCAGTCTCAATGTCAGTGCAAAGATAAGTGGTCCCAAATTGCCCTTGGCCCAATTTATGGCCTAAAGTGTAAAGATCACGAATGTTCGGGGTCTTATGACCTAAGACATAGTAAGCTTGGTTATCAGTTGGCTTCTTCATGGAACCATCTTTTGCCATGGGTACAACCACAACAGGATTAGGACCCTTCTTAGGGTTATCTTGGCCAAATTCCTGATTAACAAGCTGCTGGGATCTCAAACTAGTGGGTGAATAATCAGTACTGGAATTAGCAGAAGGGTTTTTCTTAGAATTTGAGCTATTGGTAGTGTTATTTGAATTTGAATTGCAATTGGAAACAGATTGATCCTCGGGCTTGCTTTCGCCCTGATAAAGTTTTGTTGACCCAAAAGTTCCCCGGCATGTATTGCCCATGAAACAACCTCAATTCCCCAACTCAAAGTCAGAGTTTCTCATCCAAACACAGTTATTGCACTGGTCAAGAAATCACAACAACATAAGAATCATACATCAGCCTTTTTCATACACAGCAAAACAAAGCTACGAGATGAACACAAAAATCAATACTAAATCATGAAACCAAGACAATTAGCTACAAACCCAGATGAGAAGTAATTGCAAAACAAGGAACCCAGATCTAGATTTGCATCAAAAAGTAGAAACAAATACACAAAGAGAGTAGAGAGAGAGAGAGAGAGAGAGAGAGAGAGGAGGAACAGGGCAGTACCAGGGCAAAGTGGAAGATTAGATGAAGTCAATAATCAAAAGAAGAAACGAAGAAAATTTAATAGTGCATACCAATCAGCAAAGGACCAAAGGAGAGATCTTTCATGGTAAGTTCCCAGCTCATGTTTCTGGGGATATACAGAAAGAGGAAAAATAAATTAAAAAATTATAAAAACGGGGTCGTCAAATTAAAGTCCTCCATTTTTAATCTGGGATGGAATCAATTTTGCTCCTTTTTACAATTCCTTTCGCCTTTAATGCTAACCTAGAGAAATGGTGAGGTGGGTCATATTGTATTTTTTGTTAAAAAGGAAAAAAACAAACAGAGGATTACTCCACTTTGTATGGTGCTGGTAAACACGAGGGATAATGTTGACCAGCCATGCAACAGCCAACCAGCCAACTAGCTGCTAGCATCACCTCTGTATCACAGAATTGCAGAGGGGTTAGTTTTATCGAATTTAAATTCAAGAAAAAAAATGTACATTATCTATTGTTTTATAGCAAAAGATGTAAATAACAGTTAGAGAGGCATTTTAAAATCTAATTCACTAAAAGTTTTAGTGAAAAATGACCTCAAGTACCTTTTTTTAATCATTCAAACTGTACGAGTAACATCTTAATCTTAACTCACCACGATTGTAATATTTTTCTTTAAAAAAATAGAATTTTTGGATCAAATCAAAAAATTGAAGAGGAGAAACTAACTTGTTAGCCAGCCGACTAGTAACTGTGCATTACCTTTCATCATAGAAACAATCAATTATGATCTATTATTCTATAGCAAAACACACAAATGACAGCTACAGAGGTTTTCAAAATTTAATCTACTAAAAATTTTAGTTGAAAAATTACCTAAAAGTAGCTTTTTTTGTTCATCCAAACTATAAACATAACATCTCAATCTCGGCTTGAGAGTGACAGATTTGAGTGTTGTCTCGGCTTGTAATAAATTAGTTGGGATCTTATTTGATGTCTGTACTTACTATCTTATTATGGTTACTACTTAGTAGTTGACCTCATATTAGCAATCACTTGATTATAATCTCGGCTATTTTCTCATCTAATTATCAAAAAAATTTCTCAATCTCAATCTCAATCTCAATCTCAATCTCAATCTGTAACCGCAATGAAACTTTTGGATTAAACCTAAAAAACAAATGAAAAATAAGAAAGTGACTTACTTGTAGGCCAACGCGGTTTCTAGGAAAGGGAAGGTGGGCAAACAGGGGAGAAGAATGAAATTATGGGTTTGAGTTTCTGAACCTTTTTGTTTACTGAACTAATTAAAGCAGGATCCACAGAAAATTTTGGAGAGAGAAAGGATTATGGTTGGTCTAAATTTTGCAACTGTAATAGTCAACAAGTCCACCATGGCTCATGTGCAAGTCAACCTTTGATGATCAAGTCTAATCCTATCTTAAATTCAAGGTTTTCTCTCTAATCTTAATTTGTATGTAGTTTCATTTTTTTTAGTCATTGATTGGATAAGACTCATGAAAAAAGAAAATCAAAGGTAAAAATCAATCGATTATAGATTATTTGATGTGTATGGTGTTGAAATTCTTTTTTTTTTAACGTATGTTCAACATAAATAATTCGTAGGTAAATTGACATCAATGAAGGGAAGCTGAATGCTTTTGGAGTCAAAAATTTTTGAATAAAACTGATCGAATCCTCGATCTGTACGGAGATCAAATTAAAGGTCAAAAAAAAAAGCTTCCTAATTTTCCAATTTCCTTGACAAGATCGATTTACAAGCACTAGCAATAAAATAGCAAAATTTGTGCATGTCAAGACATGTAGAACAGGCCAAGGGTGGCCAAGCAGGAGGAAAAAAACAAGAAAAAAAAGGAAGAATTCAAAGCCTGCACTGAGCTGTTCAACGTTCAAGAGATTTAAAAATTTGTGTGATCACACCATGAATGTTAGTTCGCTCTATCTTCCTTTTCTTTGTTAACATTAGCTGTAGTATTGACTGATGTTCATTTTGTGCTCCTCATGTCACAGCAAGTTGATCCGCGTATAAATGAATGATTTTCGTGCTTGAATCTTGGATGCACGTCCATTCTTTTCATCCTAAGAATCACATTCCTATGTGGTCTAATATATATTAAATGGATTAATCTGATAAGAATAACTGTACAGACTGGTTCAAGTGACTTGATCGATCATGAATTTGTTTCCTATAAGTGTAAGTTCTCAAGTTTGAGACTCGTGAATTGAGAAAATCTATGATAGGATAATTCCTACATCTTTATGGGTTAATAGTAGCTGAACTCTGATAAAATAGAGATGAAGAACCAAAAACTAATCCGGTGGGAGTTTGCAAGAGGGGGCAACACATGTATAAACTGAATCCGTCCAATGGAGGAGGCCTGGTCCATTATGGACCTGTTGCACTAGATTAGTTGAGCAAATAAGTGCATGACCCTAATTGTTGGTGTCTATGAAGTATGCAGCACGCCTACTTTAACTAGTTTCACCCTTTTACCAATCTCAATTTACCAATGAAAAGAACATGCCCTAACTGTTGGTGTCTATGAAGTATGCAACACGGCTTTTTTTTTTTTTTTTTGTGAAATGATAAGTGATACAACGATTAGGCAACCCTTCTCGCAATGATTCTCTTCTACCTATGTTATCCTTCATGAGGATAGAAAGAAACAAGGTACGAGGAATAAAAGACCACAAAGTAGAGGAAGAAACAGGAAGTTCAAATTTGGCCGGTCAATGCACTGCTCGATTTCCTTATCTAAAAATATGTTGAACAGCTACTTGGGTGCCAGAGTTGATGTAGATTTTTGTGTCTTCAACTGGAGTTTGAATCTCCCAAGGAGATTGGACTTCTCCTCTCGCTTTCAAGAACTAGTGAATGATGGCCTGCTTGAACTGTTGCTCGTACACCATTACGCATTGCTATTGTTTCTGCCACTAAAACTGGAGCTTTTCCAAGATTAGTAGTTACATCTTGAAGAAATCTTTGAATTCAATCGCTACCGAGGAAACCTCCTGTTAATGAAGAAGAGGATTTAGATCCATCAAAGTTCATTTTAATGAATTCTTCTCGTCGTTTGGCCCAACTAATGAAAGATAAGGACTTGAGACTCGGATAAGAAAGATGCGGAGATGAAGATGATACACCCACATCGAATCTTTTCCTGGTGGCATGCCGCATGCTTATGTGGAGCAGTTACATTACCTTTTTGCCTTTGTACTTACGTATGATGCAAGGGACACGTGATACGACCATGAAATAGACGTTCTCAAAAGCAAAATGGAATGTTCTTCAATTTACCAGAACTTCAACCCCCAAAAAGTACAGATAGCTACCAATTCAATGTACGAAGAACCACGACAAATAGCGTGTAGTAGCCTAGATGACATGGGTTTCTTGTGCAGATTGGGTTCTAATCTTGGGTTTACAATAAATTTTGATTGTCGAGATCTAAGTGGAGAAGTAGGTAAAGCCTTTTCCACTTAGATTTCAAATTACTAAGATTACATATTTTCATGGAGCTGGTCTGCATACGTATGCGTTGGTGATGGATGAATTGGGTTGCCATTGCCATGCAAGCATGCTAGTTGTACCAATCACCATTAGTGATGAGTACAAGAATGGTTCAAAAGTCGACTTTAGAAACACATAATAAAATATGTGACTTTTCTCGCTGAGGAAAGAAAGACATCGATAAGATGGATTTTAATTAGTTATTGTCCATTGATTAGAACTTAGCGACAAATTCTAACGTTTAATAACGGTGTACGATTTACTGCTAATAGTAACCTTACAGCGATCGTAAAAGATTACCAATTCTTCATTTTATCACAACAAGGCCTACAAGTACAATACAAGTACTGTAAACTCCAAATTTCAACAAATTAGTTACGCTTAATTAGTTCTTCGTAGATGGAGTGCTCAAATGTTGTTATCATAGACACCATGAATGAAGCACTAATATCTAGGGTTCAAAGGATGCCTATGTTACTATTTAATTTCCATCCTCTTTTTAGATAGGATGAAAAGAAAAACAAAGAAACATGTACTTGAGGAAATCATATTATCATATGCTACAATCTATACTCCGATCTTAGTGTCTCATTTACTGTGTAATCAACAACTAGCGTTGTCCCTAAATAATTTTCCAACATAATCACCAAAGGTACTAACAAACAATAACCAATAATCTTGCATCGTTTCCACCAAACTCGTTATCAGTTGATTTATTTGATTAGTATTTAAATTTATTTAAAAAATTAGTTTTAATTAGGACATAAAAATGCAATAATTGGGGTATATTTTAGAAATTGTTGGCTGAATAAAATTATTAAAAAAAAAATATACATATGACAAAAGGGCTGCTTACGTTTGATTAACTAATATAGACAGAGATCAGCATAATGTTTTTTTTTGTAGAAAAGACATCAAGCTTTCCTGATTTTTGAGTCAATCAAACACTCAATTATAGTGATTACTGTCCAAACAATACTAAGCTAGGGCCTGTTTTTTCCGTTGAAAAATAGAGATTGAAAAATAAGTAAAATTTGTTGAAGTGGGTTGTAGTAGTTATTTTTTTGTTAAAATAGGTTGAAACGGGTATATTTTAATATGATGAGTAGAAATTAGTTAAAATAGTTGGTTGAAGTAAGATGAAGTTGGTTCAAGTGAGTTAAAGTTGGTTGAAGTTGGTAATTTTTTATTGAAGTTATTGAGGTGGGCTGAAATATGTTGAAATGAGTTGAAGTTTGTAAATGGAGATTTGCCAACGAAAAGAAAAAGTGATAGAAAACGAAATGCTCCTTTTAATATTTTTTTAAAAAGAAAAAAAGGAGAGGGCTCTGGATGTTTTTTTTTTTTGGTTTTTTTTTGTTTTTTGGGGTGAGTTAAGAGGGTTCTGGATTTTAACAAACATGGGAAGATGATACATTGCCGAATAAAAACCAGGGGCGGTTTGGCACATTCAATCAGTGCTCCAGAGAATTGCAATCACATCTCACAAAACCTTCAATTTCTTTAAAATGACTTGTTAGGTTTTGGTCTATTAAGCCTTTCTTTTTCTTTCTCTTTTTTTTGGGGGTAAGCAAAAGAAAATTTTGATTATATATATTTAAGATACTTTTCTTGTAGAATAGAGGTAGGATTATATATATATATATATATATATATATATATATATATATATATATATATATATATATATATATATATTCTGTCAATAGGTAAGATTACAATTTTTGTTTTGAATAAAAATCTTCAATTTTATAACATGACATTTAATAATCACTTCATTTCTTTCGCTTGCGAGCTCTTTCAATTTATCCTTATTAGTCTCGTTTCACTCAAAAAAGTTCAAATTTATTAACTTTATTTTCTTCAATTTTTTTAAGTACCTATAAATATAAGTTAAACAAAATATAGGCCAACGTAATAATGCCAAACATCTACAATAACCAAAAATATATCAAACACAGTCTTTCACCTCTAGAAAGAAGTAATGTATATCATACATTGAGAAGTGTATATTTCTACTTGCTATGTATATATATTTTTCCAACATATATTTATCATATAGATAACTTTTAATATGTACAACTAACGTGATTTATAAAAATATATAGTCTTAGGAGTATGATATAAACTTTTCCAAAATAACCTATGTGTAATCAACCCAATGTTTTTTTCCCATAAAGTTCCACTCACTTCCACCCTCCTACATGATTGAAGTACTTGTCCTTATCATATAATATAAAAAAATAAAAAATCCGTATTAATATCCTATTCCCGTAGAATCTAAGCAAAACCTTCACAAAGCTTATTTATATCAGAAGATTTTTAATTTTTGAAGTAAATTATTGATATCAGAAGATGACTACATGACATGAGAATGAGATCATAATTCATAGCAAATCAAAAGTGCCCAAAAAAACAACAGTGAAGTTTGCCCTCAATCATTGCATGTTTAGCCGTAAATCACTGCGTCCTGAAGAGCCGCAGGAGGAGGAGGAAGGTGTAGTGAGGTGGAGAGAGAAGGAGCAAGAAGAGGGTACGTGTCAATTCAAAGTGAAATCAAACAAGGTTTTTTTGGTTGCACAAAAAGGTCTCCTTTGCTTACCTTTGTATTGCGAAATTTCCGTTGTCCTCTTGTAATTATGTCTCTCTCTCAAGGTTTTTTTTTAATAATTTTTCTTACTCCTGGGTTCAAATAACTTCAAAGGTTCTAACTTTTTCACTGTCCATCTTTTGTATGCCAAATTGCATCAAACGTTGTGATTCTCTTGATTACATCGACCTTTCTCGAAGGTGAGTAGCCAAAAAAAAAAAAAAAGGAGCATCTGGGTATGCTTGTTTTCCATTTTGCTGGGTTTTCTGTTTTTTCTTTGAAACTGGTGATTTGGGTTTGTTGTACTGTGTGTGATTTATCTTATCAAATTCTGGGATTTGCTTTGGTTTGTGATATTGGGGGGTGTTTGTGACAGTTTGTTTTGGGAGTTGATCAAGTTCTAAGAGTAGTGTGTTGGAGTGAAGATGAGTGGAGCTGTGTTTGTGGCAATTGCTGCTGCAATTGGGAACTTACTGCAAGGATGGGATAATGCTACTATTGCTGGTAATTTTCTCTGAAATTCAGATTTTTTTGAGTTTGTTTTTGCTGGTTATTGTTTCTTATACTCAAATTTGCCATTTGGAGTACTCAATTTGCTTAGTGTTTGGTGTTATGATTCTTCTTCTTCATTTAGACAAACATATCAGAATCAGGCAATTTTCCTCAACCCACCCCCTCCATTAAAAAAAAAGAGACGTTGGAAAATAAGAGGGAAAGAGGGCAAAGAAAGGGACATGAATGTCTACATCTCTTTTGAGTTCTTTTTCATGAAATTGATTAAGATTAGCTGGTAGTCCTAATTGATGTATGTCTTTTTCTTTTATTTTGCATTAGGGGCTGTTCTATACATAAAGAAAGAGTTCAACTTGGAGAGTGAACCGGCTGTGGAAGGCTTAATTGTGGCCATGTCCCTTGTTGGAGCCACAGTCATCACAACATGTTCTGGACCCATTTCAGATTGGCTTGGCCGTCGTCCTATGATGATAGTTTCCTCTATGTGTTACTTCATCAGTGGTTTGATAATGCTATGGTCTCCCAGTGTTCATATTTTGCTCTTGGCTAGGCTACTTGATGGATTTGGTGTCGGTTTGTCTGTTACTCTTGTTCCTCTCTATATATCTGAGACTGCTCCTAGTGACATAAGGGGTTTACTCAACACTCTCCCTCAGTTCACTGGTTCTGCTGGAATGTTTGTATCTTATTGCATGGTTTTTGGGATGTCACTAAGGAATGCACCTAGCTGGCGATTGATGCTCGGGATACTTGCTGTTCCATCTGTCATTTATTTTGCATTAACTGTATTCTTCTTGCCCGAGTCCCCTCGTTGGCTTGTTAGTAAAGGTCGAATGAAGGAGGCTAAGAAAGTTCTTCAACGATTGCGGGGCAGAGAAGATGTATCTGGTCAGTCCTATCTCTTACGATAATTCCATATTGAAAGTTATTTCTGCACTTCATCTTTTTTGAATCAACCTAGACTCATGCATACTAGTACGACTGTGTGATGTCATTAATATTTTGTGTTTGGATCAACAGCTGAATTGGCTTTGCTTGTTGAGGGTTTGGGAGTTAGTGGTGATGGATCTATAGAGGAATACCTAATTGAGCCAGACACTGGCCTTGCTGAGGATCAAGATCCAAGTGCAGTCAAAGAACACATCAAGTTATACGGGCCTGAAGAGGGCCGCTCTTGGGTAGCCAAGCCAGTGACGGGCCAGAGTATGCTGGGCCTAGTATCTCGCCATGGTAGCATTCAAAATTCCAGTGTTCCTCTAATGGATCCTCTTGTTGTGCTTTTTGGTAGTGTACATGAGAAGCTTCCAGAACAAGGAAGCATGCGAAGTGTTATCTTCCCAACTTTTGGCAGTATGTTTGGAATAAGTGGTAAAGAGCCTAAAAATGAAGAATGGGATGAGGAGAATGTTCCTAGAGATGATGATGATTATGCTCGTGATGAATATGATGATGATGATAATGCTGGTGATGATGACAACCTACAGAGTCCCCTGATATCCCGGCAGACAACGAGCATGGACAAGGACATCGCTGCCCCTGCTCAAGGCAGCATATTCAGCATGAAGCCGAGCAGTTTTATCCAGGGGACCGAAGATGGTGGCATAGGTGGCGGTTGGCAACTGGCTTGGAAATGGACTGAGAGGGAAGGGCCATATGGGAAGAAGGAAGGAGGATTCAAGAAAATCTATTTGCATAAGGAAGGTGAGCCCGGTCCGAAACAAGGGTCTATAATTTCGCTTCCTGGAGGGGATGTCGCTGGAGAAGCCGAATATATAAAGGCAGCTGCATTGGTGAGTCAACCAGCCCTTTGTTCAGTGGAGCTCAAGGATCAGCATGTGGTTGGGCCAGCTATGATTCACCCTTCTGAAGTTGCTTCTAAAGGGCCTAGCTGGAAGGAGCTTTTAGAGCCTGGAGTCAGGCGTGCCTTGGTGGTTGGCATTGGCATTCAGCTTCTACAACAGGTAAAGAACGAAACTTTGGAGTGCACTTTGTGTATGATTGAATATATCGCTTTCTTTGGTTTATTTTTCTTGTTGTGTTAGATGGAAGTTTCCCTTGGTTGGTGCAGTTCTCAGGGATAAGCGGGGTTCTCTATTACACTCCTCAAATACTTGAGGAGGCTGGGGTTGGTGATCTTCTTTCGAACATGGGCATTGGCCCATCATCTGCATCTTTGCTCATCAGCGCACTCACAACCCTTCTGATGCTTCCTTCCATAGCTGTTGCAATGAGGCTAATGGATATTTCTGGAAGGAGGTATGGTTTTTTTTCCCTCTTCCAACAATTTCGTTTCAAGGAGACCTTGGGGTTGGCACTTGAGGTTTGAGGCTATCAGATGGGAAGTGGGTTTGGGGTTAAGACATATTGATCTGTTGTCTACTTTTCTCTGTGAACGCTTTCAACCTGTTCATGTAAACATTTCCAAACAAAACCACACGAACTAATAACTCGAAATTCTGACTAAGTTGACATGGTTTTGGTTTGGGGCCGGCGGGATGGGGTATGCGGAGTTAGCCGTACACTTCAGTGTTGAGTCACAAAGATGTCGTTTCCATTAGACCCCAGTAGATCGAAAAAGCATTGCCATCTTGCTTTGAGTCTGCTATTGACCTGTCTTTCTATGCTAATTTCATTTTGTCGTTCAGGAATTTGCTGCTAGTCACAATTCCCATGTTAATAGTATCCCTCATCATCCTCATTCTTGGAAGCACCATAAAGATGAACTCCACTGCGAACGGTGTGATCTCTACTGTCTGTGTTGTGCTCTACTTCTGCTTCTTTGTGATGGGATTTGGCCCAGTTCCCAACATACTTTGTGCTGAAATCTTCCCAACACGTGTTCGTGGTGTCTGCATTGCCATTTGTGCTCTTACCTATTGGGTCTGCGACATCATAGTCACTTACACACTTCCAGTCATGCTCAACTCCATCGGGCTGGCGGGTGTGTTTGGCATTTACGGGGTTGTTTGTGTAATTTCATGGATTTTCGTCTTCCTGAAGGTTCCGGAAACCAAGGGCATGCCTCTGGAGGTGATCACCGAGTTCTTTGCTCTTGGTGCAAGGCAAATAGCTGCCAATGACAGCAACTGATGTGATAGAGTTGTTTCAGAAAAGGGCAGTTTCCTTTCACTATGTTTAGTGCTTTGGACATTCCTAAATCTTACGCAGTCAGCTGTTTAGAGTTCTGGGTGCCATTCCTCTGGCTGTATTTTTCCCGGGATTTTCGGATGACAAATGCCAGATATTTAATCTCTAAGGTAGATTAATGGGGTCAAGGGAAATGTGGTACGTGTTTTGTTTGCGAACAGCAAAAAGAGGGAAGACTTACAAAGTATGTTGAGAGAGCCCTCTCGAACTTGGGACATTGTAAATAATCTGAAAGCAGTATTTTTCTTTCCTCGATTGTTGCTGCTCGTATAAGCTGTGAACAACAAAATGTAGGAATGATTCCTCAGCTAGGGTGAAAAGAGTACTTGTGGAACACTGGAACTTGGTCGCAGACCCTGCGACTCTTGCTTTTTAAAGTTTGATTTTTAGGCCTAAATTGAGTACTTGACGGTAACACTTCCGAGTATGTTGTACTTTATTCTAATTTATTTAAAAAAAGGGCTTATAACATTGTACATTCCATTCTTTGAGGAAACGGAGCATGACTAGCATAGCTAAATCCAGAAAATCTGACATGAAATTGGCTGTACAAACTCTTTTGTATATTGCATCGTAGTTCTTAAAGAATAAATTGCAAAATGCATGCTCAATCTGTTTCTTTTTAGAGGGTATGTGAAGAAACCAACCGTCTCTCTCAGTTGGAGACATCTTCTTTGACAGACAGTCGATGATAGCGATAATGATTGAAAATCTTGCTTCCGTGAGTTCTATGGTAAGACTGAGTGGATAAGGTTGCCTACATTAAAACATGACCACACTTGGGAAGAATTCTGGTTAGTCATATCACATCTCCATCAGCAAGCGCTGGCACACAGATGGTACATGCATCCTGCTTGTCGGTTGTCGCTACCACCTACTTCACAGTCATACTTGCTGGTTGCCAGTAACAGGAAGATGATCTGGTGGTGGGGGCAGTGGTGGAGGGGGACTTCGAGCCATGAAAACTTTGAACCGACGGTGAAGGCAAATGCTGCATGACACTATAGCAAGGCCCATTGCACAGATTAAGTACACAAAAGAGAGCAGCAAGGACAACAACACGATCAGACTGTCCTGCATGCAGCAAGTATAAACTACTAAAGTTTCATCATAAACCTTAGCTCTTCAACATAATAATCACAGGGATTAATTGACTGTCATTTCTTCTGCGAAGCTTTGTTACATGTCACAAACGTGCTGGCCATAGGCCAGTACAGAGCTTACAAAAATTTACAATCCAAATTAAAGATAAGTTGTACATCTGATAAAGTTGTACTCTGGATTCAAAACACACTGATACAATCGGTCTTGTTATAACACTCTCAAACCCGATGATTTGGACAGACGTTTCCTTTTCAGCCAAACTTTGGTAAGTCACCGTCCTCAAATGACAGAATGTCCTCTGACACGCAGAATGAGAGCTAGTACAGCTTGAAGGCGCGACTGCTTGGGCAAATGCTGGTGGCAATGGTAGATCATTGAGCTAATGATAAGAGCAATGATACAAGCGACACCACATATGAAGAACAAGCCTCTAAAGCTATCAAGCTGAATCCGCCTAGAATCAGATTCATGTACTGTGATTTGCGGTCCACAAGGCTTTTTGCTTCCCAGCCAGTCTTACTGATATTTCGTAGGGTATCATTCTCTGATTGTTCAGGAAGGGCAGTTGATGTGTCTGCAGCTAAAGACATTTTACCTTGTAATAGAAAAGTTGATTCTGCAACACCCACGAAATTTTTGTGGAAAGACATTTTTTTTTTGGGGTTTTTGCAAAAGCTTTGTGAAAAAAGAAAGGTCTAATGCATTTTAGCTATGGTATGGTGTGACTTGTAGTTCACAGTTCTGAGTATGCAAGTGTAAGAGGTTTTAAACAAGCCCTGGCTATTGAAGATGTTCAGCATACTTTTTCTAACAACTACTGCTAATCTGACTTATGGACTTCAGCCTCGCCAATTGTCACCAAGAAATTCAAGCCGATAAATTTTATTTTGCAGGATTAAATAACCTAACATTTTTATCCAATAGAAGGAGGTGCTAAGGCCCTGTTCTATTTCGCGTTTTTGAGGATTTAGCTAAGAACTTATATCTCCTTACGACTTCTTACATCTCCTTATAGCTCCTTATATCCTTAACAGAATCCTTACTTCTCCTTACATCTTCTTGCATCTCTTTACATATTTTTACATCTTCTTACATTCCATATAGATTTTCTATAATATTCAACAACTCATTACATCTATCCTTACATCTTCTTACAGCTCCTCGCATCTTCTTACAGCTCCTTACAGCTCCTTATATTTTCTTACAGCTTACAGCTGTATCTTATCGCGAAATAGAACAGGCCCTAAGTGGAAACTTAAAGCAATACATAGATCGTAACAGCAAAAGATACGCAAATTCTATGCAAATTTACTTATTCTAGTTGTCAATAGTGAAACTCACAAATCCCCGTTCACTTCTGGTGAACTCATTGCCTGCACATGCAAACTTTGCAGTACTTAGAGAGAAACAGGTCCACATATGACCGTTCATGAACAGCAGCAGCAATTCTCCTACTGCTGATCGCTTCTGCATAATCTTCGGATGAATTAAGAGCTTTAAGCCGTGATTAGGGGATGTTCAATTCCGCATTCAGATAGTTTCCGGCATAAGAGCCTCTCGGACATCTCATAGGTGCAGTGCTAGCAATCAAAGTGTCAACCCCTTTTCTTGGGAAATGTAGTCGTTAAAGAGCAAGAAAAGAAGTCAATTATGCTTCATAATAGCCTTGGAAGATTATCAGGACCACAAACAACCAAATCACCAGAATAAGCCTACCAAGTGAGCTCATTACTTTTTCTCCCAGAAGTTCAAACAAAAGAAGTTCAAACAAAAGACCTAAGCTAGTGCCATTACTAATCAATCTGACGAAGTCACAAAAGCAAATTTCCAGAGAAGGTATTCATAAAGGTTTAATGGACTTACTGTGTTTAAAAAGCAGGGTTGAGAAACTGAACCTGAAAATTTTGAGGAGAAATTCTGTCACAGCTGACAAGGAGCGATCCAAGGAGCAGTCTCAACTGAAGCATACAATAGGATTAGAAGCATATATCTGAATGAAGTACAATCACGGATTTATCATAAACTTACCACAGCAATGTTATCAATAGTCTCTTTGGTTCCCCACGAAATGCAGTATTTACTCTCTTCTCTAGAATCCAAACAACTGTTTCACAATTGAGAAATCCAACTGTTCCAACCCACATATCAGTAGTAAATGTTCTCAAGGAAGTCCAAGGACTATGGCTGAGCTTTCTAACAGGGACTACCACAACCAGACCAGAATGTTGGTATGGCACAATCTTGGTCCTCTGGGCCAAAATAGCAATGTCACCGACAGCTGCATCAAACTCCTATGAACGTCACATTTGTGATCACTCATCAATAGCAAATATATGCAAACTATCTACATCTAGTGACAAAAACAACTCCTTGTTCCTATGGCATGGGGTTTGGAAAGGTCAGATGTGACATGCACGGTCAAAGAAATTGTTTACGAGAGACCCACAGAAACCTTCGCTTCCTTTTTTTTCTATGAAGCAGTAGAAAATCAATGGTTTTAATCTAGGCTGTAATATAACTAGCCCCTGCATGTTTTAGAATTCAGGATTAACGTTGCTACATTCAACCTTCCTGCATACCACTCCTAGGTGGGACTTTTGGGGCTGGATTTGGATTTGGACTTGGAAATACCGTACTCGTGTTTCTACTTACCTCCTCTGCGATTCTGCTCACAAGCTCTATATAGTTGGGATTTTGATGCCCATCACCGAATAATATGAACTCACAAGGAACATCATAGGGAAGTGACTTTATGGCAGCAAGGAAACGTCGATGCAATACCCACATGGACTTCAAGAATCTGATTATCCCAATAAACAAGATCCGGAGAGCTAACCTTCCAAGGAACTCCAACCCATAATTTCCTTCCATCCACGTGGAAAACCCATCCACGAGGCTTCTGCTTGACTCCTCCAAGCCATACTAGGCTGTATAGCCTCTGACAGGCACTTGAACAGTTTTGTGTCTGGTGTGGAGAATCTCAGGTGCCACAACAGATAAGCCAGAATAATTTGACTAGGACGGTAGTACCCAATCTGCCTTAACTGGCTACCTACTATATTTATGATATCATATGAAGGATTAGGCAAAGATCTATTTGAATCAAACGAAATTGGCCCTGTCAGACATGTTGTGTTTGTTTCCAGTATAATCCTACACAATTATTCCCTCCATCAAAGATGCTTAACGCACTTAAATTCATACCCCTTCTCCAATAGCTGTCAAAACTAGATAATTGGAAAATGAAATGGTGTTCCCTTGGCATAGGAACCTTCCAATTGCATTAGCTACCCAAACAGTGCATAGGTATACAGGCCATATGCATTCAACCTGATTGAGCCTTCGCTCAACTGGTTCCACCAAGCAATGAATGCCCTTTTCCTTTGAGAGTCGGGTGTATGATACCGAAGCTTGAGAACTCCGTGAGAGTTTTTGAAAATATGGGGGTTTGGCTGAGAGTCCAATATGATGGGTAACCAAGCTGTAGCAATCCAGACATCCTCAACATTCATCATGCTCAGTTGCTCTGCCACTTTGAGAATAATTAGACCATCAGTAACTATTGTGTGCACAAGAAGCACCCCAGATTCCATCATCTTCACTTTAGCTAGTTCTTGCATCACCACACTCTAATTTCCTCCAACCCGAGGGGGAATTAATGCCTCATAAGAGATCTTACAGCACCTTTCTGTAAGCTTATCACCTAATGCAGAGATCCCATTTCGTCTGAGTTCATCATCAATGGAAATGGCTATGACCAGAGTCCAACGGAAATAGATCACAATCTCTGTGATGGCCATCATCTGAAACAAATCACTGGGAGCAGTTTGAAAAACGTAGGGGTACTGGCTAGCCGACAGCGTAGGGTTTGATACTGCGAATGACAATAGTGGAGCATGGAGTTCACTTGCAAGGCGTAGATGCACGTGCATCGCAGAAGGCCAATGATAGAAACAGTATCTGTCTCCATGAACTGCAATGCTGTAATTAACAAATGGATCGAAGAAAAAGAGCAAGACTTCTATTCATTAATGCTTTGATTAGATATAACATGAGGGAATAAAGACAACGTAAAGGGTTTTGGAGGACCAAGCAGCTGAAATCCCTCAGTTCCTTTCCCCTTGTATCCCTTTGCCAAATACAAGATAAAAGAGCAGGCTAGATGCAGAATGTGAAGATAACGGACAAACACAGATGTAAACGAACGCAATAAGCATTTGTTCGAATTTACCTTCCATAATGCTGAGGAAATCACTGTGGTTGGAATCATGAATTTTGAGAGAAAGCGTATGACCTCCAACCATGGCAGGGCCGGAATTCTCTCTTCTACAGCAGCCACCATCGCAATATGTGAACCCCCCCCCCCCCCCGGGTTTGATGTGTCCAGAGAAAATATAGCACCAATGTTCACAGTTTCTGGCCCAGCGGTGTACACTAAATACATCATTATGCACAACAATCCAATCAGTGACACAGTGTGACCCAGTTCCACAGTGAAAGTGTGGAACTTGACACAAGGGCTTGAATGAAGGAGAACTTGCATGCTTCACATCAAAGAAGCAGTAGCATAGTATCAAGGACATCTAGACCTCCTGTAATCCAATTTTGTGTTCCTAGTTGTCTATGAAATGGAATCACATTCCAATCCTAAATTACATGAAATAATCCAGATAACTGTGAGGCATGAGCAGGGGAATACTCTTTAAGTTAGGCAGGTATAAATTATTATCTGTTTCAGAAACCAGCTTCCTCTTTCCTCAGCCACTGAAACACTGTTCATGAACGTGACAAAAAGTAGATCTGGGAAGAGTACGTTGAAATAAGCATGCCCAAGAAAGCATCCTATCAGATTCCCAAGTCCGCCAAGGCATAAATCCAAAGAAACCAGCATCTAGTGAAAACCCTCATCAAAGCAACCAAAAGCATAGAGTAATTAACACAGCTTAGCACAGCTCAACATCTAGGGTTTAAAAGCATAAAGAATTACAAGCTCAAACACTCTAACTCCTCCCCCCCCCCCCCAAAAAAAACCCAAAAAAAAAATCTAAATGGCAACAATTTCATTTGGAGATCTGTCAAAACATTATAAGTAAAGGTAGATCACCATTAGGAATTGTCACAACTCCTCATGACCAACAGGAAACTTATACATGCACCCGGGAAATCGCACACAAGATGACACGGAGCTGCTGGTCTTGATAAGGAGCTTCATGTCAAAAGAAGCAGCCATAGCACCTCAATCATGAAAAGGCCAAAACACTAAAATGTGTGTCGGGCGCCCGGGGGGGGGGGGGTGTCTTCCTTTAAAGTGCCCCGAATTGAGAAGAAATTGGAATTAGGTTCAAATAAGGGGGGAAGTAGGAGCTGCTGCTTAGAGAGGTTTAGAGTAAAAGCGTTTCTATCTGTCTCTTTACTGTGGGTATGAAGCAATTGTTTATGACAGTCTGACATTCTAGAGTTAGACCGCTCGGAATTAAACCATGTTAGTGCTGCCAATGACCTCTTGTCTGCGTTACAAACCAGATCCATGCTCTGCTCAAGAGATGCTAGATGGGATAAACAATGTTTGCTATGTTTCTTAGATGACGACCAATCACATGAATTTTCACTCTTTCTCGGTGATATTACCAATTATTCTAAGCAGTCTGCTTGATAGTACCAGCTTCAACTTGGAAAAGTAATCGTCAGCTGCACTCTAAAAAGATGGCTTCCCCGAATGGAAAACTGGAGAAGGACCATGTACTAACTTCATTCTTATGTTAAAGTAGATTAAGCAGCGCAGAAAAAGCAACCAGCTAGATATGTAAATCCTAGCATGATGGATCAAAATATAGTTTCCATGAGAAAACAAGATACAGAGTTGAGCAATGACAAATATAATTGTGCTGTAATTAGAATCAGAACACATACTACAAAGGGTACCAATATTAATCAATGAAGAAGAGGAAGTGTGCAATGCAATTTGCACTACCATCAGCATTAACTACCACACTTAGATTGACACAGGGATTGGTAATTCATGTCATTTCTACTGCAAGCAGTGTCTCATGCATCACAATTGACGTAGACTATCTGCTTGCTACGATATACATAACAAAACTCTCTACATGCAAATGATCTTTTGACGCTTATTAAAAGATCAGTAAAAGTACATTTGATTTACCATAATTAATGGTGGAAAACTCAGATTCCTATGATCCTCTTAATAACTCCAAACACTACTAGTAGTATGGTTTCAATTCTGCTCTTTGAGATGATTCTCCTCTCTATTCAAATTCTCCATTACTAATTACATTGGATTTCCTCTTCCTTCTGGCCAATGGGTCTTGCTTCCTATCAGCAAATGACAACAACGTCCTCAGATGTCTAGAACGAGAGCTGCCCTGGCTTAAAGGCTCTTGGATTGAATGACGGCGGAACTGGTATATCATCATGCAGACATATGTTATGAGAGCAACAATACAAGCAACACCACAAATGAGGAATAAGCCAATGAAGTTGTCCAGCTTCAGCTGGTCAGAATCATCTTCACCAGTCTCTTGTCTACAAGCTTTTCTGGTTTTCAGCCAGGTCTCCGTGATGTTTTGAAGGCTTCCATTCTCTGATAGCTCGAGGAGAGCAGTTGACATGTCCACAGCTAAAGGAGAGTCTCTCTTAAATGCCTGGAGAAAGACAAACAGAGCCAGAGTCAGAAAGAAAACCACCAAGGGGGCGGGGGGTGGGGGGGTGGGGGAGGCCCTTTCCAATCTAGCATATATTGGAAAATTTCTCTAAAATTTATTATAGAGGTTAGGGTATGTACTGACAAACCCCAGACCCACAGCAGGAAGAATTCCAGGATAACAATTTCGCTTGGTGCAGTCGGAAGCAAGATAGTGGAAGCAGAAAGACAACCAAGTAAACCAGCTACAGATAAATTTCCTTTCTTTAACGCTAGAAACTGCATGTTGTGATTGACTATGAAACAACTTGTATACAATGTTAAGGCCCAATAAATCTGATATCACCCCCCGTGTAACAGCCAAGTAGTAATAAGGAGGTCAGGGGCTAGATTGATACGGTGGTGTGAAAATGGACTTTGAAGTTAGCATGCAAGTTTCAAGAGGCAAAACATTTTACAGCTAGGAGCTTAAAGCTTGTACATAGAGCTCACGTTAACTATTAGCATAGCTATATATCTGGTCACCCGCTGATGGTCAAACCGTGAAATTTTCTAGACTAACCTATTGCCACCTGTACCACACAAATAAGTTTAGTCTTCCCTTAAAAACGTATTGTGGCCATTCTTATGCATATGCATCACATATCAAGAGTGAGAAGTCAAGTTAAGATGTAACAAGTGCCAAAGATAAAGATGCAACATGATGGACAGTTTGTGGGAAGTGTTGTGGTGGACAACTAGTTAGAACATAATAAATATGTTGTGATTTTTAAAACTTACAAATCCCCAACCACCCTTCGTGAACTCCTGGCCTGTAACTCGAAACTGGCAGTGGTTTGAAAGAAACATATCTACATATGGTCGTTCATCGACAACTGCAGCCACTCTCCCTTTCTCAAGAGCATCAGCATAATCTTCTGGTGAATAAAGACGCTTAAGCCTTGATCTAGGGATGTTAAGTTCCTCATTCAGATAGTTTTCTGCAAAAGAGCCTACTTGATATCCTATAGGTGCAGTGCTAGTAATCAAACTGTCAATCCCTTTTATTGGGGAAGATAACTGTTGAACAGTGAGGAAAGAAGTCAAGCTAGCTGTATAACTTGACTGGATGATTAGCACAACGAACAACCAAATTAGCAAAACCATCCGACCAAGTGCACTTACTGTGTTTTCTCCTAAAATTTCAAAGAGAACCAAAAATAAAATAGAAAATTAGGCAAAGTAAATTGTCAGAATTCATATTCAGAAAGGTTGAGTACACTTACTGTGGGCAAAAAATAAGGTTGAAAAACTGAACCTGAAATCGTTGAGAAGAATACAGTGAAAGTTATCATGGAATGATGCAAAATGGTCTTACTGTGTAAAATTTAAAGCATAAACTAGAACTTGAAGCACATATTTGATGAATGCATCATCATGAATGTGCCATGACCTTACCATAGAATTGTTATCAACTGCTGTCTGGGTGGTCCGCGAAATTCATCGTTTATCCTGTGCTCTAAAATCCAAATAACTGCTCCCACGAACAGAAAAAATGCACCAGTCACAGCCCACATATGTGCAGTAAATGGTCTCAAAAATGCCCAAGCACTAGAGTACAATTTTCTAACTGGGGCTACAACAACTAGCCCTGAATCTGTGTATGGCTGAGTGAAGTCCACAATCATTGTCCGGCCAGTCACAATTGCAATATCCCCCACAGCAGCATCAAACTCCTACAAATGTCACCTCTCAGATAACTGATTGATGTTAACAATATGCTAAATTACTGTCCCTAACAAGAAATATCATATCAATATATCTACTTACACCCTCTGCGACCTGGCGTACGAGCTCAGTGTAGTTAGGATTTTTAAGCCCATCTCCAAATAATATGAACTCATAATGAACTGCATAAGGTAGCCGTTTTATCGCAGCAAGAAAAACATCGATGCAATATCCACGGATTTCATGAGTTTGATTGTCTTGATAAACAAAATATGGAAAGCTAACTCTACGAGGGACACCAACCCGTAATTTCTTTCCATTGCGCGGGAAAACCCATCCACGAGGCTGTTTCTTGCCTCCTCCTGGCCAGACCACACTGTATAGCCTCTGACTGGCACTTGAACGGTTTTGTGGTCTTTTGCGAAGTATCTCTGGTGCCACAACAGACAAGCCAGAATAATTTGACCAGTATCCAATCTGCCTTAACTGGCTACCAACTATATTTAGGACATCATAGGAAGGATTAACCAAAGATCTGTCCGGACCAAACCAAATTGGCCCTGTTAGACCTGTCATATTGGTTTGCAGTATAATATTATGTAATTTATTTCCTCCATCAAAAATGCTCAATGCACTTAAATTCATACTCCCTCCCCCAACCGCAGTCAAAACTGGATCATTGGAAAATAAAATGCGGTTTCCTTGACGTAGGAGTTCTCCAATTGCACGGGCTATAATGCAAACAGTGTCATAGGCATACAGGCCATATGCATTTAACCCAATTAATCCTTTGCTCAACTGCTTCCACCTTGCAATGAATGCCTCTTTTCTTAGAGATTCAGGTGTGTGTTGCCGAAGAGTGAGAAATCCTTGAGCATTTTTAAAAATATGTGGGTTTGGCTGAGCATCTAGAATGCCGGGTAACCAGGCAGTAGTTATCCAAATATACCCTTCACTTATCATACCAAGTTGTTCTGCCGCTTGCAGAATTTTTGGACCATGTGAAGGTAAGGTATGCAGCACAAGCACCCTAGACTCCATCATCTTGACCTTACCCAGTTCCCGCATTATTGTGCTTTGATCTCGTGTAATATCAGGGGGAAGTCCTACTTTGCACGAAATCCGACAGCGTCTTTCAGTAAGTGCATCACCCAAGGCAGTGATCCCATTTCGGCTCTGTTCATCCTCAGTGAAAATGGCTATGACCTGGCTCCAACGATAATAGCTTACCATTTCTGCGATGGCCTTCATCTGGTAAAGATCATTAGGGGCTGTTTGGAAAAAGTAGGGGTACTGGATCGGTGAGAGTGTGGGATCCAAAGCTGAGAATGACAATAGTGGAACATGGAGTTCATTTGCAAGGTGTGAAAGCACATGAGCCATTACAGATGACTGAGGGCCAATTATCGCAACGGTATCTGTCTCCATGAACTGCAAAGCTGCCAAGAAATAGATAACACAACAAGGATCAGATTTTCTAATCAATAATAAGTTGCTCAAAATAATCAGATTCTAGTGGATGAAGGAGCAGAGAAGAAGATGAAGGAGAGCAGAAGTGGATGAAATGGCACAAAATACTCCCTCCTTCTGAAAGCTCCAAAAATAAAGGTTCGGTAAGATATTCTCATCATTCTCACCCTTAATTATCCTCTAGAAAATCAATACACTCCCCCCCCCCCAAAAAAAAGTCCCAGTCTCACACAGTGTATGAGTAGGCATTTGTAGGAATTTACCTCCCATGATGCTGAGGAATCCACTAGAATTGGAATCATGAAGATGGATAGACAGCTGACGGCCGTCAAGAATGCTGGGATCAGAGTTAATATCATCCATAGCAGCCTTCATTGCAATATTTGAAACTTTCCCATTGATCGTGGACAGAGAGAATATAGCACCAAGGTTTACCTTTTCTGACTTAGAAATGTCTGCTAAGCACATCATGATTGAAAGAACTGCAATCCACAACACATGAACCACTTTCATGTTGAAACTGAGGAGAAAACTGCTTTCAAGACCAGAGTGAAACGCTTCACTCTCAGAGCAGTAGTAGAAGTGCTCCTAAAAGTCCCTAGAGATAAAAACTATTATCTCATAAGAATCAACTTCCTTCTTCCTTCAGCTACTGGAAATCTATTTAAAAAATCAAAAGAACAAGGCAAATTAAAAGCACAAATAAGAAATTAAAAGGGCAAAGTGGCAGCTTAACATCTAATGGAAAAAAACATAATGGAAATTCCCAGTTCATGTGCTCAGACCCCAACCCCCAACCCCCCCCCCCCTTCTTCGAAAAGACTCCCCGAAAATGGACAGCTAGAAATAGGTTACTACAAGCACAAGGCTACTGGTAATAGCAGTTATGATTCATTAAATTACATGAAAATTTCAAAATGCTAACCCCAGAAGAAAGAAAAGGTCATCCAAAGCCCTGTCATACCAAAGAACATAATTGGAAAAGCTGCTAAAACACACAATATACATGACATGGAAACTTATGCCTTAACCCAGAATGAAGGCACATTGAGAGAATCTCCCAGAAAGCTGCAGTACTAGAATAGCAGTTTAAAAACAAAAGAAAGAGACAGAGCATCCGTTCTTGGTCATAAACTAGGCAAATGAAGCTTTAGATAACTACCCACATAATAAAAAAGTGCAAAATTTAGATTTTACGAAAGTGTTCACAACGAGAATAATGAGGAGACGGTTAGACAACACAAGCACTCAACCATACAATTAAACAATCAGAGAAAGAATATGTAGAAACCCAAGAAAGGTAGATAAAGAGAGAGACTCACAGGTGAAGAAAAACTCAAAACTTGAACGAGAAAACAAGAACCCATAATTGTTTCATTGAGCTCAGGAATGGGTACTTTCTTTCTTTCCTATTGATCTTTTTCACATGGGTAAGTGGGCATCCTTCTACCTTTTCAGCAAAAATCAAGCCTTTTCACATAGTAATGAATGGTGAAGAAGATCCAGGGGTAGGTGAGAGAAAACAAGAGTTGCCCGAGTAGAAAAAACACAGGATGGCTTAAGCTGAACCCAAAATGACAGACAATAAAGATGTCTGCTTCTGCAGTGAAGGGCATGTTCTTTTCGTAGGGATGGAGGGGATATTGAATTTGAGAAATGGAACAAAGTGAGAAGAAATTAAATACACTAAAACAGAGTACTATTTTTCTTACATGAACAGAACGAATGGAACGAGATGGGAAAAATGAAATGAAAATAAAACCAAAATTTACCCACAAAAAAGACACGTTGACAGTTGGAAGATTATCTCTTTGCCTTGATCGATTTGGATGAAAACTAATCTACGTGGAATTTTGATCATAACACAAAGCCACATAGGGACTAGGATAGTTGACATGGTGACAAAGCCAGTGATTAGGAGAAGAGATTAGGGCTAGTATTACATTTTGCAGTTGTTCAGTGGGGCTAGCTAGGCATACAGGAGTACTGCCTCAAAGCGGGCATCAAAAGCTCATAGATAAAGGGTTAACACTATCTGGAAACTTCAAACTAGTGGGTACAATCTTTGTGCTTAAAGCAAACTTATATGTACTTTTTTATATGAATTTTTGTTGTCAGAAAATATAATTAATATTCTTGTGATGGCGCTGTTTATGGAACCCTATATATTGAATTAGATTAAAAGCATTACAGGGTTGATCTTAATTTGAAGAAGTTTCTTCATTTATTAATATTATTATTGTTAGTTCCGTTGTTGTTGGTTTTTTTTTTTTTTTTGGGCGTATATGCATGTGTGTGAGTGATGGAGTTGTAGAAATCAATAAAGGCGAAATTTTTATCAAAAAAATAATATGAACGAAATTTAAATTCAAATTCGCCATTCAGATTCTTGACAGGGGTCTCTCCAAAATTTGGACATTAAAGTAACAACATCTAATGTGCACTTCACCTTTTATGAGTTGGTGAAATAGGACATATATTATTATATTCTATCATTTTTCTTCCAAAAGGTTGGGTTGGTCCTACTAGCGCAATTTCCTGTAACTTTATAGATTTATCATAGATAATGAAGTTATGATATCATCACTTAAATCTTATGGGTAAATACAAATCTTGGTAGGGATGGCAACGAGGTAGATTAGGGACGGAGGCATACTCCCCATTTCCGTCTCCGCTAGGATCCCCGGCCCCCTCCCCGTCCCCCATTGTAGGGAAAAAATTCCCCTCATCCCCATCCCTAGCGGAAATCTAATCCCCGACGGGGTTCAAATGGGGGTTTTTCCCCTTCATTTTTTCTCTCGTTTGTGATAGCTATATTACAGGTCTTAAATGAATGTCGAATTTGCCAACTCTAAACCCCAGCCCAATTAATTGTATAGTAAGCTCTTGTAGGTTCTATGCAACATAAGTCTAAGAAACTTCATTAAAGTTTACAATCTAATCTAAATTAAAGTTTAACAAGTTCATAAAGTATAAGTCTGACAATGTACAAATTACACAAAACAAGTTCATATAATTTAGGATTTTTTCAACTTAATTTACTGATATAACCTTAGTATTATGTTCACAATAAAGGACTCATTTATAATTTTAAATTAATACGCAAGGACGGTGATGGAAATTTTTCGCCAATCGAGAATGGGAAAACGGGGATGGGTCCCTGAGTCGGGAAGCGGGGATGGAGACGGGGTAAATTTTCGCCCCGTCCCTGTCCCCATTTCCACTCAGGGATTTATTTATGTCTCCATCCCCGTCCCCATCCCCATCGGGAACGGGAATTTATTCACAATGCGGGCGGGGCCCCGACGGAGGCAGGGATTCCTTGCCCCGTTGCCACCCCTAAATCTCAGCCTCCAAATGTTGGGTTGGTGTTGTTAACCCACTTCAATTCTCACAGACATCATCATAATACATTCATTAACAGCATTTGTTCATCACTGGTCCACAGTCCACTAAGAAAGAGGACAAGAATAAACTCATTTTGGAATTCAAAGTAGTTAATCTTATATGTTAATGCCTACCATAATGATTGATTTATGCAAAAAATCATCATTAGAAACTTACTGTTGCTCTCTGTATGGAATAAACACCAACATGTTGAGAATGGAAGTATGACATTAAGCACCATTAGTCAATAGCCTAACGACAAGTCAGCTTTAAAAGGGAAAAAAGAAAACTCTCAGATTACGATCACATATTTTTAGAGAAGGCAGCCAGGCAACTAATTGCATTGCCAACTTTGGTGATGTGCACATTATATGGTAGTGTAGTTTGAAAAGTTATCGTACACGGCCCAAAGGGACCTTTTCTCCATCCTCATTGAGGATAATTGCCCAAAGGGACCTTTTCTCCATCCTCATTGAGGATAATTGACGGAGAATCCTCAAAAAAAGGGATTGCCTAAATTGTACCCTTTAGCTTTCGTTCAAATTTAAAAAAAGGCTTCATTTCCCCAAATTTCCAAAATTTCTTTAATTTCTCAATTCCACACAAAATAAAACAAAACGGACCAGGAGTCCTCAACAGGAATAACTTGTCCTTCAATTACTTCATGCTAAAGAATTGCTCTTGAAAGGATCTGTAATAGTACATTTCAAGCTCACAAATTCAACCATATTCGACGCCACGGCCAAAGCTTGCAGGTTATTCATATGGAGCTACGGCATGGTAACTTGCCACAATAACTAAACCACAAGTCGAAAATATCGCTGCTCCAAGTACTAGGATGAAATGCAATTAGAAGAAAGTTTCTACAGAAGCTGAACTAAGGCAGCTCGAGGTTAAAATTCAGCCACCTCTAGTCCAAAGTATGATGAGATCATAAGAATGTAGCTAAATATGAAAACAAGAATACATAGCTGTTTCAGGGATTACAAAGATTTGCCGGGGAGATAATCGAGTTATATACCCAAGAGATCCCTTCAAGAATATGTAGTGAAAGAATGCATGAATGGGTGCCTATTCCCTCAACTGTAGGGAGCCTACCTCAGTCAAAAATTCTCTCCCCTGTTGAGAAAACTATGAAGATAGCTGAACTGAAAATGCAGAGCAGACCAGGAATAACGAACACAGATCTCCAGCTTTCAGGGCTAGAGATATCATAATCGGCAACTTTAGCAGCCTCAAGCAGCTGGCCTGTTAGCTCAACTCCGACAATTCCAGCCAGTGTACCGGCAGTGTTGGACACTCCCATCACAATGCCAGCATATCTGGGAGCTATGTCCATATGATTCACAGCAAATCCAGCTCTTCCGAGGGCCAAGAACCCAAGTGCCACAGAAGAGCAGAACACCGCTCCACCAGCAGTTCTGAAAATGGGCAGTACCACTAATGCCAGAGAAGCAACAACAAATCCTAGGGTATTCAGGAACTTCCTAGTCCAAGATACAGACATGATTTTCCTTGTGATGAGATGATCAGCAACGACCCCACCAATGTTTGAGAATATGAACATGTTGAAGTAAGGCATCATCTTAGAAGAACCCATCTCTTGAAGGCTAAGTTGGAGACCTTGTTCGAAATAAGTGGGTAACCAGTTCATAAGCACATACAAGGCATAGTGGAAAGTGAAATTATTCACCACAATTGCCCAAACTGGTAAGCTGAGGAGAATCCTTTTCCAAGGTATCTTTGCAGCCCTGGCCGAGTTTCCGCCACTCTCCACCTTCAACTTTTGATTCCCCTTGACCGGCAAAATATGTTCCCCGAATCCAGCAGCAGCAGCTTTGGGATGCTCAGATCGGGGAGGATCAGATGCATAATTGAACCAAAGGACAGACCACATGACCCCGAGTGCTGCCTCAGCAACAAAGACAGACTGGGGGCCCCTATACTTAACCAAGCTTGGAAGCAGAAGCATTCCAGCAGCTGCACCAAGGTACATACCAGAAGTAGTGAGCGAAACAGATCTAGATCTCTCATGGGGAGGCACCCATTGAGCCAGAACCGTGTGAATGGAAGGGAATATAAACCCTTGAGCTACACCAACAAGGAGGCGTGCAAGAACCAAAATGAGAACTCGATTGGGATCTAAGGGGACCAGGGCACAAGTCAATGACCACAAAACAAAAGAGAGAAGAAGCACGCGCCTGCCCCCTATTTTCTGAGCAGCCCATCCTCCAGGTACTTGTGAACAAGCATAACCATAGTAGAACGTAGAAAGTATTGTGCCTTTGCTTGACTGATTTACTCCAGCAGCATCAGCAGCAATTGTATAAGCAATTGAGAAGCCCACACGCTCAATATAGCAGACAGATGTACATATGAATGTAAGAAGCACAATCAAATACCGCTTTGGAAACTTCTTGTCCTGCATAGTTCTCTACAACTTTATAAATACACTGCCACTTTCCCAGTCTCTTGTTTTTGTTGCCAAACTTGCAATAGCTCCTCCTTCGAATAATCCAAAATAACAGTGGCTCAGGCTTCTCTCCGTTGCATGCAAGGTCATTTTCTAACCATGGCATCCAATGGGACCCCCCATTAAAATGCAGAGAATTTATACACCCTGGAACATATGATCAAAATCCTTGAACATAATTTTATTTTTATTTCTGATAGCTACTGATAAGATCCTTCACTCAAATTGCCAAAACCCCAAATTACAGGAACTAGGAAGATTAACTCAGAAGTAATTTCTACTTTCTACCGAAAACCCCAACATCACAAGAGATAACATGAAACCACAACTGTTTCATCCTTTCAGAATGCACAGCTAGACAATCACATCACACAAATATGGAATGCAGAACCAATTAGAGGCGTCCAGTGCCCAAACAATTTATAATCAAAACCAATACTAGGAAATAACTTGTGTCTTCAACTGAAAAAACCATTCATACCAACAAAATAAAGATGACAAAACAAAGTTAATGCGTCACAGTGCAACATAGGTCTAGGCCCCCAAAATGAAATCACAAATGCAAACTTAGAACAGAATAATCAACGACTAAATAATCTTTCAAGCTATCGATAAAGCATATTTCTGATTTTAGAGACAAGATTTGGAAGAAAAACTAATACCGATGCTCTCATATGGCAATCTTACCCAGAAAAGAACTTTTCTTGGGCACAATACGATTTCAATCCCCAAGTTATTCATCAATCAATCAAGTTAATCGATTGGAAGCATTCAGCTATCGTCATTAAACACATGAACAACCCTGGGAATCAAGCAAAACAACCCAGCTCAGATCAGAAGAACAAATGCTTACACAGAATTCCACCAAACCAGCAAGAACTGCAAATTGAAGCGAATACCCATGAAGGAAAGATGACTCATTCAATGGGGACCCAATCAAAGGAATAAAGAGTTCAACTCAAGGGCATTTTCCAATTTCTGTTCAACAATGACCCAACAACTGTTGAGTTCTTCACTCAGGCAATTTAACAAACACATTGTAAGCATAGCTGAAAATTCCCAAAACCCCTAAAGTAATTGGACAAAATTAAGCAATTAGCTCGTACCCTTTGTCTCAATTGCATCAAATTGCCCGCAAGAACCCTGGTGCGTAGCTTCGTTCCCCGTAATTGTCGATTAAGGGTGTTGAAGTTGATAAAACCCAACACTAGCACGACTAACAGCAGATGTGAGATTTGAAGTGGGGATCTCATGAAACGAGGAAAGACGAAAATGACAAATAGGACGGAAGAGGGATTGGGGGAAGGGAATGAGGGATGGACAGACTGAAATTGAGAGAGAGGAGTCAACGTACTGACAAGGTCTGGGGGGTGGCGAAAGTCTGAAAGGGAAGTACGGGTTTCTGGGTTGTTTATTTTTTTTCCTTTTTTGGGTTTTTTTTGGGTTTTTGGGGGGGGGGGGGGTTGGATTGTGTTATAGGGCTGCTGATTTTGCACGGATAAATTTATGCATTTCCACGGACAATAAGCCAATCGGTCATAATTGCCCCTAAGCTCTTGCGCTGCCTTTTATAGTTATCAAGGGTGAATTGGAATAGATAAAAGAATAAAGCATATTAAGGTAGATTGAATTAAGTTAAAGTAGGTTAAAATAAATTACAGTGGATTAAAGTAGGTTGAAGTAGATTAAAATTTTTTATATGATAAAATTGAACTTGGTTAAAATAGTGGAAGTGGATTGAAGTAGGTTAAAGTGAGTTGAAGTAGGTTAAAATGGGTTAAAATGAATTGAGATTGGTATTTTAGAATTCACCCGCGAAAAAAAACAGGGCTTAATTACTAATATGATAGTCTAGACAATGGTATTGGTATGTGCTTTTGTATCAATTTAGTAATTTAATTCTGGTGTGTTCACATCCAAAAAAAATGATAGGAAAAAAAATGTACTTAATGAATTGTGATTTATGTATTTTATTATATATTTGTTTTCTTAACACATGTCTACTTTCTTAATTAATCTATAGTACAAATTGATTATTTTAAATATTTAACAAAATAATGGTGGAAAGGGGAAGAGAGAGAGGCTCGACTAAACTACTAATGATGGGTGGGTCTTAGAGACTTAGGGTTAAGATTGGATGGTAGACTTTAGATTTATAAAATTTTACACTTGAATTTTAAATATTTAACAAAATAATCAGATCAGATGTCTCTCTTAATCCGACTCATATTCGAATTATTTTTTCCAAATTTGAATTCAAATTTTTTTCTTGCATACAGCTTAATTATTTTACCTCGGATCGGATGAATGTGCCTTGAAGTTCAATATGATTGTCATCCCTATTACGTGTTGCACAAAGAGAAATATAAAAGCAATATGTTTTATAGTAATTAGAAATTATATTAATTGATATCCACATGTAAATTGGTTCAAAACTTCAAATTGGGCTTGATGTTAAAGCTGATTATATTATATAAATAAATACTGGTGATCAAAAAGTACATAAATACCAAAATTAATAGAGTTACCATGAAATCAAACGAACAAGGAAAATATAGAAGGCTCCTCCGCTCGTTTTCCAGGGTACTTTTGCCAGTACGGGTTCTTGTCAAAACGAATGTGAGGTTTGCACTGCAAGTGTAATGATTAGATCGGACATCTAAAAAAGGCTCGTTTAAGTCACGATTGAACCTAAGATTTCAAATAACACCAGTCAAATTCGACCTAAAATATCCAATAAAAATTACCTTCTGTTGTATGACAGATTTATTGGATTAAATTGATCATTATTCTGGGAGAGAGACAATTCTAAAATGATGTTTGCTTGGATGTAAACAACCTTGTACTGCATACAAGTTTTAATTGTGTTTTCATTATCTTATTTGGTTACAAGAGAATAATATAAATAACAACTACCTTGTAATCTTGATTACCTCCAACTATGTAATCATGATTGCTTTACGAGATCGATTGCATTATATTACATTCAACTGAACATTATACGTAAGTTATAGAGATCCATCCATGGAGCCTTCCTTATACCCTCAAAGCAGTCAAGGGAGTCCAAGTTCAAGCACCAAAGTCCACGGAATTGTCCAAACATTGCTTAGCCAAGTTCTGTCCCACCTAGTTTCGAACTAGTGCACAGACCACTTTTGTGTAGTTAATTTCCTAAACCTCCACTTGGTTAGAAAGGATGAAGCTAGCCTATTTTGAAGTTCAAGAAGCTCTCTTTCAAATAAATCAAGTTGCAAGTGATTTGGAGTTCATTTGCCCCTTCAAATCAGCAAAACAAGTCAAGCGTGCAAAACTATCCAATTTTACTCGGTTCTGGAAATGGGTTTGGTTTTGGGCTCAAACATCCAAGTTGTGTTTTGCAAGTTTTATAACTTGATAATACATAGCCATAAACTCCTCAGCCGGATTACACACTTGACCAGCTTGCTATTAACTAGCAAAAGATGGGATGTGATTCCCTTTACCTAATTAGTAATAAGCAAGAGAGTACAACTAGCTGATTTTGACTTGTTTTTGGATTCTCAAGGGAGCATTCACTTGCAAGAGTGCTTGAGTAGAGACTAATACATCTGATTAGCCCTTCCCAATCCATAACTTGACACCTAAGTCTTCAAGATTAGCAACCAAAGAGGTGTCAAGTTGAATTGCATCCATTCTTTTGTGGCTGATTTTGAATCTGATCAGTGTGTGGCTTAGATAGCTTAATTTTGAAATTATAGCTGTTGTAAGAAAGTGGGGAGGGAGTTGTTTTTGGTTTTCTGTACAAATCTCTTTTGAATTTGAGGTGCCAATCTTGCAAGTATGACAATGCTAGATGTCTTGAACTTTCATAGCCATTACAAATCTCTTGTGAATTTGAGGTATGAAGAGATGTATCCATTAACTTCATTGAAGAGTACAACAAGCGATATCACCAATACAACAACTTAAATCCAAAGAAAAAATTACAACTCACACAAATCCTGCAACACAATACAGGAAATTGCATCTGGCTGAGTTGGTGTACGTATTCTTAACCGAGCTGTACTAGTTTTTCTCCTGAGCTTGCCGCTGAGGAGTGCTGTAGTTCTTCTTTTGTGAGTTGTTTTTGGTTTTCTGTAGGTTTTGGCATCATCTGATTAAATTGTGTGATTTCCTTACCTTAACATCTGGCACAGTTGATAGACTGGTTGGTGCGCAAATCCATTGTCTTTCTCTCGCTCTATTGTGTAGAGTCAGCATTATGTCCCTCCTCATTATTGAAAGCTATGTTGATGGGCTGCTCAAGGGTATGCCGTACTACGGATGGTCTAATTTGTGCATCAGTGAGCCATGTGTTTTCTAGGTTTATTGAAGTGCATCAGTTCAGTTGTATTGCGCATATTCCAGTGTAGCCAAAGGGTCTTGCGTTCGGTCTTGCTGCTCTTTGTGAAGTTATGCCTTCATGTTGCCTTTTTCGTTTTTCTCCCGTCTTGCCATCTGATGGCCTTTGTGCTTACACCTAGAGCTGGGTAATAGGTTAGGTCGCGTCGAGTTCGTATTCATATCGAATTTAAACAGGTTGACAATTTATCGACCTGAACCTAACATGTTTATTAAACGGGTTGGACAACCTTTATCTGTACCCATTTAATTTTTTAATGGGTTAACTCGCTTAACCCATTTAAAATAAATAGGATGAGTTCAATCACCTAATTACCCATTTATGTATTCAACATTTTTAATTAATACGTAATTACATAGTGTTAAAATTAAGTTTGCATATTACATTAAATAATTACTATCTAAAACTCCCCCAATTCATCATAATTCACATTTTTTTAATTTTTGTATTCTTAATAGTCCAAAAAAACGAAAACGGATAAATGACAAATGAAAAAATTAATTGGCTTGTTTGACCTATTTAATTAAACGGTTTGAATGTGTCAACCCATTTAATTAAACAGGTTGAAAATTTATACCCAAACTTACATAACTTCGTGTCGATTTCAGGTTAATAATCGTGTCCTAGTTTCTATCATTGTGTGTGTGTGTATGCGTGTGTGTGTATTCTAATAGAGAAAAAATATATCAATAAGATACAGCAAGTCCGCGAACATGAAGAATCACTTTTTTTTTTTTGGGGGGGGGGGAGAAGATGAGAATATGAAGAGAAATGCTTGCCTAATTCAGCTCCACCAATGATGGAAATAAGCTAGTTATGCTGGAGAAGCACACAAATTAAATACAAGCAGAAGCTAAATAAGTTCTTCCAGCTCTTGTGCCGTAAAATGGCAATGAACCAAGAATGCAATATTGAAATCAAGTGATAATCAAGCAACGACTAACCAATGAAGCAAACGCAATAAGAAATGGAGGCACCAAGATTTATGTGGAAAACCTTGTCCGATGTGGGAAAAAACCATGGGATCGACCATTAACAAACGGTACGAAAACTTCCACTAATCACCAAAATTACACAGTAGGTACAACAAAGATCATTCTCTAGACCAATCTAGAGGTCATACAATCATCAATGGAGGCCCTTGGAAGCAAAGTCTCCACTCTCCACAAACATCACTCAAAAAAGGCAACAATACAAATTCATATACAGAAGATTTGTACAGAGTTTGCCAATGTCAGAGAACCCATGGAAGCTTCATATATAACAAATCCAAATACCAATTAATACCAACTATAAAACCTTGTTTCATCCACATGAAAATGCGGGTAATATCCAAGCTCCAAAATTAATTGGATCCTCTTCCTCCCATGTAGGAGGGATCTCTGAACAATATTGTGCTAGTTTGCATCTATTCGCTGGGGAGATATTTCAGTTCAGATGCACGAGTGCCAGTCAAACAAACTTCAGCTGATCCAGAATAATAAGTCTTGAGAGCAAACAACGATCCCGGTTCACTGTAAAAAAGAGACTGTATGAAACCAACCTAATTCATATGTAGCTTAAAAAGTGCACATTAGGTTGCAATGGTGGTCCTTTTAAGCAAAAAATATAATGAAAGCAGAAAAAACTAGAATGCAAGAATAATAGGTAGTCTTAGTTTGAACTTCCCCTGCATCACCTAGACTCGTTCAAGTACTATAAAATTGCAAGAGATGATCTACACTTTTTTTTGGGGGGGGGGGGGGGTTGCTCTGTCTGTCATCATAAAACATAGAGAAGATCAAACAAGCCAATTTAAGGTAAACTGAACATCCACTTCAACATACAGGGGAATTACAAATTGAAGTAGTAGATTACCCAATCAACTTAATGTGGCTACTTCACTATTTTGTGGCTAACCCATTCTCTCGACATATATTGTGTGTCCAGTCCAATATATAACATTCACTTATAAAGTTTTGGCCTTTGAAAATAAAGGTGCCGATCGGGGTGTGTAGATCACTAGTTCACGTGACAACGCGACCTATACGTATACGTTCCAAAAGCTTCTGCAAACGTTATGTACGCTATTTTGTAACTTTTGTTCACAAATCACAAGCAAAATTATGGCCCAAAAACAAATTCAACAGAAAAAACACGCACACACACTGTGAAAGAGATAGAGGGAGAGAGGGGGGGTGGGGAGGTAGGCAGATAAGAACATGGTGTTTTGACTTTTTGAGGATGTTACCTTTTATGGAGGCATAATCTGAACGTGGAATGTGGAGGCATCTACGTACACAGAGTCCTAATCAGGAAAAAAGTTGTCGATATCGTTGATGTGCTGAATTGTGGGCCAGTACTCCCCATCCGGCTTTTTACATCTTTCATAGAGGATCTTGGTACAGCTTTCTAACTTTAGTCGCTTGAGGGAGGTGAGCATTTGCAGAGCTTTAGGCAGTGATTCCAATTGATAGCAGTCCGTAATTTCAAGGGATTGAAGAGATTGTAGAAATCGTATCCACTCCGGTAGATCTTTTAGTGGAAGCCCCTCAATCTTGAGGGATTGAAGGGCAGTTAAGTAACGCATTCCCTTCGGCAGTTCAACCACATTGGGGAGAGAACGTAATTTCAAGGAACGGAGACATTGAGCAAGGCAGCTCCATGGCATGCCATTACCCGTAGCATCATCCTCTCTTTGCAATTCGTCAAAGCTCAATTCACGGAGACGGAACAAATCTAGTGACTCTAATGCAGTGAGATGCTGCAGCCCCCTTGAAACGCACCTCAATTCAAAACAGGCATCAACTTGCAGGAATTGCAGGGAAGACGAGCAACCGCGGAACACCTCCTCGACTTCTAACAGACTCTGGACATAATAATCCGAAAATATCATCATCTTAGTAAGGCCCTGAAAGGCTACCATAGGTAGAGACTTTAGAAATCTCAAGTTGGACGTTCTTATTTCTTTGATTTTGGGATTATCACTCCCTGAATTCCCACAATCATTGCTACTGGTACCACCCATTATTCCAGAATACATCAAGATCAGAGTTTCCACTGCAGGACCTAGAGGTATAGACCTCAAGTTACGGCACTCTTCTATTCTCACTTGAGAAAGACGTGGAAACAATGGTAATCGCTGACCTCTCCACCATCCTTTCAACTTTTGCAGCTGAATTAACTCAAGGTTTTCAAGAGAGGGAAAGAATATTTCTACTGCCATTGAAGAGGTCGCTGCTCCATCACTGCTACCATCAATGTTGGTGTCCCTTGCTTTACTCTCCATGTACTCCAAATTCATCAAGGCGTAAAGTTTGAGGGTCTTCAGATGTTGTAGTTTACCCAGCCATGGCAACTCCTTCAATCCAAAACAGAGGTCCAAGCGAATCTTAACAAGGTTTGGGAGAGAGGTTGCTAGCCCATCTTCCCTTGCCCACTGTGGAATTGTTAGCCTCGGATAATGCTTAATTGCTAACTCTTTCAGATTGCTATGTGGTTGGAGATCTTCCAGAACATTATCATCCTCATCATCGCCCATCCTTTCTCTTCCATATGCCTTCCAAGGACATTCTATAGAAACAGATTTGAGATACTTTGTATTGCACAGATATCCTCCTCCGCCACCATATTCCTTAGAATGCTTGTAATATGGCCTGATTAAAATTTTGAGAGAGCCCCTTAGGTTCCTTGGAAGTCTTAGGTCTTCAAGCCTAACTTCCCCCTTCATAGTAGACTTTCTGTGACCCAGTACGAATTTATTCAACCTCGTAAGACATGCCATCTTTTCCATTCCTAATGGCATACATCTTAACCCATAATTCCCCTCATAAGGTACATACAAGGTTCTAAGGTTAATTAGTTTGGAGAAATCTTCTGGAAATTCTTCCAACTTGTAGCACCCACGTACAAATAAAGTCTGCAAATTGATCAATTTTGTCAATGATTCAGGCAGCTCGTTTAGTTTTGCATTACCATCGAGATTAAGCCACCTTAAATGCAATAGGTCACCTATTGCATTAGGCAAGTCGGTTATATTCAACCGACTTAAGTCCAACACCCTAACGCTCCTCCAATTTTCTAGCAATGCTCTCACAGGAAATTGGACGTCACCAAAATGACCACCACTTTGAGCATAACTGCGAATCTTAGCTGTAGTTGCAGTTATAAAACCTATTGTGCGATCGTAAGGTGCACTATCATACACATGACGAGTCTTTTTATCCAGGTCCATTGTGGTAGAATCTGATATGACAATGTCCTTTCCTGAAGCTTGTTGAGCCACGTCGTGCATAAGGTCGTGGACCTTAAAAGTCAATGTCTCCTCCATTCCACTCCTTTCAAATTCTTGAAAAAAACATCTTCGGGCCAAAATTTGCAAATGCTCCTCGGCCGCTTCTTCAATAATTTGACCTCCATCTAATGGCTCAACATATCCATGAGCCATCCAAAGGCTAATCAACTGTTCCTTTTGAATCCTAAAATCTTTAGGAAACATTGCACAATATGTGAAGCAGCTCTTTAGCGATGGCAAAAGATGATAGTAGCTAAATTTCAATATTGGTATAATGTCATTCCCATCATTTTTAATTTCAGCTAATCTACTTCGCTGAATGCTTTGCCACTTATCCACAGGTTGACCATGTAGAAGGGTTCCCATCACTTTTATAGCGAGAGGAACATTAGCACATTTTTTGATGATATTTTTCCCTATCTCGACTAGGTCGTTGTGGTTTGCTTGTTCTTTGCCAACCACTCTTTCGAACAAATTCCATGAATTCTTATGCGACAAAGCCTTCAACATATAAGGATTGTTGCTTCCTACAGCAATGGCTGTCCCATTCGATCGTGTGGTAACCACAATTTTATTTCCCCTTCCACCCAATCCCACCAGGTATCCCTTTAACTTAAGCCAGTCACCATGATTTTCAGTCCACAGATCATCAAGCACAAGTAAGTACTTACGTTTGAGTTTTTCTCTCAGTTCACGGACTAGCAAATCCAATCCAAGATCACCAACATTATCCACCTCAAGTTTGGTTGACTTATAAATATTAGCAAGAACTGCTTTGACATTGAATTGGTTCTGATCTTGATCAGAGACACAAACCCATAACCTAAGGGGGAATTCCTTTTGAATCCTGGGATCATTATACACAAGTTGGGCAAGGGCAGTCTTCCCTAATCCTCCTATGCCCACAATAGCGATGACATCAACATCCCCTTGGATGTTAGATTCTAACAACATATCTATGATCCTGTTCTTGTCATCCTCTCTCCCAATAATGTCCTTCTCATACACATAAGAACATGTCTCCTCCCTCCTCTTTCTAATAGGCTGGTAGTCTACTTTAAAGGAGTATTTATCAGCATCACTAGCAATCCCATCCAATTTCTTCCTAATGTTCTCAAGCTCTTGGGACATTTTATAAGCAGGAACAAGCTCCTTCAAATGAGAAAATAAAATGCTTACCTTTGTACAATTTTGGAGCTGCTGCTGATGTTGAGCTGCTAGAGTGGAAAACTCATCAAGCAAATCATCAGCATCATAAACAGCATCCTTAAGTTTCTCAATGTCGTCCATCTGCTTAGCAGTGAGCTCGAACCCCTGTGCTTGCATGGCATGCACATCGGAAAAAACAGCCTGGATGGTTTCAACCGTGCTGTCGAGGCTCTCAAGTTCAGATTTGTAGCCCGACACAGAAAGCAAGTTTCTGAGCTGCGAGCACTGCAAAGCAGCAAAGACTGTCTGGACAGCAGAGAAGGCTAATTCCATTTGTGATTCAAGTCGAAACAAAGGGAGAATTAGTGATAATAAGGGATTATGATTTTTATGAGGAGTTCTGGCGATAAGTTTTTGATTTGTGACGAGCACTTTGACACCCCTCTACGCATATATACACTGATTTCCAGGCGGGTTCCACTATGATTGGCTGAAAATTCTCGCTTAGTTCTACGAGTATTTTTTTTTTTTTCGTCATATGCGCCTCTCTCTCGTTCTCTCTCATATTATTCACATGACCGAAATTAGTGACAATGCACTCATGACCAATTATTAAAGAGATACTCAACTTATTTACCCCTCTATCCATTCAGTTTAACATGTGAGAAGATGCAAGTAATTTACAGAATGTAATTTATGTGATATTTCCATGAAGCTCAAGCACCCTTTATTTAAAAAAAAAATTAGAAAAAGGGACAAAAATTATGGCGGAATTTAAGTTCAGTCTTTGATAACAGCTACAATATTTCTGAATCAGACAAATTCAAATATTTAATTTGGATAAATGTTTACCAGCACTACCCATTATTATTGTGGTTGAAAATTCAACGTGTACCTGACCCTTTTAATCAATGCCTGAAGATGTATCAACTGTCAACAAAGTCATGAAGATATTTCTCAAGCTCATTTGTTTCTTTCTTTCTCTAACAAATCTCCTTTTGGAATCAGCTTTTCTATAGGTAAGAATATTGATAAAGGTAATATTATTTATATTTGAATCTCTCCAAATTCTGTAAAAACAAAATGTATATTGAGAAGTGTTGTTACTGCTGTTGTTTCCCTAACAAATCTCGTTAGAAGATGCCACAATAATTTAACTTTTACATATGCTACATTTCCACAGAGCTCAATCGTATGTTTACCAGCTGGCAACTGGTCACAATGACCAGCGTCAGTGACTTGATCAACGTGCCTTGTACGTCAAAGAGATTGGGACTACATTGAGCCACCTGTTATTAATGGAATAAATTAGATACATACTTCATTTGTAATATGAGTAGAGTTTGGAATATCTGATCCGACATAATAATACGATACGAATTCGATCTGAAGCTACTGAGAGAAACCTGAACCCAATCTGATCCGAATCGATTTCAACCCGAAGTCGACTCGATTTGACTGTTAAGCATGCAAATATGTTATTTTTCAATTTAAGGTAAATTTAGGTTATTTTCAACACCGATACAAAATTGACCCGTTTATTATATGGATTAACCCGACCTGGCTCATTTCCTAGTTCTAAATAAGAGATAATGTAGCAATTAACTATAATGGTTGTAATTATTGTAATAGTTACAGTAAGTGACATGGATTAGTTGATTGATTAAGGATCTTATGTTTTCAATAATTGCCTAGAAAATGCTTTGGGGAGACAAAGGAATCAACACCCCCTCCCCCCCAAAAACCAAAAAGCAACCATATTAATTATAATGGTGAGAATTCAAAGTGTACTAGAAACGTTTTAATAGTGACACGTAAAGACAGACAGACAATACCATCGTAGAATATGCTGTGTGACAATGGAAGACATTTTCGTCATGTACGTCGCTCTCTCTCTTATCTATTATTATTGTCAATTTGGCATACAAATACAATTCAAAGTATAGTGAAATTTGTTTGTAACATATTAAAATAGATTAGCTGGGACAAATTATTAAAGAAATATTCAGACACATTTACTCCTGCATCTATCCAATCCAACATATAAGAAGATGCCAAATAATTTACAGTAGTTTATGTCATAGTTTCATGGAGCTCTATAAATAGAAATGCTCCTTGATTGGTCATGGTCATTGCACGCTGCACGTACTCTTCATCACCAACAACAACAACAACAACTACTTCCAGTGTGGGTTCCGCTTTCGCGGGATCTGAGGAGATCCACCTGTGGGCAACCTTACCCCTACCGGTATTCCTACCAATAGAGAGGTTGATTCCTAAAGACCCACAAAACAGTTTTCGGTAAAAACAGTTTACAGAGAAAAACAGTTTTCGGGAGAAGGGTAAGGGTAAGTAAAGCAGACAATCAAGGAGTGGAGACATACCTCAACAGATCCGGGGCGTCCGAAACCAGCACAGCCTAACCAAACACGACCTGCAGACAAACGCACAAAAATCCGCCCCACCCCAACGCATCTACTACAGCCACCTACGGAGCCAGACCTCTATAATCAAGGACTCTAGTCCTATCCCGCCACAGACTTCTATCCTGAGCCATATCCTCCGTCAAACCAACAACTCTCAGGTCCTCTCTAACCACTTCCTCTAGGCTCTTCTTTGGTCTACCCCTCCCTCTCTTTCCACTGGGGGGGACTATCATCTCGCACCTCCGCACTGGGGCGGCCACACTTCTCCTCCTAACGTGGCCGAACCATCTAAGCCTCGATTCCCTCATCTTCTCCTCTATGGGGGCAATCTCGGCTAAACTCCTGATAACGACATTCCTAATGCCGTCCATCCTCGTAAAACCACACATCCACCTGACCATTCTCATCTCCGCTACCATCAACCTTTGGACCTGTATCTTTTTAGAGGCCAACACTCCGATCCATAAAGAACAGCCGGCCTAATTACCCTCCGATAGACCTTGCCTTTCAGTCCTAGCGGCACTCTCTTGTCGCACAACACCCCGGATGCCGACTTCCACTTTTGCCAACCCACTCTTATCCGCTGGCTAATATCCTCATCGATATCCCCGTTCTGCTGGATGATCGAGCCCAGATACTTAAATTTTGCGACCTTTGGAATCACCGTCCCCTCCAGTGTGATGTCTCCGCCCTCTTCTGTCCTTCCACTGAAACGGCAATGGAGGTATTCCGTTTTTGATCTACTTAACCGAAAACCCCTATCTTCCAATGTATGCCTCCAACTCTCCAACCTGTTATTCACCCCCTGCCTGGTTATATCGATAAGAACGATGTCATTTGCAAATAACATGCACCAAGGCACCTCGTCTTAGATACCTCTAGTAAGTTCATCCAAAACTAATGTGAAGAAAAACGGGCTTAAGGCGGAGCCCTGATGCAGGGCCATACTGACCGCGAAGTCATCGGAGACCCCGCCCGGTGTCCTGACACGCGTCCTCCCTCCCTCGTACATATCCTTGATAACCCGAATGTACGCATGCGACACCCTTTTATCTTCTAAACATCTCCACAGCACCTCCCTCCATACTCTATCATATGCTTTCTCCAGGTCAATAAACACCATATGGAGATCAACCTTTCTATCCCTGAACAAGCCCATGAGCCCTCTGAGAATGTAGATCGCCTCCATATACGTACTCTTCATCACCATTAACTTTAATCAGGGTAACTTACAAATGAACTATTAGTCATCCAAATTAATTATTACTAATAATCATCATAAAAGCGTTTGTATGAGTAATTTATATGAGACGGTCTCATGCAAGATTTAATAACTGTTATAAGTATTGCTAGAAGATGTCAAGTAATTGTTGAGTTGGGCCCATTATCACCAGTCTCCCTTCACCTCCTCGTGGTTTTCGACCGTGTACATGGGCACAGTGACATGGTTGATATTTTCTGCCTATTATTTCGGATAAGCAACAAGAGTAATTTTTCTGAGGAAAAAAAAAAAGAGCAATTTTCTATTCGGATTTTTAGATATTTTTTTTCCTTCTATTTCCAGAGCAGGCAATGATATTTTTTTAAAATAAAATTATTTCATTAACAAACACCAGGACACCAAAAAAGTGCACATTATGACATAATTCCTTAAACATGGGAGACAATTGACTTCGGTCCACAAACAATTTTAGTAGTTTTTGTTGAAAGTAAGCTTCATCGATCAGAAAATTTAATGTCAAAAAACCACTATAGGTGAACATCAAGTAAATAATCCACTCTAATTAGAATTTACTTGAGATTTGAGAATTAAAACTAAAAATCCTTTTTCTTTTTTTAAGGGAAGTTCAATGCACCAATCAGACTAAATGGAAACAATGAGAATATCGAAACTTAATTAAAACTAAAAACATTTTTTCCCTTGTTTTTCTCCTCAATCACTACAGAAATCATGTTATAATAAAGATACAAGAGCAATGGCATCAGTTTTCTTCCAATCAATCGATTAAATGAATGTACGGTTGAATATCAACATGCACTCCCTTGACCATTAATTGTGTTAACAATAGCAGATCTAGACATATAAAATATAGATATTCATCTATTAAACTATAACTTTAATTTAGGAGTGTCTATATATACCAATCTAACTCCTTCTAAAATATAACTAGTTAAAACTTTTTTGATTAGGGTTTTTCATGAACATCCTTACCCCTCACATAGATCCGCCGGTGTCTGCTGATATACCATTGTTTTACTTTTACATTTGCCAAACAAGCTAGAGGGGAAAAATGAACTTGAGATGTATGAGTCCAATTAAAGGACATTTTAAATTGGATTTAAAATGTATTCGTCAAATATCTCATGTGAGCCTCTTAAATTTTATATATAAATTAGGTCTTAAACAAATACGGGTTATGCATAAAAGTTCCAATGAGATTGTAACATAAAATTAATTGGCAATGGGTAGAATAACTCACAAGCTTATATACAAAGTGAAGGCCTCTTAAATTATCAATGTAGGACAATCGCGGTTTTCATAACTTCAACATGCATGCATCCGATCACGTATGAAATACTTATAGGGCCCAATACATGCATGAACATATTTGTTCAAACGGGGATGATGGCAAATTCAAGAGTTAATAACCTGCTATGATACCATGACAGAAATTGGGCCTTAAACAAACAAACTCAAGATCTCAAATGAGATTTGAAACCAAAATTAACTGACAAGAGGTCTAATAATTAACAAGTTTATATAAATGCTTAAATTTTTTAAATTTATTATATGGGACGAACTCACTTTTACAATTCTAACACAAGTATAACATCTATAGAGATCAGGACTGTACATGAAAATATCTTCTAAGAAATTCGTGGACGTGGGGTTTTTCATGGAAAATTCTCATACTTTGAAATTTCAAAAGAATGGCAATGATTAATCTCAAGTGCCCCGCGTCATCAGAAAAATGAACACATAAAGATGGGCCAACACTCAGCAGTAAGATCATGCATGCATGCTCATTTATTCCATCTTTTTCAGTGAAATTTCTTAGAAAGATATGATCACCGGCGCCTTAATTATCCATGAATTTGACCGCCTTTGGCATTCCTTCACGCTGATGCATGCCAACAACAATTGAGTTCACACGCGATTTAAAAGGAAGAGGATAATCATAATGGCCGACATAAACCAAGACTTTGAACATATATATAATCGTCGAAAAGGAAAAAGAAAATGGCGTGATTTCGATAATTTTTTTCTATTTATTAACTAAACTTCAATTTATTAACTCCTATGCAAGATTAATGGTTGCTAATTCTAGGGTGATCACAATTTTTGGGTATCTGAAACCGAAGCGGAACTACTTGACCGATTTCGTTTTGGGTTTCGATTTCAAAAAATAGGTACAGGTTTTGACTAGCTTCAATTCCAGTTCCTGAAAAATAAACGGGGCGCAGGTTAAAGATGGGGAAAAAAAAAAAGTTGTTGGTACTACCTTTTATTTCCTTTCCTTTTCTTTGTAGTTTTCTTTTTACGATTTCTCTATCAAATTATGGGGTCTATTTATTGTTTTCCTAACCTGGTTGGTGAATACTAGTAATTAATTGATGGGATCATAGCTCGTCATTCCATAACTAATCTTTTTTTTCCCCCACAATTGTATATCGGGATTCAACTGATCTCTTATTCAATGTTGGATTCAATAGGACCGACAAGCCTAAGGGGACGGGTGAACAGTCCATGTCCGAGTAAACCAGAATCAAAATCCTGTTGAGGTCGGAAGCACCTCCCTTACAACGAAAACGCCTCCTCCCAATTTCAAACCTAGGACCTCTAAAATAGAAGATGCATCATATATCATTTAGGTTAAAGCTTATTGGTGTTTGATAACTAATAATAACAATACCTAATTTGGTGATTTTGTGTTGTCTTCAAATAAATGTGAAGAATAACTGAATGAATTGAACACACCATACATATGTACATACATTCAATCAGTTCCTTCTTCCAGGAAATGCCACACATGTAAAGTGAAAATTGTACGGCATCTTCCAGGAACACATAATTAATTATATACTCTACATGAGAGAGGGGAGACCGGTTTTTCTAGAAAGAAATTGGGTTTAGCTTTCCTTTCTATAACAGCAGAAGAAAATAGGAATTTACCACAAAATTGTACGGCATCAGTAATTTTTTGTTTTTTAATATATGTACGTCGGAACCGGTGAAATGATATAAGAACAAGGTGTGTTCTTGCAAAATTTTCTCCTTAAGAGTTACACAGCTGTTAGTTATGAAATAAGAAAAAGGTGTACATGAAACCTTTTAACAGTAACACGTAAAAATAGACAAATTACAACATTATAGAATATACTATGTGATAATGGAAGATATTTTCATCATGTACGTGTCTCTCTCTCTCATCTATTATTATTGGCATGCAATTCAAGCATGGTGAAATTTGTTTGTAACATATTAAAATAGATTAGGATAACTTCTTAAAGAGATGTTCAGACTTATTTACCTCAGCGTCGCTCCAATCCAAATTGCGAGAAGATGCCAAGTAATTTGTAGTAGTTCATGTGATGTTTCCATGAGCTGTTTTATTGGTCACAGTTATTATACAATGCACGTACTCATCATCGCTAGTAACTTTAATCAGCATAATGTCATATTTTAGCCTCCTCAAGTCATGACTTGAGCTTTGATTCATCACTTAGGAGTTCAAGAAAATTAAAGTTACTTGTCATCAATAGCTATATATAAATTTTTAGGTGAGACCATCTCATAAGAAAGTTATCATGGGATTGACTGTTTTTGGAGTAACTATTTTGATATTTTTGATGACTGATAATAATTTAGGTGTGATTTATAGTTTAACTATTAGTTGTTTCAATTAATTATTAACAATTATCATAAATACATTCATCTCTTAATATAAGACGATCTCATATAAAATTTACTAACTACTATAAATATAATAATTAACAAATTTATATACATTCTCAAGCTTTTTAAGTTTATTAATGTGGAAAAAATCGCACTTTTATAATTCTAACACAAGTATGACATAGAGAGGAGAGTACATGAAAATATCTTCTAAGAAATATGCGGACGTGGTGGTGTTCATGAAAAATTCTCATACAGTAAGCTGTCGGAAGGATGGTAATAATTGTCGAGTACTGTACGTGAGGAGTGACTTCAAAAATGAACACATAAAGATGGGCCAACACTCTTAACACTAGGATCATGCATGCTCATTTATTCCGTCTTTTCCAGTGAAATTTCATAGAAGATCTGCCATGTATTTTAACTTCAATACTCAGACTTATTTACCCCTTCATCTCTCCAATTCAAGTTGTCGGAAGATGCTAAGTTATTTACAGTAGTTCATGTGATATTTTTGCGGAACTCTATAAACAACAATGCTCAATTGATTGGCCATAATCATTGTAAAATGGATGTACTTATAATCTCTAGATCTGACAAACAGGTCATTCGGTTCGAATATGGATCAGATCAAGTTCGGATCGGGTCGATTTGGGGTCAACTAATTTTTGGTCAAATACGCTCGTCATGTTAAAACAAGCAACTTTGTAAAAAATTTAGCGTCGGTATGGTTCGATTCGGGTCAATTCGAGTTTCGGGTCCACTTTCGGGTGAGCATATTTGGGTGTCGGATCGGGTATGGGTCCGGGTCGTTCGGTTCGGATTTCGGATCTCAGGTCAGTTTTGTCGGGTCTAATAATCACCAGTGATATTATAATAGAAATTGGATCCAAACAAATGAGTCATTCGTACAGGCTCAAACGAGGTTTCAACCCAAAGCTAACGATTTCAACACAAGCATGCATGGCATCTTTTGCAATTATTTTGATTTTATTATAAGTCTTGTGTAAAACAGTCACATATAAAATATGCCATAAGATGTATGTCTCTAAACTAACTTTAATAATAATTAATGTGATTAATAATCCATTTTAAAAATAACTGTAATAAAAGTCATCCTGTTACTAGTCATCGCAAGATATCAGAAAAATCACTTCATATGAGACGATAAATCAAGAATTTGTATTTCAAGAAAATGAGATATGCCACGTATTTTAGCTTTAATACAACCGTTTCAAGGAGTTCCATTATACTATTGCTACAGCTTATGATCACTGGCCACCTATCCATGACTTGACGGCCTTTGGTATCGATTCATGCATGCCAACAAGAAGTTCAGACAAAATTTATGAAAGGATGACCAAGACTTTGTGGGGCTGCTTTTGTCATACAGGTCACAAAGGACGAAGACGACATGATTTAGATAGTTTTTTTTTTTCCTATTTATTCATGCTGCAGGCCAAATCCTTCAATTATATCTAGACTTTTATTTATCGTATGCAAGATTAATGGCTGCTAATTCTAGGGTGATCACAATTTTCAGGTATTCTGAAATCAAAGCGGAATTGGTCGTCTGATTTCGGTCCAGTATAACTGACGAGTCCAAAGGAAGAAGTAAATGGTCTTCAGTCCAAGCAAAACCAGATCCAAAATCCTTTTGAGGTTGAAGCACCTCCCTTATAAGAAAAATGCCTACTGTCCGTATCCAAAATGAAAATTACCTCATGTATCGGCCGTGTTCGACAATAGTATTTTGAATAGTATTTAGTATTTTGACCAAATCAATATACTAATTAATTAATTTTTAGTGTCTAGTAAACTAGTGTTTTGGCTAGCATTGCAAGTAGCGTTTAGCATTTTAAGCAGGATTTTTGAAAAGTTAATTGTATTAACGTTTGACATTTAAAAGTAGTCTTTCATATTTTTTAGCCAAAAAATATCCTTTAGAAATTTTATTTTTGAAAATTATCTATATCCTTTTATATTAATTTATATTAATCAACTAACTTAACTACCGAACACATTAGTTTAAAGCGCTCATCTAAATAGCTATCTGCTTATAGCTAAATTAAAAACGTCATTTGTTTTCTAAACAGTTATCCGCTACCTGAACTGCTATTCACTACTTAAATAGCTAATTATGCCGAACAGGGCCATCACTTAACTTAAAGTTAAAGCTTGTTGGTGTTTGATAACTAATCATAACTACACCTCATTTGATAATCTTTTTTTTTCGATTAATGATAGCCAAAAGGTTGACGATCAAATACAGATAACAATAAAATCAATTAATAAAAAGTTACGAACTACTCAAGTTCAAATCCATCAAATGTTCCACTCACACTTGTTACCACAAAGACTAGGAATTAGTAATTTTTTGTCTTCCAATATATGTACGTACGTATCGGTAAAATGAAATAAGAAAAAGGAGAGTTCTTTCAATATTTTCTCTAGAGTTATACAGTTATTAGTCATGAAATAAGAAAAAGATACACATGAAATCTTTTAATAATAGCACGTAAGGATAGACAAATTATACCATTGTAGAATATATACTGTGATAATGGAAGATATTTTCATCACATATGCCTCTCTCTCTCTGTCACATCTATCATTATTGGCATACAATTTAAAGCATAGTAAAATTTGTTCGTAATATACTAAAATAGACTATGAGAACTTATTAAAGAGACATTCAGATTTATTTACCGCTACGCCTCTCCAATCCAAGTTGCGCGAAGATGCCACGTAATTTGTAGTAGTTCGTGTGATATTTCCATGAGCTGCTTTATTGGTCACAGTCATTGTACAGTGCACGTACTCATCACCACTAGTAACTTCATATTCTAGCCTGCTCAAGTCATGATTTGAGCTTTGATTTATCATTTAGGAGTGCATGAAAATTAAAATTACTTGTCATTAATAACTAAACGTAAATTTTTAGGTGAAACCGTCTCATATAAAAGTTATTATGTAATTTACTTTTTTTGAGGTAACTTTTTTGATATTTTTGGTGACTAATAGTAATTTAGAGGTGATTTGTAGTTCAACTATTAGTCATTTCAATTAATTATTAATAATTATCATAAAAATATTCATCTCATAATAAAATTTATATAAGGCAGTTTCATATAAGATTTACTAACTACTATAAATATAATAATTAATAAGTTCACATACATCTATAGAGATCAGGGGACTACGCGAAAATATCTTCTAAGAAACTTGCGGATGTGGCTGTGTTCATGGAAAATTCTGATAATTTGAGCTGTCAAAAGGACGGTAATAAAGATGTGCCAACACTCAACAGTAAAAATCATGCATGCTCATTTATCTCCATCTTTTTCAGTGAAATTTCTTAGAAATCGCGATATGCCATGTATTGTAACTTTAATGCAACATTTTCAAGGAGCTGAATCATAATCGCACTGTTGACCACAGCTTATGATTACTGGCCACCTATCCATGACTTGACTGCGTTTGGCTGTGCTTCATGCTCATGCATGCCAACAACAATTAAGTTCACACTCTATTGAAAAACGGAAGAAGATAATGCCGGACATAGACCAAGACTTTGTGGGGCTTCTTTTGTCATGCAAGTCAAAAAGGACGAAGATAATGCCGGACATGGACCAAGACTTTGTGAAGCTCTCAACTTATACGACATGATTTCCATAATTTTTTCTCTTATAACTAAACTTTTATTTATCGACTCCTATGCACGATTAACGGTTGCTAATTCGAGGGTGATCACAATTTTTAGGTATTCTGGA